>JAVJIF010004781.1:0-253287 GCA_038442645.1 Agave tequilana
TACCACCCTTGATTGTCAAGGGAGAGATGAAGAGATGATAGACTAAAAACCCAAAGGGGCGATCTGTTCACGAGGAGAGAGACATATTATGTTAGAGATTTTTCGCCACGAGCGATCAGATGGTCAATCCTCACCACAAGCGAGAGAAGACTTGAATGGGAATTTAGAGTGCGAGAGAAATAAAGCACAACACAAGAACAAAATTTTTACATGGAAACTCAAATCGGGGAAAAAAACCACGGGGGGGGGCAAGATTAGATTAAAAACACGTATTTATTCCAATCCTTTCGTTAAATCCAAAATCTAGAAAATTTCAGCAGCATCTCCTCTAAAATTTAACTTTTTCCATATACAGAAATATGAATTTCGGCTCCAAGGCCTACTTATATCCACAAAGCATTTCGGTCACATGACCTACTTATCACAAAAATAAAGAATATCTCCAAAATATACTTATGCCATGCATTCATCTTACATAACCATCAAAGCTTCCATAATCCACAAAATTCTACCAACATGATCACAATACCTCACTTCACCAACTTCCCAAGTACACAAGTTCTAATTAAAACTATTACAAACATTACATATGATAGTAGCATCATAGCACCCTCATTTAGGTAATGCTAACATAAAACATAATTACATGTACATAATGAACAAAGTAAGTGTTTATGACACATATGACATCCTGCTCATGACTAATCCATGCTACATTATGCCCTTACCTTTATCCAGACCTGAAAGAGAAGAAAATGAAAGGAATGAGCTCGACGGCTCAGCGAGTAAATTTCATAAACACTTTATAACTGATAACAACATGAGATAATACCACAACATACTTTATGGAATTCAAGAGGGACCTTACATGAATGGAAATGCCACCCGTTTCATTTAATTTTTTTACGAGTCTTAGTTATTAGGCTTTCTTTATGAATAAAAGTTCTTTCCCATAATGTACTAAAGCGAGATCAATACTTGATCCCTCTCAAGCAAGTCTTTAGACACGGATTCTTACCTTCCACAAACATTGACTATCAATTATTACTTTCCAACCAATTATTGATAACATAATATCTTGTTACTTACTAGAGCACAATTACACATCACCCTAATTATAGGGTACCAATTTCCACGTCTTCTTTCACCTACCGGCTCCCGCCCGGCCCCTTCCTCCTTGGAGTACCATAATGACTCTATTATGTAGTATAAGAATAAGCATACATGTTCATATAATAATAAAGTGTGATTCCCGTGAAACCCCGTCTTCTCTCCACCTACCGGCTCCCGCTCGGCCCCTTCCTCCTATAGTTGCAATCAAACATGCAATACATCACTCACCGTCTTCCCCCCTCCTACCGGCTCCCGCCGGCCCCTTCCTCCTGTTAGAAGACATACATAAATAGGCAATCATAACAACATATAAATTCTATAAGCGACCCACACATATATTGCATGACCAAATATACTATAGTGTAGGTTACATAATCAACATGTTATGGCAAAATCACAAAATAGACATATTCACATGTCGTCAATATATTTAATCATGCTATTATATGTGTATTACTATAGTAAGTAGTACAAAGTAATTCATGTGGGATTGCCAAGGTATTATAAATAATGACTTAAGCATTTCACATACATAGCTTGTAACGTAACTACTAAAGTACCCTTACCTTCTAGTACACACCCATCACCACTCACATTACTTATACTACTTAAATTAAATTGTTACGAACACATAACACAATAATTTATACAACTACCTTCTAATAAAAATTAATTGTGGCACCAACTCCATGTAATTTAATTTACATGCTACTCTACCATCATCTATTGTATTTTCCCTAAAATCCCTCTTAGTCACATACAACAATTACATAATTAAATTGGTAAATTTAGTCTTTTAAGTGAGTATGTAAATTTACTCACAAAGATATGAGGATTCCCACCGCGATTTTGATCAATTCCTTCACTCAAACCCTAGTAACACAACAAGGCAAATTTTTAATTTATGAACTACTCATCATCATGAGAGTAACTAATTGAGTGTTACTCTAACTTCACCCAATTTTTAATCTCTGAAAAAAAAACAAATAGTTGGAACAAAATTTAGAATTAGGGCTTGAGTTTTACCTTATAAAAATATCCCAAAACTGAATTTCCTCACTTCCTCTGGCCAAATCGGACACCCCCTCCCCCCCCACCAGGCCGTGCGTGGCCTGGCGCCGCCCTCCCGCGCGGCTGCGCCGCCCTCCGCGCGGCTGCGCGGCCGCGATGGCGCCGGCCGGTGGTGGCGCCCCTGGCTTCGGCTGGGGGGTGCGAGAGAGAGGGAGAGAAAGAGAGTGAGTGAGAGAGTTGGTTGGTGAGAGAGATCTGAGAGAGATTAGGGAAGAATTTGTGGGGATTTTAGGGCTTCAGAATTTGTTTTACAGAGAAGAACTTCTCTCTCAGATCTCAACGTAAGATTGAGATCTTCATGCAAAAAGGCCCCCCAAAACTTGATTATTGCAAACACACTTCTCTTCTAAACTTGCCACTTGGCCAAGGCTAGGATCAAATTGATCCTAGCCTTACACCTCACCCACTCATGCATACCTAACACATCCACTCACTCAATTTTTAAATAAAAAAATCCAAAATACAAATACCTAGTATTTAATTAAGTATGTATTAATTGGGAATACATTAAGGTATACCAAAAATTTGCAATATTAAAGATACACCCCATATACTTCTAATATCATAATTATTTTGGCATAAATACTTATATATTTTTCCTATATATATATATACCAATTTATGCCATAAATCAAAAATTAATTTAACTCATAAAGATGGAATATTAATTTTATGGTTATCTTTATTATTATAGATATTTAATTAAGGAGGAATCACCAAATTTTTTTTTTCCTATCTAACTGATGCTTAAATAATTAGGAATTAACTAAAATGGGCTGTTACATTTCTACCCCCTTAGGGAAGCTTCGGCCCCGAAGCTCGACGCACCTTTGAAAAGTTGTGGGTAGGTAGAACGTATATCCTCCTCTGGCTCCCAGGTAGTCTCTTCGATTTCCTGGCTTCTCCATAATACCTTTACTAATGGAATGGTTTTGTTCCGCAAAACCTTCTCTTTATGGTCCAAAATTTGCACCGGCTCCACCGTATATGATAAATCTTTTTGGAGTTGTAGTGGAGAGTAACTAAGAACATGACTGGGATCTGGTATGTATTTCCTTAATTGTGATACATGAAATACATTATGCATCTTCTCCATTTCTGGTGGTAGTGCTAACCTGTAGGCCAGAGGTCCAACTCTTTCCAATATCTCAAAAGGACCGATGAAACGGGGGTCTAACTTATTCCGTTTACCGACCCGTATCACTCCCTTTATTGGTGATATTTTCAAGAAAACTTTGTCGCCTACCGCAAATTCCAAGGGTCTCCGGCGCCGATCTGCATATGTCTTTTGTCTACTTTGGCTGCCTTCATCCTCTTCCTAACTATCCGGATCTTCTCTGTTGTATCTACCACTATATCTGCTCCGAATAATGTTCGGTCTCCTATCTCCTCCCAACAAATCGGAGATCTACACTTCCTGCCGTACAAGGCTTCAAATGGTGGCATTCCAATAGTAGATTGATAACTATTGTTGTATGCAAACTCTGCCAAGGATAGGTATTTTTCCCAGTTACCTCCGAAATCCAATACGCATGCTCTCAGCATATCTTCCAGTATTTGTATAGTTCTTTCTGATTGTCCGTCGGTTTGCGGATGAGCAGCTGTACTTGGATGTAGTTTAGTGCCTAAAGCTTGGGATAGGCTGATCCATAGTCTTGACTGGAATCGGGGTCCCGATCTGACACAATAGTCTCAGGTACTCCGTGAATTCTGATTATTTCTCGGAGGTAGATTTGGGCTAATCTGTCCATCGAATACTTTATTCGAATGGGTAGGAAATGAGCGGACTTTGTGAGTCGGTCTACTATCACCCATATGGTATCATATCCTTGAGGGGATTTGGGAAGTCCTGTAACAAAATCCATAGTAATGTTGCTCCACTTCCATTCAGGAATTTGCAATGGCATAAGGAGTCCCGGGGGCTTCTTCTGTGTTCAGCTTTGACTTGTTGGCATACCAGACATCTTTGTACAAATTTAGCTATGTCCTTCTTCATTCCTTCCCACCAAAAATTTGATCTTAGATCTTGATACATCTTGGTTGCTCCCGGATGTGCAGTGTAAGGAGTACAATGTGCTTCAGTCATAATCTGCTCTTTGAGCTTAAAATCTGAAGGTATGTAGATTCGGCCTCCTTTTCTTAGCAAGTCCTTTAACAATGGAATAATCTTGAGCTTCACCCATTTGCACTCCTTCCACTATTCTAATTACTTGATCATCTTTTAGTTGAGCTTCCTTTATCTCTTTGTGGAGGTCAAAATCAATGCTAACTTGACTTACCTGCACCACTCCTTCTCGAGTTTCCTTCACCAAGATCTCCAATTGCAGCCGCTCTATATCTTTTAATAGATCACCTCGTTGGGTTAGTAACACTGCTACGGATCCTCCCGACTTTCTACTAAGGGCATCTGCTACAACATTGGCCTTTCCGGGGTGGTAATGAATAGCCAAGTCGTAGTCTTTCATTAACTCCAACCATCTTCTTTGTCGCATATTCAGCTCCTTTTGGGTAAAGATATACTTTAGACTCTTATGATCTGTATATATATCACATGAGACTCCATAAAGGTAGTGTCGCCATATCTTCAAGGCAAAGATGACTGCGGCTAGTTCAAGATCATGAGTAGGATAATTCTTCTCATGGTTCCTTAGTTGTCTAGAAGCATATGCAATTACCCTGCCATGCTGCATCAATACACACCCTAGCCCTGACTTTGACGCATCACTGTAAATAACATAGTCTTCAGTTCCAGAGGGCATGGCCAGGACTGGGGCTGATGTTAGTTTATCCTTTAACTCCTGAAAACTCCTTTCCTGATTATCTCCCCAATGGAATTTGAGTCCTTTCTTGGTTAATTGTGACAATGGTGCTGCTATTTTGGAGAATCCCTCCACAAACCTCCGGTAATACCCAGCCAATCCGAGAAAACTCCGCACCTCAGTGACATTGGTAGGTCGAGGTCATTCCTTAATTGCTTCGATCTTAGCAGGATCCACTGATATCCTTCCTTACTTATGATGTGACCCAAAAATCCAACTTTATCTAGCCAGAATTCACACTTTTTAAGTTTTGCATAAAGTTGGTTCTCTCTCAATAATTGTAACACTACCCTTAAATGACTTTCATGCTCTTCTTTGCTTTTAGAGTAGATTAGAATGTCATCTATAAAGACCACCACAAATTGATCTAGATATGGTTGAAAGATCCTATTCATCAGATCCATAAATGCTGCTGGAGCATTAGTCAAACCAAATGGCATCACTAAGAACTCATAGTGACCATATCTAGTCCGAAAGGCTGTAAGAAACATCTTCCGGCTTAATTTTTAATTGATGATATCCAGATCTCAGATCTATTTTAGAAAATATACTGGCACCCTGAAGTTGGTCAAAAAGATCATCAATCCTTGGCAGTGGATACCGATTCTTGATAGTGACCTTGTTCAACTCCGGTAGTCTATACACAACCTCATGCTCCCATCTTTCTTCTTAACAAATAACACATGAGCACCCCAAGGTGATACACTCGGCCGAATAAATCCCAGACTTAGTAGCTCTTGCAGCTGGTCTTTCAATTCTTTCATTTCTGCGGGCGCCATCCTATAGGGTGCCTTGGATATGGGACTTGTCCCTGGTAGAAGATTAATGGAAAAATCTACTTCCCTATCTGGGGGCAAACCGGGTAAATCTTCCGGAAATACATCAGGGTATTCTTTCACAACTTCAATGTTTTCAACTTTCATTATCTTGTCTTCACTTATAACAGTCGCCATAAATCCTTGACATCCTTGCCTTAAGAGTTTAGTGGCCTTCACAGTTGAAATGACTGGAGTGCAAATCTTACCCTTCATCCCTTCATAAACTCTTCTGGAGCTCCTTCCAACTTAAATATTATTCTCTTCTGATGACAATCTACATGAGCTCGATATGTTGACAACCAATCCATTCCCAGGATGATGTCAAATTCCATCTCTCCTAATTTAATCAAGTCTGCATGTGTTTTCATTTCTCCTATAATGATTTCACACCCCTTATAATATTCACTAGTGGTCACACTGGCGCCTACTGGGGTTGACACCACTAGTTGATAGTTCATAGGTTCAGAATTCTTGTTAATCATTGCAGCAAATGATGAAGAAATAAATAAGTGGGTAGCACCAGGGTCAAACATACTTGGGCAATATTTTTAGACACACAGACGGTACCTTCTACCACTGCATTGGATGCCCTAGCTTCCTGTGGAGTTATTGCGTTCATTCTTCCTTAAGCTCTGGGTTGTTGCACCGATGCTTGCGTCGTGGCTGAGCGAGTCCTATTGACAGGTTGTCGAAAGGCGGTCGCTTGTCCTCCTGCTGTTGGGGCAAACCCATGGCTGGTCTCCCTGTTCCCCTACTAGCTCCTAGATATCCATGTAGGGTTGGCATTCTCTCCTCATATGACCCATTTTACCACAAGCAAAACATTGCTTACCAACAGAGCAACTGTCGGTGTGATTTCTATTGCACCTGGGACACCATTGGTTTCCCCCAAAGTTGGAATGTGGAGCTGGCATTGGAGATTCTAAGTGGGAAAATCCCCTCTTCTTGGGCCATGAGTTCCCTCTAGTCCCTTGGGTCGGCATAAAGGAAGATCTGGTACTTCTGTCGGACCTTACTGGATGAGCTCCAAAATTTGGCGCATTAGCATATCGGGGGCGCTTCATAAAAGGCAGTTCCCTGGTCCTTGCCTCCTGGCTCTCTTGCATGTCGCTTTCAATTTCTAGGGCCTTCTCTACTGCTTGGCTATAGATCTGTAATTGGAAGGGAATCAGTTTACTCCTGATTTCCGGCCTCAAACCCCTAACAAATCTTTTTGCTCTATCTTTCTCTTCAGACACCAACTTCTCCGCATATCTAGACAGTTGGGTGAATTTGGCCTCATATTGACTTACAGTCAACTAGTCCTGCTTGAGATCTTGGAATTCCATCGCTAGTCTGTCCTTCACCACTCCTGGTATATACTTCTCATTGAACTTTTTAACTAAAAAGTTCCAGGAAATTTCTTTCCCCATGGTCCTAGCTCCTCCTTTGATCATCTCCCACCAGCGTTCAGCTTCTCCTTGAAACATGAAGGAGGTGAAAGATACCCGTTGATTTTCCGTGCACTCCATAACATCAAGTATTTTCTCAATTTGACGGAGCCATTCTTCTGCTTGTATCGGATCCACTCCTCCCTTAAATGCTGGTGGGTTTAACTTTTGAAATTGTTCCAGGGCTCTTCGAGGATTGTTAACATTTGTCAGTTGCAACAACCAATCTGGTATTCTGTCTGGGATTCTTCGATTGGCATTAGATTGATCATTTAGGATTCCTTGACTTGCTGATGGATGGACGCTCCCGATTGCACTATGCAATGGGACGTCGCCCTCCGAGTTGGCCTCAGATGGAGGAAAATTAAGTCCATTTAATACATAGAAGAATAGTCGAACTTAATTAATTACAACTCAATAATAACAAGTAGAATAGTTCAAAAACAAACACTGATTTCATTTATGCATGTTTTCATAGCAATATTTACACTAGCATGACTACATTCTTTCAAAACATACAATGCAGTCATAAAAAGATACATTATTCATACATATAGCTATTGACCACCTTTTTCTTTACAAAAACAAAATATCCATTCATGTAAGTTCACATTCATTTTCTTTCAAAAAAAACAACAAAAACAAAAATGCCACCCTCTAGACTCCTATCATGGGGTTCTATTAGAACCCGAGGAGCTTTCCTCCCTGTTGTCTCCTCCAGATACATCTTCCTCATGGTTTTTCCTCTTCTTCGGGATCTTATTCTTGATTTAATTCCACAGGATCATCCTCTTCTAAATCTATTTCTTCAGGATCCTCTCTTCTTCTTCTTGGATAGTATCATAATCACATCTCCAATTCTCATTATCATCATAGAGATCCATGTCTTTTGCCCAACTGGAATCCCACAAATACCTCCAAAGAAGAACCTTCCTCAGGATTCATCTCATCACTAGGCAGTATATCCATATCCACGGTTGTTGGTGCATTCCCTATGGCACTTCCTGCCTCACTGATTTCATCTTTAATATCTTGTTCTAGGCGAACCCCTGTATCTTTACTATCTGGGGGACTTCCCAGAATGATAGCCGGATTGGTCTCATCCGACTCAAAATCCCAATCCATCTGGTCTGCAATCCAACTCAAACTTTCCGACTCCGGATTGTCGGATGACGATCCCGTCGTCTCAGAATCCCCCATCTGTAGAAGTAAAAGATTTGCATTAGACAATTTGTCTTCCAATTCTCCCAAAATAATAAATTACATGACTATATAACAATGCATGATAGTAATTTATCACTTCTTTAACCATGCCGATCTTCAAAATTTCCCCTGGGTAGAACTATCCTGCCAAAAGGTTTAACCCTGTCTTATATGATATTTTAATTGTTCTCTTTTCCAATGTCCCATATCACTGAAATTCCATACAGAAGGGCCGCACCCTTTTGCAGGATCTATTTGAATTTAGGTATGAGGGTACCCAAATTCAAACGTAAAAAACAGTTAAATATCATACCTTTCGGGGTTAAATACCCTAAGATTCTACTATTCCTCCTATATCTCTTTCTATTATACCCAAACATACATACAGATTTCACATGCCTATCTAGCCATTCCTGTATGCTACCTCTATCTAGGCTAATCTTGCCTAAACCACGCTCTGATACCAACTGTAACGGTCCCAGCTTCTAATAAGCAAGATTAGATCAAAAACACGTATTTATTCCCAATCCTTTCGTTAAATCCAAAATCTAGAAAATTTCAGCAGCATCTCCTCTAAAATTTTAACTTTCTCCATATACAGAAATATGAATTTCGGCTCCAAGGCCTACTTATATCCACAAAGCATTTCGGTCACATGACCTACTTATCACAAAAATAAAGAATATCTCCAAAATATACTTATGCCATGCATTCATCTTACATAAACCATCAAAGCATCCTTTTTTCCTATCTAACTGATGCTTAAATAATTAGGAATTAACTAAAATGGGCTGTTACAGACAGGGCTGTCAATCAAACACAGAAGGTTGTTGACAGTCCCACTTAACAGCAAGTAACAGAAAATAAAGGGATCTCAGATTTTCGACAAACACAACGGCTTGTCGACTGCTCGAGCCCAGAACATGATTTCTGTTTTCTATTCAGAGGCGTTCAAGTTTTCTTTGCGGTGGAGTTCGAATATGAATTAGTTTCTATTCAATGAAGTTATTTCTAAAGTTTGAAGGGTTTAGATTCTTCTAGAGGAAGGAAATCAACTCCTACAATGATTGATCAAGTTCTTCAAGCATTTGATGGCCAAATTCATCTCATAATTCGAATATGATTTGTATTGTAAAACTCTATAAATAAAAGTTGCAACTTAGTAGAAGAAACAACACGAAATGTGAAGAAAAACCAAGAAAGAGAGAGGAAGGTGATGATGCATAGAGAGAAGATATCTTCTTGTAATCTTGTGGGATTCAAGGGGAAGGATAATTAATACTCTTGTGAGAATCAAGGGGAATGTTAGATCTCTTATACCATGTTTATTAATAAATCTTTCAAGTTCTCTCCTCGTGGACGTATGTCAAGCTTGGGTCGAACTACTTTAAATGTTCGTGTTATTTTCTACTCTTTTGTTTTGATATTGCTAGTTTGCTCTATAATAGTTTTCTTTTGCAAGTATTAGATATTGTCACGGTTCCGAACTTCGATCACAGTTTTGGGCGTGCACAACAATTGTTGTCGTAAACCTATTGTTGGTCTCAACAATGGTATCATAGCTGTTATATCACAACACGGTAGACTCTAAGAATATTCCTTTGATTGGATTACACGAGCGCAAAATCCGAATAGATAATAGTTTCTTCTCAATACAATAGGTAATAATTTTTTATATAACAATATGGAAATTTGTTTGGACATTTGATTTTCTCATAGAGTCAATATTCCTTTTTCGTGGCATACTTCTTATAGATGGCACCATTGACCCTTGTAGGTTCACATCTATCTCAAGTATGATGCTCTTAAAACTAACTGTTAAAATAGCTTCTTGTTTATCCCCCTTTCTTTCCCTCTGGGGGATTTTCACCAACTCAATGAACATAGAAATGCACTCATATGATGTACGGGCTTAACCCTCCGCTTCAAGAGCTTATACCATCCTTATAAAGGCATCAACCAGATTGTGGGCCAAAAAAGGTCTCATCTGCGCTGAACTGCAATTTAAATAATTGATTTATAATGTGTCAATATACATTTTAAATAATTGATTGATCAAAGCTTATGCGACATTCATCAATTGAGTTGTTGCTGAACAAGTCATACCATTTATAACACCTGAGGATATTTAATTCTGTAGCTATGAAAATTATGCAAACAATACTAAAAGATGATCACACTGCTGCAGCAATAAAGTAGCTACATAACCAGTGTTTTTTGGGGCATACTATTTTAGCCAGGTGACATCTAGTTGCAGAATTCTAAAAAGGTCGACAGGGACCCTATTTTGTTGGACAGTGCTTGATGATTATCATGATGAGCTTTTTCTAGGTAGGTCAAAGAATGTGATGCAATAGTCTTAATAGGGACAACTAATGCAGGAATCAGGAACAGTCCCTAATGGATGCATGACACACTGTCATCCCAATTCAAAGAGAGAAAATAAAAAGAAATGAAAAAGCAAAATACTTGGTTTGTCTACATGCATATGTAATTAATGCATGTGGATGCCATTTGGAAGTGGTGGAATGCTATTTTTTTGTGTAAAATTTATGCCTTTAAGGTGTAAGTTGGTTCGAAGACTCGGCCGAGTCGGATACGAGTCGGCCGAGTCCGATCTGTCTCGGCACCCACCGAGACGAGTCCGAGAGTCCCAATTAAAAGGATCCCTTTAGAAACGACCGAATCGGTCTGACCGGAGTTGACTCGGAGGACGAATGGCCGAGTCACGATACGATTCGGACTGATTCGGCCGAGTCACCTCCGAGTCAATGCCGATTCGATTAAAAAAAACTTCTAACTTATCTGGTTTCGCCGCCGCCCGCTTGCCGCCGCCGCCTGCTCTGCCCGATCTCTCCCCCGCCTTCGCCGCTTACTCCTACCCGCCGCCGCCGCTGCTGCCGCGAGAGAGAGGGGGGGAGAGAGAGACAGAGAAAGAGAGAGAGGGAGAGGAGAGAGAGGGAGCAAGACGAGAGAGAGGGAGAGGAGAGAGAGGGAGAGATAGTCAGAGGGAGTGAGAGAGTAGAGAGAGAAGGGAAAGGGAGAGAGACGAGAGAGAGGGAGATATGGTGACTCTCTCCCCTTTATCCTTTTCTTTTTTTTTTGTTTTTTTAATTTTGGAATTTTTTATATTTACCCCTTACATCTTTTATATTTCTGAATTTACTCCCAAATCATCATATTTCTCCAATTACCTCCTCAAAACAAATTTGTTTTGGACATGTGATACATAAATTTTGATGTCTACATTTTTTACGATTTGTCATGATTTTTTCATAATTTTTTGTGGCTTTCTATGTAGCGTTTTGCGTGTATCGTCCGAGTCTGATCCGAGTCGCCGAGACCGATCCGTCTCAGTGCCGGCCGAGTCGGCGGCCGAGACTGCGACTTTGAACCATGGGTGTAACACCAACTGAGCATAACAGTAGTACAAATTTGGTTATAAGTTTCCTGTAACACTCATAGGTATAAGGAGCCTGCTGTATGTAAATGTATACCTAGTTTAAATTTCAGCCTCTGTCAGCTGTAAGGCCATTTTATTTTGGCCTTATACCTGGTTAATACCGTTTCTAAATGGTACCATAAGGCTCAAGGGTCATGGCTCCAATTATATGCAACTACAAATACGTTAAAAGAATTCTTTACTCTATATTCATAGATCAGTTATTGTAAATCTGTTAACATTTGTGATTGCTGTGAAGCTTATTTCCATACATACTGATAGTGGATATAACTATTATTCCATCATTTTCTTGGGAAAATAGGTGTGTTTCATTATATTTTCATTGACAAAGAAGCATATTTATTTGTAGCTTGAGCAAGTAGCTGGGGTTTCTCCTTTGTTCAATGCGGTGCAATCAATATGGTCTAATTGTATGATAATATCGGTTGGTCTTTTCCACTTCTCGTATACGTGCTCCCTAATTGGTATATAGGATGAATTTTCCATGAGAAGGCTCCATATGGTTCTGATATTGATATCCATCAACTTTTGCAGGCTTGCAGGATGCAAGTTCATTAACTCAGCAATCTAGGGCTACAGGGCATGTATCTCCTGGTCCTGATTTTTGGTCATGGTCCCCTCCCAACACAGTCGAAGTAAATCAAGCAATGGTGCTACTGGCTTACAGCCAGCGAAGAAATCAAATCAATATCCACTTCCATCTAGTTTGCTAGAGAAAGAGAAATCTGCAGACATTTTACCACTTCCATTCGAGAGCACCTTGATTGAGAATGAACATAGACCTCCTCTTCCACCTCTTCAATCATTTATTGAGGCTGAGAAAGTGCAGGTGGAGACTTCCCATTCAGATATCTCTACTACACCAGATGAAGCAGATAAGCTGAATGTGCTGTTCTTGAAGCATGCAGCAGAGGCTGCTGAAGCCCTAGGTAAGAATGATCAAGCATTGTCTGGAGTAAATTCAGATGGTTCAAAGTGGTGGAGGGAGACGGGTATAGAAAAGAGGCTGGATGGAGTGGTTTGCAAGTGGACATTAATCCGGGGTGTTAGCGCTGATGAAGCTGTTGAGTGGGAAGACAAGTTCTGGGAGGCCTCTGATCAGTTTGAGTATAAGGAGCTTGGTTCAGAGAAATCTGGACGAGATGCAGCTGGAAATGTTTGGCGTGAATACTGGAAGGAATCCATGTGGCAGGTGAACTTTAATTCATTGCTTAGCCTACAGTCTTTTGTTCTTTTAGAAGAATATTCATTACATATCTTTATAAACAAAGCAAAATTCATTTGCAAAGATTCATAAAATAATAGAATAAACTACATCAGTGCTATTTTTTTTTAATTATTGACTTAACTATTGTTGCATTAAAAGCTTGAGTTCAAGTAAACATTGCCTGTGTTGTAAAGGCTCCATGGGAGAATTACATAAATTGTTACTATTGACGTACCATCTTGATCTTAACCCTTAATTAGTTTCCCTTGATCCCTGCTGAAGTCTTCTAAGAAGAGTTTTTAATAGAACCTTCATGGGTTTCGTGGGGAAGACATATCACCATACGTCTTGTGCATCTGCTTTCATTTCTATGAAAATATGTGAACATTATATTCTAGTGACTCATTAGCTTGCTAAAAGAAAGTCACATGGGCCTTTATATGATAAAATGTGTTCGCCTTTATATGATAAAATGTGTTCTAGTTGATATGTTCCTTTTTTGAGAGCGTTTAAGCAGTTGTTTGAGAGCGCTTGTTGATATGTTCTTATAATATGTAAAACTGCTAAATGATAATACATTAATGTTGCAGGGTTTTGCCAAAAATCTGACTGCAGTATATGGATCTTTCTTTTCTCAGGACCTTAAGACTGGGCTGGTGCATATGGAGAAGAGTGCAGACAAGTGGGGCAAGAATGGCTATGGTGGTGAGTGGCAAGAAAAATGGTGGGAGCACTATGATGCGTCTGGCCAAGCTGAGAAATGGGCCCACAAATGGTGCCATATAGATCCCAAAACACCATTAGAAGCTGGCCATGCTCATGTTTGGCACGAGAGGTAAGGATTGGCTCATCTATCTCGTTTAGTTGTTTGAAAAGTTCTTTGCTAACTTTGTCTTTCTTTGAAATCTTATTATCCAACAATGTTACTATGTCTTTAAGACAATATCATGTTTCCAAAGTTTGTACTAGGAGTTGGCGGATAGTTAGATCATAGCTAATAAGTTGTCTGCTCATGTAGACCTTTCCTTTATCTAATGAACATTTCTTTTTATCTTATTTATAACTGCTAATGAAAAAATTATTTGGTTTACGTGCGAACTAATTACACCTTGTGTCATGAAAAAAGTGATCCACCAATTGATGTATCAGTTGGTTTAGAGTTGTCAGCCATTTAATGGACTCTCAGTTAAGCATCTTCCGTTGATTTATCCTGATAATGGAAGTTGTGACCTTTACTGGAGGCTGACTGCATGATGTTTTAGTATGCACATAGGCTAATTTACATTGAGAAATCGGACCCATCTGACACATATTTCGTTGGTATTATATTTTAGCTTTTCCAGGAGGGGTAGGGTGGAATTATCTTGATTAACATTGTCATCTCATGTTGCAACCTTAGGCAACCCTAATATGAACATATGTATGGCCGGAATAAAACTATTACAAAAACGCCCAAGCTGATAAAAGCTCTAACTAACAGTTAACTTAATAATTTACCTAGTAAATCAAACAAGACCTTCTGTTTATCTCTTCTAATGACTTCATGATACCCATCAACTTATCAAATGAGAAGGTTTCAAGGCATTGGTGCTCCCTGAGAGCCACGGGATGGTTCAAGTCTGAGCTCACCGAAATGAAAGGCCGACTTACAATGCTTCTCAAGTATTCTGTTTGAATCCTTACTTGACCCATTTTCTGGTAATTTCCTTTTGCTGTTAGTTTTGCGGGTAAGTCATAGGTCTTTTTGACAAAAGACGGCGGGTGAAACCCGCCACGTTCCATTAAAAAGTTTTTAATGAACATTTTACTTTATTCTAGTTTGTCCTCTTCAGAATTATAAAGGTGCATACATAAGAACACAAAGGCATACATTAAGAGCTGGTGATATAGAAATGCTTTATTGTAATGCAGATTGAATTTTTTGTATGCCTGTGTTTCTATTCCTCCCAACTTTTTAGGTGCAATCTTAGAGGACGCAATTCCATTCAATGTTGAAAAAAGCTAGCTTTGTAGCCTAAAAAAAGCTAGCTTTGTAGCAAAGCCTTACTTTTATGCGACATAGATTTTCAAAATAGCTAAGAAACAATGTAGATATCTGCCATTTTAAATTAGTTTAAGCTACTTACCCTTTTATGTAGCATAGGGTCTGTTTGGTTGTCGTAACTGGCCGTAATTCGTAGTTGTAATTGGTAAAGTCTTTTACAATTGTAAATGAGTTACATGTATGTAAATTTTATGGTGTTTGATTGGTAATATAAAAATATAAAGTGGGAAAGTGTATTATACTATACGGTGTTTGGTTATCGTAATGTATAAGTCGTAAGTGAGAAAGTTGACCACAAAATTAACTATTTGGTGATTTTAAAAGTTTAATACTGCAAATAAATATTAAAAAAGTTAAATATTAAAAAATTTTAATATTAATATAAAAATATTACAAATTTGTATGACCACAAAATTAATTGTTACTGGGCTGTAAGTGAGTGATAACTGGGTTGCAAGTGAGTGTTAGTTTAGTTACGTAAGTCTTTTACGATTACGGTCCAAACAAACGCCGTAGTTGTAATTAGTTAGTAAGTCATTTACGAATTACAGAGTTTTACGCGAAACAAACGGCCCATAGTGTAGCTACACTATGATATGTTTTTTATTACTTGACTTAAGTGGGTGGTTGGAGGGCTTTTCTAAGATACATAATTGTAGTGGTCAAAATCTGACCCTCACAGAATTGCGCCACATTTCCAAACACTCCCAAAACTCCGTCACTCCAGAAACACTCCAGAAGCTTCTCTCCGCCCCGAAAACACTTCCATCCCGATGGCTCGGATGCTCTCAGTCATCCCGGAGCTTCCCCATTTAGAGATTCTAACTCCGCCATCCTACAACAATGACAACAGATTATCTCTGATCAACTCCTACAGTCACGCGGCTCAATCCTCCTCTGCGTGCATAACATATCAACGCCTTTTATTCTGGGCAGTTATGGACAGATGTAGATTTCTTTGTGTATAATCCTAACGATCAAGCGTCTATCATCACGGTTGTTACAACAAATCAGCACGTGCATATCATGTGGTTGTGAGAATCATGCTCGCATCATCCGCCCTCATGCACGTAGGATGGATGAAGCATATATAGCCTCTCTCTTTCAGCGAGAGGGGGATCTTCTTCTCGAATCCAAGAAGCCGAGCACTAAGCCTGGTACAGAGAATTCCTATAATTCTTGTACTTTACAGATTATAGTGAATTTTCTCACTTCCTCGTGGTTTTTCTGATTTGGGTTTTCACGTAAAAATCTTGTGTCTCTGCTTGTTATTCGGATCATAATGTTTACTTTAGCCATTATCTTTTTTGATTGTGGTGCATGATCAACCATCTGATCATATGCGTCAGAAAATCTCCATCACAGACTAGTGTTATCATTTTGAGATTTGGGTTCCAATACTCTGATTTTTTCTCCCCTATCAAATCCGTCCTCAAAAAGCCTATATAGTGAGTCATAGCCCCCAAAGAAGTGATCGACCATGGCGAAGGGGCCACCTCCAAGGGTAAATTCGTTGCTATTGCTAGGGACATCATCCCCCAGGCTGCATCTACTTTAGCCCCATCATAGAGGGACTGTCTCTGCGCCTTCATAGAAGGCGGCCGGAGACATCCATCAACCGTCAATGTACGAAGCCCAACTCCTTCAAATGTTTGCAGATATGAGGGAGGAGGTAGCGAAATAGCATGTCTTATTTGACTACGAGCGCGAGCAAGTGGCGCGACCGAAAGAATGCGTCTCGTGAACAGGAGGAGATGAAACGTTTGAACGACCAGCTCCTCGCCGAGATCATGACCCTTCAGAATACCCGAAGGCCGCCTCCATCGTCGGAGAAGCGCACTGCTACAGAGGCTGCTAGCAGTGAGAACTCTCAAAGCTGGAGACGTTCGAGCAATCTGACGGCAGATTGAACTCGTCACACCTCTGCACAAGGGATCAGCATGACTACTCTTGGAGGAAAACCGAAGAGTTTGTTCGTGTCCAAGACTCGACAAGCTTGTATAGAAGCGAGCCAAAGAAACGAGATTGCCGCATCTCAGCAGACTCAGAGTCATCGTCACTGATGCATCCTTCCCGAGGGCATATTGGGATGTGAATTTCCCAAGAAATTTATGATTCCAACTTTTGATTGCTACTCTGGTCAGAGCGATCCTGTCCAACATCTCCGCCAGTATCAGGAAAAGATGATGATCTATACCAGAAATAACTCCATCTTATGTCGGATCTTCCCTTTCAGCCCGAAGGGGCAACCTTTGGTTGGTTCTACTCCCTCCACCGCGCTCAATCAACAACTTCGGAGGCCTCACCAAGTTGTTTCTCGCTCAATATTTCTCCCGCCAGGAATTCAAGTTGAACACCATCACCTACTCTCCATCAAGATGAGACCCTCTGACAGTCTTAAGGCGTACATTGACTACTTTCAGAATCAGCTAGTCAAGGCACTCAATTGCAGCGAAGACATCCGCTCTTGCATTCATTAGCGGGCTATGGGTCACCCACTCACTGTACAAACATCTGGTGAATTACATCATCCGTTGGAGCGAGATCTTGTATCGAACTTAATCGTACATCCAATTGGAGGAAGCAATGGAGAACTCTGCCAACTCATCTATCAACCACGGTGACAACAGAGCCAAACCGAATCCACAACACGGAGATCCCTCTGTCGCCAATGAGAGTCACGGGAAGGTGCTTTCAAGAAGTGACCATTTCTGAACATTCAGTAGAGCCCGCTCCAAGCTTACTGGGTTAGATGTCTGATTTATGACGTCTTCGAAGCCATAAAGGGTCAACCCTAGGTGAGGTGTCCAGAACCGAAGTCACATTATTCTCCTCATCCCAAAACGAAGGATTACTACTCTTTTCACGACCGCCGGGGCATCAAACTACCAATATCGGTCTCTCCGCAAGTAAATCGAAGAGCTAGTCCAACAAGGTTATCTCCAAGAGTACGTCCTCACACCCGGAGTTTCCTCCGAAATAGAAAGACAGCGCAAGATCCTGTCTTCGAATCAACCCAGCACGTGGTCACCTAGTACCGAACGGTTGACTAACACCAACGCGACAAATAAGAGCAAGAAGTTCCTCTAAAGGATAAAAGTTTCATGTCTTCCAATTTCTATGTACTTTATTAAACTCATTCGATAAAAGCACATTCTTATTCTTAATGGCTTCCCTACATCCTTCTTAGGATCCAAAGAACCTGCTCAGCCGCAAGCTCTTCTTTCCGGAGTCGAGATCATATCCGAGGAGGGATTTGCCCACTTGAGATCCAATATTAGCATCTGACTCCCAACTCTTTACGTCCTCCAAAGGACTTCTCAATCCGATCAGATACCCCATGCAGCCAGCTCACGAGCGCATCCTCCAGAGGTTTTCATTGGTGTGTTCTGAGGAGGAAAGCCCCTACTCGAGAGCAGTAACACAAGCATTCACCTCCTATGACACTTTGACTCATTCCTATTCAATTAATCATCTGTTTTAATTCTTTATTGTGTATTCCGAGAAGGGAAGCCCCCACTCGAGAACAATAACATTACCTTCCGCCTCAGGGTGCTTATTATCTGCATGTGTTCCGAGGAGAGAAGTCCCCACTCGAAAACAATGCCATAACCTTCTGCCTGAGGGCACTCTCAAGCTCATCCCTGATTGGGCAACTGCTCTCTGAAAGGCTCATCCCTAATCATGCAACCGCCACCTTCTTGGCTCATCTCCTGTGGGCAACTACCGTTCGGAAGGTTCATCCCCACCGAGCAACTGTCCTGGCTCATCCCTAGTCGGGTAACTACCGTTCGAAAGTTCATTCCCGATTGGGCTATTGCCAGTTTCTTTAGGGAAGCCCCCACTCGAGAGATGTAATATAAACACCCACCTTCGCGGCTCATCCCTGACCGGGCAACTACCATCCGAAAGGTTTATCCCCAATTGGGCAACTGCCAGTTTGAGCGTGCTCCGAGGGGGGGAAGCCCCCACTTGAGAGACATAACCCAAATACCTACCTCAGGGTTCCAAAGGCCCATCCTCAATTTGTTAAAATAACCCCTAATGGAGCAATCGCCTGCCCGGCTCTGTAGCTAAGGGCTTTCAGTCCCCTCACATGGCACCTTATGTTTGTATGTTCTGAGGAGGAAAACCCCCACTCGAGAACATAAACATCAGCCAACCAAGTTCAACTCCACGACCGAAGTCCTCATTCACTTCAGTCATAGACCAGCGCCTCACGGCCCAGTTCAACTTCACGACTGAAGTCCCCATTTCACTCGGAGGTCGTCGTTTGGTCGCTCGGAGATGGAGGTACTATCCGGGGCGGTAACGCAGACATCACATTCTTGCCCTCCAAAATCAGGTCTCCGAAAGGGTATGATCACTCCACAACATGAGTCAGGCAAGATCTAAACAACTTGTTCATTTTCATTACAAGATAAGCATACAATTATATTTTATTAAATTTCATTATGTCATTACAACTGATAAGTGAATACATGAAATCTTTTATATTCCTGTGTTGGCTTTTTGGAAAAATACAAAACATCCGGGAACCTGTCCTGCCACCATTTACAGACCCCCGAAGCAAGAACGACAAAGGCTTGTTCAGTCTTCATCCTTGCATCGGTCCCTGAAGCAGGTAGTCGTGCCCCGTCAACAACTTTCCATTCCTCTAAGGAAGCCAAACGATTACCACTCACTGTGGCAATTCTCAAGAAGCCCTCCAGGAAAGAGACAACAACATTCAACCAAACGGACTCTGGCAGAACATGCTAGAAGGAGAAAATATCTTTCTCCACTGCGGTGTTTTGAGGAAGAGATCGGGCTTTGGGGTGAAAGGCGACTCTCTTGCACACCCGACTGACGTGCTCCACCTCTTCCTTCCTCATGAGCCTATATGGATGGAGGGTTAAATTCTTTATAACGACCATCACCCCCAAAAAAGCAGGCGACTTGGAACCAGATCATTGACTCCAATCAAAGTGGGCCACCAAGCAATAGCCCTAGGCGATAGAGCCCTACCGCGAAGACTGATGTTTTGTGATAGGCGCATTGTGAAGACTGACGCTTTGCCCTGAACAAACTCCCAAGCAACGGAAGCTTGGCAACCATCTTTACATTACCTTTCTCCATCCAATAAAGAGGAAGAAAGGACACATGACTCAACAAGACTTCTCAGAGAAGATGTCATAAGTTACTTCTGCACGAAAGACTCCAACCTATTTATAGATAGAGGAGCCAAACCGTCTCCATTCAAATCCTCGATCCCTGGAAAGACGGTTCACATCTCGAGAATTTCTGTTAATCAGAGAAACACGATATCAACTGCTGCTTCCCCACGATCTGAGTCATCATGGCACCAAAATTCGAAGAGACGCTAGTTACTAATTTCAAGAGACCAGATCGACTGGCACACCAACTGTCGTCCAGTAACACGATCTCCACCATAATCTTGGAGATCCACATTAATGGTCCGGATCTTTCTCTACCCACCAGCGTCAAGTCAAACCACAGGTATCGAAGAAGCTTTCACCAACTCTACTCTCCCACAGGCTCTGACAAGCAGGAGAGCAGGGGGCATTTGTAATGGTCAAAATCTAACCCTCGCATGATGACGCCATGTTTCCAAACACTCCCAAACCTCCGCCACTCCAGAAACACTACCGAAGCTGCTCTCCGCCTCGAAGACAATTCCATCCCAGTAGCTCTTATACTCGTAGTCATCTCGGAGCTTCCCTATTTGGAGATTTCAACTCCGCCATCCTACAACAATGGCAACAGATCATCCCTGATCTATGCCTACAGTTACGTGGCTCATTCCTCCCTCGTGTGCATGACGTGCCAATGCCCTCTAGTCTGAGCAGTTATGGAGCGAGGTGATTTTTTCTGCATGTAATCCCAACGATCAAGCGCCTATCATCACGACTGTTACAACAAATCAGCATGTGCAGATC
Organism: Agave tequilana; assembly: GCA_038442645.1. Taxonomy (NCBI): domain Eukaryota; kingdom Viridiplantae; phylum Streptophyta; class Magnoliopsida; order Asparagales; family Asparagaceae; genus Agave; species Agave tequilana. The sequence goes on from JAVJIF010004781.1 coordinate 21,108, forward strand.
ATATGGTTGCGAGGATCACGCTCGTATCATCTGCCCCCATGCACATAAGACGAATAGAGCATATATAGCCTCCCTTTTCCAGCGAGAGGGAGATCTTTTTCTTACTGAATCCAACAAACCTAGACTAAGCCTGACACAGAGAATCCCTATAATTCTTGTACCTCACAGATTATAGCAGATTTCCTCGCCTCCTTATGGTTTTTCTTGATTTGAGTTTTCACGTAAAAATCTTGTGTCTTTGTCTATTTTCCGAATCGTAATATTTACTCTACCCATTATCTTTCTTGCTTGTGTGCGTGATCGACTGTCTGATCATACGCATCGGAAAATCTCCACCACACTAACTCAACGAGTTAGGGTTTTCTTATCTCTCAAGTGATGAGGCCTCGTCTTTAGTGGTGAGAGAGAGTGAGAGAGAGAGAGAGAGAGAGATTGCAATGAAACTTAAAGGACCCATAGTGAGTCTTAATCTTTAACAACAAGCCCTAATATCTACTGAGAGACCTCGGTCTTTGATCAAGCTGTTTTTGACATTGATCAACACCGGTAAGCCTCAGTCGGCACTGGAGGTTTTTATTTAGGACTGGTTTATATTTTTCATGTTTATTGTCTTTATTTAGGACTGCTTTATATTTTTCTTAAATAAAAAAATAACTATGCAACTTACACTTCACGCTATGTTAGTTACGCTATTAGCTATTAAGGAGTTGGAGCTCTACCCATATGTTATCGCTATTTTCAAAACTGATTCCACCTGTAAAGTCATATTAATATAATGAGAGATGTGACCCACCCACCCACGACCACACCCGCCTCAGAGTGATAGGGAGTATAGTAATAGCTAGAGATGTTGCTAGGCATAAGGGAGCACAGAAATGTAAAGATTTGTGATTGCTAGCTTGATATGGGGATGTGGTACTTAACAAAGTTGAATTGAGAAAACGGATACATATACGTATAACAGAATTTTTATTTCTGTTCTTCTACTGGTGTCAGAATTATTGTTCCTGTTGTGGTTGTTAATTGTATTTTTCCTTCCTGTCTACACAGGTGGGGCGAGAAGTACGACGGCCAAGGTGGTAGCATGAAATATACCGACAAATGGGCGGAGCGGTCAGAGGGCAACGGTGGATGGTCAAAATGGGGAGATAAGTGGGACGAACACTTTGATCCTAACGGGCAGGGGTGAAGCAAGGGGAAACATGGTGGGAAGGGCGGTATGGAGACCGGTGGAACCGCACCTGGGGCGAGCAGCACAATGGTTCTGGCTGGGTGCACAAGTACGGGAAGAGCAGCTCCGGTGAGCACTGGGACACCCATGAGCAGCAGGACACTTGGTACGAGAGGCATCCACACTTTGGTTTCAACCATTGCTTTGAAAACTCTGTACAGCTTCGAGCAGTCAGTAAGCCAACCAAAGCTGTATAATCCTTGATTCAACCAAGTTTCACAATTTAGTGTTTTAACTAGTTGGTTCTATTTTGTATGTTCTGCAACATCATCTAGAAATTCTTGGTAAGAAAAAGATACACTACTTATTATTCATATTTGATATTATTGGTTGACAGTTTGTATCTACACGCACACGAATAGTCAAGGAAAATGCTCAAGCTAGTCCGTAAACTAGCACATTGATATTACATCACTTCATTTAGTTAGTTGCAGCTAGGGCTGTTCATGGGTCGGGTAGTTTTCCCACCCAAACCCGTAATTACGGGCAGGTTTTCCCACCCTTAAAATCCCACCTGATCACGAGGGCTACGTGTTCGGGCGGGTCTCAAGCGGGTTTGGGTGGGTTTCCGGTGCGTGTCGGGTTCAATCAGGTTGGGGGGCTTGAATGGGTTTATTATTTTATTTTAATTTAATTTATTTCTTATTTATATATATATATAATATATATATATATATATATATATATATATATATATATATATATATATATATATGAGAAAAATGTATATCAGCCCGCGGGCTGAGAGTACTCTCTCAGCCTGCGGTGACGTGGCTCGATTTGTCACCTCACTGACTTGCGGCCCGCTTTTATGGAGAAGTTAAATTACCAAATACCCCTTATGATAACTTTTCCTTATTGTTTATTATTATTTTTCCTCCCTTTATTTTGCCGCTCTTTATAGGATATAAATTAATTTTCGCCTTATTTCTTTACCTCTTTTTTGAAAGATGTAGTTTCTCCTTTTCAGCCTGGGATAAATTTTTTTTTGAAAATATAAAATCTTTTCAGATCAATGTTTTCAGCCTGCGATAAAATTCTACTTTATAGTTTAATTTTTTTTGTATATAATGTAGTCAGAGTCTTTGGTCGCATTGTACATTTAAACTGCGACCTTAGTCAAAGTCTTTGGTCGCAGTGTACATGGTGAAATGCGACCATGGTCGCAGTGTTGTTATTGATAAAGATAGCCAGCAACTGCAATCTAGGGTTGCATTACATGGACTGCGACTTTGGTCGCAGTACGTTAAGTAATTATTTTTTTTGAATATAATGTAGTCAGAGTCTTTGGTCGCATTGTACATTTAAACTGCGACCTTAGCCAAAGTCTTTTGTCGCAGTGTACATGGTTAAATGCGACCAAGGTCGCAGTGTTGTTATTGATGAAGATGGCCAGCAACTGCAATCTAGGGTTGCATTACGTGGACTGCGACTTTGGTCGCAGTACGTTAAGTAAGTGTTGTTTTATTAAGTGTTGTTTTTTGGATTAAGTCATTTTTTGAATCTAAATGAAAAATGAAAAGTTGTCTGTTGTGTGATGCGACTTGGAGTCAGTCCGTGAGACGCGACCTGTCATAAAGATTTTATGAGATCTTTTAACGTCAAGTCTATGTTGACGAACCCCGCACCATTCGTTGTTTCCCGAAGCGGTTGTCCACGCGTCGGTTCTTCATTGGGTTTAGGCGTTAATGTCTTTTAATGCCAAACCGGCGCTGGCGGTTGGAGACCATTAATGCCGACGATTCTGATTAATGAACCATTAATTATGGTTATTATGGGCTGCCTATAAATAGGGCTCACGCTCTCCCTTTAACAGTCCATAATTAGACTGTTTTCTTTCGAGAGCAATTGCTCTGAGAATTTCCGTCTTCTTCAGAGTCTCTAACAGGGGCCTGCCTCCATGGATGAAGATGACCCTATTGACGAAATTGATCGATGTTCGTCCACAAGGGAAGAAGTCATAGACCTCATCGTCCACAAGGGAAGAAGTCATGGTCCTCGTCGTTCACAAGGGAAGAAGTCATGATCCCTGACGAGGACTTAATCCTCACGAGATCTGCTCTGACTTGATGCACCAGTCAAGCTTGCTGGTAACGGATGGTCAGAGTGGGTATGGCGGCGGGGGATGTGGTGGGTAGCATTCCTTGTGAGGTCTCAAAACCTCCTCTCTTACCCCAGAAGTGACATCGAGGAAACTCCATGCTCACTGTATAACCTTCTGGTGAAGAGATGTTCATAAACGAAAGATTCTGCTGCCACCAGACCTCCAGGAGAAGATTGCTCTTAGTAGTCAACAAGGGCTCTTCTTGGCTCTTTTGATGTTTTGTCTTCTTGGATACTTTGATGTTTAGTCTTCTTTGTAACACTAAATCTTATTGATTCTGCTGCCACCAGACCTCAAGAAGAAGATTTCTCTTAGTCAACAAGGGATTTTTTGATGTTTAGTCTTCTTGGCTACTTTGATTTTTAGTCTTCTTTGTAACACTCAATCTTATTGATTCTGCTGCCACCAGACCTCAAGAAGAAGATTGCTCTTAGTCAACCAGGGATTTTTTTGATGTTTTAGTCTTCTTTTGTACTGCTGTATTTGTAACACTCAATCTTATTGTATAAGAGATCGTTTTGTATCATTTGCACATGCCTGGAGATAAATGCCTGGACATAAATAAAAAGCATATTTGTTTTTTTAATAAACTACGAACTTTTTCGCAGCCATGCATTGCAAACAAAACAACTATGATCATAGATGACACTGCGACCAAGGTCGCAGAAGATACATTGCAAACAGTAAGTACTGTGACCAGGATCGACACTGCGACCAAAGACTGCGACTAAGCAACTGTTGCGGTGACGCGCAGTGTTGTTGATTATTTATAAAGACCACCAACTGCGACCAAGGTCGCAGTGATTTTGTTGATTAAGAGTAAAGAACAGCAACTGCGAGTAAGGTCGCTGTGTATTTTATTAAGACTAAACAGCAACAACTGCGATCAAGGTCGCAGTTTATTTTATTAAGACTACGGTCAGAAACTGCGACCAAGGTAGCAGTGTTGTTGTTGAGTAACACTAAAGTCCAGCAAATGCGACCAAGGTCGCAGTGTATTTATTAAGTCTGCGACCAGCAACTGCAACCAATGTCGCAACCTTTCATTTTAAAAATTTTTAAGGGTGAAGTAATATAATTATTAACTGCGCTCAAGGTCGCAGTGTTGTTAAGGATAAAGATGGTCGCAGTGTACATTGTTCAATGCGACCAAGGTCGCAGTGTTGTTGTTGATAGCATTTTTTGTCTTGTATTCTTTATTCTGTATTAAGTCTGCGACCATGGAATGTTTTTTACTTTTGAATGCTAGAAGTCGCAGTCGTCATTTAAAAGGGGTATTTTTGTCATTTTGATTCACGATTGTTTAGGCGGGATTTTTTGATTTTTTGTGGCGCCCACACTCTGCGACCGATGTGTGGCCTATATTCAGCCACGTCCCGCAGGCTGAGAAACTCTCTCAGCCCGCAGGCTGAGGTACAGTAAGCCCTATATATATATATATATATATATATATATATATATATATATATATATATATATATATATATATATATATATATATATATATATATATATATATATATATATATATGAGAAAAATGTATATCAGCCCGCGGGCTGAGAGTATTCTCTCAGCCTGCGGTGACGTGGCTCAATTTGTCACCTCACTGACTTGCGGCCCGCTTTTAGGTAGAAGTTAAATTACCAAATACCCCTTATGATAACTTTTCCTTATTGTTTATTATTATTTTTCCCCCCTTTTATTTTTTGCCGCTCTTTATATGATATAAATTACTTTTCACCCTATTTCCTGATCTCTTTTTGAAAGATCTAGTTTCACCTTTTCAGTCTGCGATACACTTTTTTCTGAAAATATAAAATCTTTTGAGATCAATTTTTTTCTGCAAAATATTTAATGTCGACGTCTGAGCAGTATACCGGCGATCTTAATATGGAAGATATTGCATCTGGTTCTACTTTCTCTCAGAATATTGAAAATCTTGAAGGGTTGACATCTTTGCATGCCGATCAACAGGTTTTAATTGTTTATATCTATTTTAAAAACAATTTCTTAGATATTTAATGTTTTCTCTTTAGACTATGAGGTACTGCGACCGTTTTAATATTCGGTCACAATCTTATTTGAAAATAATCTCCGGCTGTGAATTCTTTTTTTCTAGGGTATGCGTCTTAGGTCGCAGTCTTTAGTAAGGAGTAATATATATTTCTTCACATACGGATAACTGCGACTTAGGTCATAGTCTTTAGTAAGGAGTAATATAGATTTCTTCACATGCGGATAACTGCGACTTAGATCGCAGTCTTTAGTAAGGTATAATATAGATTTATTCACATACTGATTACTGCGACTTAGGTCGCAGTCTTCAATAAGGAGTATTATAGATTTCATGCCGTATGTGAAATCTTTAGTAAGAAGTAATATAGATTTCTTCTCATACGGATAACTGCGACCTTGGTCGCAACAGCTGATAAGAAGTAAATTGTTTTCATCTCTTATGCGACCTTGGTCGCATTTATATAACTTATATTTTAGAATACAGTGATATCTAAAAAATATTTATATTCATTTAATTCGTGTAAATACTTTTTGTAGGATATGAATGCACATGCAGAAATGTCTGGAAGCTCAGATAAGTTTATAGGGAAACAGTTCCTGTCGCATATGGAAGCATACAATTTCTACAATTGTTTTGCAAGGAATAGAGGTTTTAGCGTGAGAAGAAAAAGTACAGATAAGTCACGGAAGCCTCCTCATGAGATTATTTGCAGAAGATTTTGCTGCAACAAGGAAGGGCTGAAGAAGTTGTGTGACAAAAGACAAGAGGGGCTTACAGTGCGTCGTCGAGTTAACACTAGAGTATCTTGTCCTGCTGAGATGCATATCCGTCTTCGTTTATTTTTGGACTCAACTCGATATCGGGTTATCACAAAATTTGTTGATACTCATTCATATGAATTGTCTAGCCCGGATAAGGTACATCACCATTACTCTCACCAGACTCATCGTTCAACAATTAGCAGAACCATTATGAGCAATCTGGTTGATGTTGGAATGCGGCCTTCAAATATTTCCCGCGTTGTTAATGCAATGAGCCAGGGAGAAGGCTGTGAAGAAGTGCGCCCTCAACAAGTTATTGATTTCACTCGTCAACGTAGAAATAACTGCGGTCATGAGTTTATTGCTATGATCAAATATTTTCAAGAGAAAGCCGAGACCGATCCAGAATTCTTCTTTTCAAGTGAAGTTGATAACGCGGCCACACTTAGAAGCATTTTTTGGGCTGATGGAAGAGCTATTTCCTCGTATCTGAGCTTCTGTGATGTGATCGTTTTTGACACCACATACAGGACTAATCACTTGAGCTTGCCATTTGCTCCATTCACTGGAGTAAATCATCACCGGCAGTCAATTCTGTTCGGCTGTGCAATGCTTGCTGATGAGCAGAGGGATACTTTTGTTTGGTTATTCCAAAAATGGCTCAAGTGCATGCATGGAGTTGAACCGAAGCTGATTATTACTGATCAGGATGCGCAGATTGGTGAGGCCATCAAGATTGTTTTCCCGACGTCTCGGCACCGTTACTGTTTCTGGCATGTACGGAAACATATTGCCGAGCAACAAATCCCAATGGCTAACAAGTATGGAGAAGATATGGTCTCCGATTTCCATGCTTGGTACACCTCCCGCAATATAAGCACGTGTGAGGAACGATGGCGTCTGATGAGTGAAAAATATCAGTTAGAAGAAGAAGATGACAGTTGGTTGATGAAGATGTACAGGCTTCGTGGACATTGGGTTAATGCATATCTCAAGGATGTTTTCTCTGCTGGAATGACAACCAGTCAGAGGTCCGAGAGTATTAATTCCTTCTTTGATGGTTTTGTTAACTCAAACACTAAACTAGTGGAATTTGTTCACCAATATGATAAAGCCGTTGCTTCCCGTCGTGCATCTGAATCTCTTCAAGATTTTAGGGGTTTGAATTCTGTGCCCAATTGTACAACCAATCCATATGAGATACAGTTTCGAAGTTGTATACACCGAAGATTTTTCAGTTGTTCCAAAAGGAATGGGCAGTTGTAATGACACTGTTTTCAGAAGAGGTGGAACAGGACAAACCTGGATCAACATATTTGGTTGGTAAATTTTCAGAATCAAAAGACGGCTGGGAAAAGGTCAGTTATGATAATCGAGAGGAACTTCATGTTTCTTGCAGTTGCTCGTTATTTGAAACAGAGGGTATCCTATGTAGACATATTCTGTGTATTTTGTGGCGCAATCACGTTACACATATACCGGAATCATATATACTTCATAGATGGAGGTTGGATGCTCGTTACAAAAACGTTGCAATTGAATATGGCATGAGGCCTTTTCCCAGTCAAGGCACTCCACGGACGGCTAGATTGTGGACAGTTCGTTCAAAATTTAATGCAATTCTGGACATGGTCGCTGATTCTGATGAAAATATTTCAAAGTTGGAGGGAGTTTTGGAAAGTTTTGCCCAAAATACCACTAGAGAATACAGAGCAATGTCAGGAAATGATCATTCATCACATCCTAAGACTGCCGTTGGTTCCAGTGGATCCGTTGTCATATTGCGAGATGGTGAAGAATTGAATATACGTGATCCAATTGGTCCTGTACCAACCAAGGGGAGACCTAGAGCTGCATCCAGGCTTAAGTCTGGTTTTGAAGATTCTATATATCAGAAGGAAGTTAAGCATCGAAGATGTGGTAACTGCCAAGAGCTGGGCCATTACAGGACTGGTTGTCCGTTAATGGTATATTACATTAAACCTGTTAATCATTTTTTTTTATAACGATTAATCTTTAAAATTCTTACTATTTATTTTTTTTATTGGCAGAAGAAGTAGGTTTGGGTTGCCTCCATCTCGAAGGAACAAAGACTTCAATTTTTTATGAAGTGCGACCAGGGTCGCACAGTGTAGAGAGATTAAGTCGCATTCTGACACTGGCGTGTAATTATAATCAGATTTATTATCATTCTTTGATTTCTACTGTATTATTTTTGTATGTACTTGTACTTTAAAGTTCTACTTTATAGTTTAATTTTTTTTGTACATAATGTAGTCAGAGACTTTGGTCGCAGTGTACATGATTAATTGCGACCAAGGTCGCAGTGTTGTTATTGATAAAGATGGCCAGTAACTGCAATCTAGGATCGCACTACATGTACTGCGACTTAGGTCGCAGTACGTTAGGTAGGTGTTTCCTTTATATTAACACGCATAGCGACCAAGGTCGCAGTGTTGTTGTTGATTAAAACATTGCCGCCATCAACTGCGAGCAAGGTCGCATTGTATTTTATTAAGACTTCGGCTATCAACTGTCGCAACCTTCTTTTTAAAATTTTGAGGTGGTGAAGACTTAAGTCGCAGTACGTTAGGTATGTGTTTCCTTAATATTAACACGCATAGCAACCAAGGTCGCAGTGTTATTGTTGATTAGAACATTGCCGCCATCAACTGCGACCAAAGTCGCATTGTATTTTACTAAGGCTGCGGCTATCAACTGCGACCAAAGTCGCAACCTTCTTTATAGATTTTTGAGATGGTGAAGACTTAAGTCGCTGTACGTTAGGTAGGTGTTTCCTTTATATTAACACGCATAGCGACGAAGGTCACAGTGTTGTTGATTAACACAATTACTGAAGGCATGTTTGTTTCTAACATCAGTACACAATAGTAAAAGCCAAGTTCTAACAAATGAAGACTGTAAATAATCAATGGAACTTATAATAAATAAATGTATAGAAATGTGTATAAATTAAATCAATACAACAAAAAAATTATGCAATGAATTGCACTTGAAATATTTTTTACATTTATAAAAAAAAATTGTGGTATATCAATAATTTGTCAACTATCAGTCTTCATATGTCGTATGTCGTATAATGTCTGTTTCTTCATCCCAACTCTTCTCTACATCTGCAAGTATCATGTATGCAAGCTCACTTCTTAGTTTCTGTACAGCATCAACCGTAACAGCATCAGCAGCTGATAGATGATAGCCAGACGCTATGCTTTCCATGTACTTGCATACATATATAGCGCAATCAACACTGAAATTTCCATAGAGCAATCATTAAATGAAATTAGTTTTTGTACTAAAAAAAGTAGAAAATATGAAATGAAATTACATGTCAAAAATTATATACCTGTTTGATTGTTGGGGGCATTTTGCGTATTTTATTTTATTTTTTCTCATTTTTTTTTTGGAATGAATCTCAAAAATCTCTAATAATCTTTCTTTCTGCAATGTCAATAGGAAAAAAAATTAGTATTAATCAAATTAATTGCAAGTTTCCAGTAATCAAAATATAAATTTCAACTCACCATTATTCTTGCATCACTTTGGTAAAGCTTTGTTATACTACTTTTTTTGTCAGCTGGGACCAAAGAGTTGTAAAAAATCCACTCTTCTGTGGTGCAATCGAATACCAGCAAGGTCCAGTGAAATCCCTGCTCGTCGGCACTATGTTTGTGATTGATCGGGAAGAACATGTACTGCACGTCAGCTGTCCAGTTTTTCAACAGCTTCTGCTTGATGAAATGACCTTCCAGATCTTCAATTTTATTTACAACACCGTGCTGCGGACAAGAAGAAAAAAAATTTAAATCAATTCAAAATGAATTTAAAATATAACAAAAAATTATAAACTGCGACCTTAGTCGCACTATATTATTTAGTCGCAGTATATGAGTTAGTAGCAGTACATTTTAATTATAAACTGCGACCTTGGTCGCAGCTCCGACCTTGGTCGCAGCTCCGACCTTGGTCGCAGGTTGCAGCTGTTACATTTTTGTCGCAATACCTGAGTTAGTAGCAATACATTCTAATTATAAACTGCGACCTTGGTCGCAGATCCGACCTTGGTCGCAGGTCGCAGCTGTTACATTTTTGTCGCAGTACCTGAGTTAGTAGCAATACATTCTAATTATAAACTGCGACCTTGGTCGCAGATCCGACCTTGGTCGCAGGTCGCAGCTGTTACATTTTTGTCGCAGTACCTGAGTTAGTAGCAATACATTCTAATTATAAACTGCGACCTTGGTCGCAGTACATGTGTTAGTAGCAGTACATTTTAATTATTCACTGCGACCTTAGTCGCAGTACATGATTTATGCCTACACAGAGATAGAGAATATTAGTAATCTGTTCCAGATTTGATATTACATTAAACCGTAAAGGAGAAAGTAGATTTTTACCCAAGCTTCGCTTCGAAAGAATATACTTTTTAATCCTTCTCTTTTCTCAAGATGCTGCATGTAGAAATGAATTACATTTGCATCTAACTCTCTACTGAACATCAGGTCCTCAATGTCATTCCTTGAAATGATGATTAAATTATTGGTATCCTGATACGCAGTAGAACTGCAAGATATTCAAAACAAAGTTAGTAATTTAATTGTTCTTATATAAAGGTATAACAGAAATTTTTTGATATGAATTAACTTACTCAGAGTATTCTTAGAATTGATGACTTATTTGACTAAATTGATGACTTATTCTTAGAATTGATAACTTACTCAGAGTACTCAGAGTATTCTTAGAATTGATGACTTACTCAGAGTATTCTTAGAATTGATGACTTAGAATTGATGACTTCTTAGAATTAACTTACTCAGAGTATTCTTACATGTACTGCGACCAGGGTCGCACTGCGACCAGGTCACATAGAACTACAGTACAATCAGAACAACTGCAACCAGGGCCAACACTGCGACCAAGGTCGCATAAGACTACATTTCACAAAGAAACAACTGCGACACAAGTTTGATAAAAACATTTATTTAAAATAAACTGCGACCTTGGTGAAGACTTGAGACTACAACTCTTATTTAAACAACTGCGACCCCATGTCGTCAGTATGTGAGAAAAAAAAAGTAAATTTCATATACTGCGACCTACGTCGCATTCATCTACAAGGAAAGGTAAAAAAAAAAAAAATTCCAAAGTCGCACAGATCTGAACTGCGACACAGTAAAAATAGAAGTAAATAATAAAAACTTTCAAAAAATAGGACCTTTATCGTCTAAAGTTTGAAAATCTCTTTCGTAATTGCGACCATCTTTCCAATATTTAAAAAAAATTTAAAAAAACATGCGACTTCAGAATAAATCTTGAAAAAATTTAAAACTATTAAAATACACAAAACCCTAAAATTTTTGAAAATATCAATTTTGTAGTACCTTTTTCGACGGATGATTTCTTAGGCGCCATCAGTTGCAAATAATTTTTTTCAAAAACGGATGAAATTTTTGAAGGAAAAGAACAAATTGGATCAGAACCGTCGTTTGAAGTTTTAGAGCTGTAAATTTTTTTGGAAGACTAATTTTTTTACAATAAGGTAAAAGTTTGTGATGGAGGGTATTTTCGGAAAATACAATGTTGAGGTGACTGGCATTAAATTGGGCGGGATTTTACAGGATTTTGTCCTCCAAATTTTTTAACAGATGTGGGGCGGTGATGTTGCCACGCCCGCAGGCTGAGAAAACTCTCTCAGCCCGCAGGCTGAGGTACAGTAAGCCCATATATATATATATATATATATATATATATATATATATATATATATATATATATATATATATATATATATGGGCTTACTGTACCTCAGCCTGCGGGCTGAGAGAGTTTCTCAGCCTGCGGGACGTGGCTGAATATAGGCCACACATCGGTCGCAGAGTGTGGGCGCCAAAAAAAATCAAAAAATCCCGCCTAAACAATCGTGAATCAAAATGACAAAAATACCCCTTTTAAATGACGACTGCGACTTCTAGCATTGAAAAGTAAAAAAACATTCCATGGTCGCAGACTTAATACAGAATAAAGAATACCAGACAAAAAATGCTATCGTATAGCAATGCGACCTCCTTCGGTACTGCGACCAAATTCGCAATCTTCTTTCTCATGCCTTATGTAAAAGAAGTAATTAATATTATATCTACCGTGATACAACAGCAGTCTAGAAAAAAGAGACGCACTAATGTTAATCTCCGAGAAAGGAAAGATGTGCACCATACGTAATCTAAAGATATAGGCAAACAATTCTATAAAAAGTTAATTTTTTTTACCACTTCTTACCATACTCAACCATCACCTCTAACAATTATTATTACTATTCATGTTCTTTCACAAATATTCACCTTTATATAATGCTTGTTACTAATATATTATCTCATATCTAAAAATTATATTTTTGCTCTTCCTTTTCAATTTGATTTCAAAAACTTTCAAAAAAAAATTCATTCTTGAATCATGTCTTCCCTATCTTCTTCCTCTGAACACTTAGATTTCAACTTCAATCGTTCCCCCACCGGTCCTTTGTCTTCAGGATATTCTAGTGAATCTGATACCAGTCTGGACTTCACTCCTTTTGACTATCTCACTACATCAAATAATGTATTAACTGATCCTCCTATTCATGATGATAATGAAGTTTTCATGTGGGTTAGTGAAGAAGACATTATTCCTCTGCCACTTGACGGAGACATGCTCTGCCACTTGACGGAGACATGCTTGATGAAAGCATGTCCTCTGATGCTGTAGGCTCGCTTCCTAGCAACGGGTCAGACGAAGAGCTTGATAGAGACGATCCATTCTGGGAGTTCATCGGTGAAACAAAAAAACCTCAAAAACAGCAAGATGATGAGGAAATAAGTGATGAAGAGGAAGAGCAGAAGAATGAAGACGATGAATCTGCTTATGATGGTGATAATGACGAGGATTAGGATTTCCTGATCTTCTGATATTCAATTATATTTTATCTTCTTTTAAAAGCTTTTAATTCTATTTTTTTTGTAAGGTCTCTTTCTCACTATATTAACTTATAAGCTCTTTTAATTACATATCCAAACTGCGACTGCTACTCTTAAACACTGCGACCATAGTCGCAATCCTACTACGGATGCAACTTATGGTCGCAGTTAATCATTTATCAGTTCCCAATGCGACTTTGGTCGCAATAATGTACTGTTTTGGAGTTCAAAGTAATTTAAAGTTATAGTGTATTAACTTTTAAACTGTTTTGGATAACTGAACAGTCACCTAGGAAGTATACAATTTTTGAGAAAAGATAGCAGATATATTTGAGAGATATTCACGTGGTCCGAGAGCTTAAACCTTTTGGAATTCCGGGATTAAAAATATATAAAGGGTTATGAGCAAAGGATTAAAAACATACTAAGTTATTTTTACTCAACTCGTTACTCTCACTGTTCGGAAAATACATTCAAAAAATGTCTTCACCATCACCACCGTCTTCACCGGAAAGAAGCCAATACATTCAAACAATGTCTTCACCATCACCACCGTCTTCACCGGAAAGAAGCCAATCATCAAATGATGATTTTATGTTTAGTTCTGAAACAATGTCTCGCTACGGGTCAGAATCTGAGCTTGATACAGACGACCCTTTCTGGGAGTTCATTGATGAACCAAAACACAAACATGAAGAGGAAGAAAGCGACGATGAGACTGTACCTGAAGAGGAGGAAGAGACAGAAGACGAAAGCATGACTCTTGACGACGAATCTAATTATGATGGTGATGATGACGATTAGAAGTTAAAAAATTGTATTTTGTTTTTCTTTTTAAATATATATAAATCTGTTTTCTAAAGTTAATTGTGTGAATTACATTTTTTACTACTATGTATTGGTTGAAATACTGCGACCATGGATGCAGACTTAATAAATACACTGCGACCTTGGTCGCAGTTGTTGGACTTTAGTCTTAATCAACAACAACACTGCTACCTTGGTCGCAATTTCTGACCGTAGTCTTAATAAAATAAACTGCGACCTTGATCGCAGTTGTTGGTGTTTAGTCTTAATAAAATACACAGCGATCTTGGTCGCAGTTGCTGGTCTTTACTCTTAATCAACAACATCACTGTGACCTTGGTCGCAGTTGGTGGTCTTTATAAATAATCAACAACACTGCGACCTTGGTCACAGTTGATGGCCGCAGTCTTAAAAAAATAATCTGCATTCTTGGTCGCAGTTGCTGGTCTTTAGTCTTAATCAACAATAACACTGCGACGAGGTGACACGTCACCGCAGCAGTTGCTTAGTCGCAGTTTTTGGTCGCAGTGTCGACCCTGGTCGCAGTTGTTTCTGTTTGCACTGTAGTCTTATGCGACCTTGGTCGCAGTGTCGTCTCTGGTCCAAGTTGTTTTGTTTGCATTGCATGACTGCGACCAAAGGTCGTAGTTTATTAAAAAACAAATATGCTTTTTATTTATGTCCACGCATTTATCTCCAGGCATGTGAAAATGATACAAAACGATCTCTTATACAATAAGATTGAGTGTTACAATATAGCAGTACAAAGAAAACTAAACATCAAAAAGAGCCATTATTGACTAAGAGCAGTGGTGTTATTGAGGTCTTTTTATTTATGTCCAGGCATTTATCTCCAGGCATGTGAAAATGATACAAAACGCTCTCTTATACAATAAGATTGAGTGTTACAATATAACAGTACAAAGAAGATTAAACATCAAAAGAGCCCTTGTTGAATAAGAGCAGTGGTGTTATTGAGGTCCCCGTGTATTAAAAAACTGTGGACGTCGAGGACCATGACTTCTTCCCTTGTGGACGAACATCGATCAAGTTCACCGGCCAAAAATATTCTCCCAGAGGCCCAGCGAACCTGAAAAAGGACAATCAAGTTCTGGGTCATCTTCGTGCATAGGGTCATCTTCATCCATGGAGGCAGGCCCCTGTTAGAGACTCTGAAGAAGGCGGAAATTCTCAGAGCAATTGCTCTCAAATGAAAACAGTCTAATTATGGGCTGTTAAAGGGAGAGTGTGAGCCCTATTTATAGCCAGCCCATAATAACCATAATTAATGGTTCATTAATGAGAACCGTCGGCCTTAATGGTCTCCAACCGCCAGCTCCGGTTTGGCATTAAAAGACATTAACGCCTAAACCCAATGAAGAGCCGACGCGTGGACAACAGCTTCGGGAAACAACGAATGGTGCGGGTTCGTCAACGTAGACTTGACGTTAAAAAGATCTCATAAAATCTTTATGACAGGTCGCGTCTCACGGAGTGACTCCAAGTCGCATCAAACACTTAATAAAACAACAACACGGCGACCTTGGTCGCAGTTGCTGGCGGCAGTCTTAAACCAAAACAGCAGTGTCGACCTTGGTCGCTATGCATGTTAATCTAAAGGAAAACACTTACTTAACGTACTGCGACCAAAGTCGCAGTTCATGTAATGCAACCTTAGATTGCAGTTGCTGGCCATTTTTATCAATAACAACACTGCGACCTTGGTCGCATTTAACCATGTACACTGCGACCAAAGTCTTTGACTAAGGTCGCAGTTTAAATGTACAATGCGACCAAAGACTCTGACTACATTATATATATAAAAAAATAAACTATAAAGTAGAATTTTATCGCAGGCTGAAAACATTGATCTGAAAAGATTTTATATTTTCAAAAAAAATTTATCCCAGGCTGAAAAGGAGAAACTAGATCTTTCAAAAAAGAGGTAAGAAATAAGGCGAAAAGTAATTTATATCCTATAAAGAGCGGCAAAATAAAAGGGGGGAAAAATAATAATAAACAATAAGGAAAAGTTATCATAAGGGGTATTTGGTAATTTAACTTCTCCCTAAAAGCCGGCCGCAAGTCAGTGAGGTGACAAATCGAGCCACGTCACCGCAGGCTGAGAGAGTACTCTCAGCCCGCGGGCTGATATACATTTTTCTCTCTCTCTCTCTATATATATATATATATAGTGAGTTGATCCCCTAAGAACGGTTCTCACGAATTCATGTGAGAACTTTCACGTGGGCCGTCGGATCTGATAGAGATCTAGTTTTATTTGATTTAATCTATTAGATCCGACGACCCACGTGAAAGTTCTCACAGAAATCCATGAGAACCGTTCCTAGAGGATCAGCTCCCTATATATATATATATATATATATATATATATATATATATATATATATATATATATATATATATATATATATAGAGAGAGAGAGAGAGAGAGAGAGAGAGATGTATCTCAGCCACCAGCTGAGAGTGACTCTCTCAGCTGTCACTTGAAAATGGTCGCAAACTTACTGCAATATGGTTCCAGTCCACTGTAACATGGTCGCAGTTCTAAAAAATCATATATTTTTATTGTAATTAGGATTGCGACCATGGTCGCAGTCTTTAGAAAAAGACTGCGATCTTGGTCGCAGTCCTTAAAAAAGACTGTGACCATGGCAGTAGTCCTTATAAAAACATTGCGACTTAATCACAGTCCTTATATAACACTGCGACCATGGTACCAGCATCCAAAATTGTGGTTAAAATTTAGTCACATTGCGCCAGCTGAGAGAGTCTCTCTCAGCTGACGGCTAAGGTACAGATCCCTCATATATATATATATATATATATATATATATATATATATATATATATATATATATATATATATATATATATATATATATATATAGAGAGAGAGAGAGAGAGAGAGAGAGTGACTTGTGTCCTTCCAAATTGATTTGATTTGAGCTGAATCCTTCCCACTCCAATTCAATCCTCCGACATTCGAATACAAGGCGTTGAAGTTGATCTATATTATTTCAAGTATTTCTAAATCAAAAATCAAGTGTTTTTAATACTTTTTGCCTATCTATCAAGTAGGAGAAAACGGACGGCTTAAATAGTGAGTTGCTTAGTTTAACGGTGTAGAATATTTGAAATCTAATAAAAATTGGTTTGTAAGGGTTTTTAAATGTTTAGATCATCAAATGGCCGGATCGAGAATTTGTATGTCTAAAGACACAGATCTAACGAAGTCACTACTTTCGGCTGTCCATTTTGCGCCGCTTAAAAAAAGTATTCAAAACACTTGATTTTTGGTTATAGATACTTGTAATAATATAGATCAATTTCAACGGAGTGGATCTTGTATTTTAATATCGGAGGGTTGTATTTGAGTTGGAAGGATTTGAGCTCAAATCCTTTTGGAAGAACACAAGTCTAAACTCTATACACACATATACACAGACATATATAAATAAACACACACACACACATATACATACACATATACACATACATACACACACATACATACACACACGCACACACATATACACATACATACATACATACATATATACACATACATACATACATACATGCATGCATATGTGTGTGTATATGTATATATTGTATGTATGTATGCATACATATATATGTGTGTGTGTGTGTGTGTACACACACACACATATACATAGAGCACACACACACACACATCTCTATGTGTGTGTGTGTGTGTGTGTATATACACACACACACACACACATCACACACACACACACATGTATATATACACACACACACATATACACACACATATATGTATATATATATATATAGAGGATCTGTACCTCAGCCGCCAACTGAGAGAGACTCTTAGCTGGCGCAACGAGGCTGAATTTTAACCACAATTTTTGGTACTGGTACCATGGTCGCAGTTTTATATGAGGACTGTGATTAAGTCGCAGTGTTTTTATGAGAACTGTTGTCATGGTCGCAGTCTTTTCTAAGGACGCAAGTAAGGTTGCAGTCTTTTTCTGAGGACGTTATCATAGTCACAGTTCTAATTCTGAAAATATATGATTTTTTAGGACTGCAACCATGTTACGGTGGACTGCGACCATGTTGCAGTAAGTTTGCGATCATATTGAAGTGACAGCTGAGAGAGTCTCTCTCAGCTGGCGACTGAGGTATATTTTTCTCTCACACACACACACACATATATATACAGACACACACACATACATACATACACATACATATATTAATGATCCAGTGAGAAAACTAGCTTTCGTGAGAAGATGAGAAAAGAGCATTAGAACCATCAGATTTGTTTCTAGGTGGTTGAGATTAGATTTGGAGGAATAAAACTAAAACCCAAAAACTAAATTAATCAATACAAAACTAACTTAACTAACCCAAAAACTAATCTCAACTACCCACAAGATAATGTGACGGCTCATATGCTCTATTCTCATCTTCTCAATTAAGTTAGGTTTCTCACCAGATCGCCACTATATATATAATATATATATATATATATATATATATATATATATTATATATATATATATATATAGAGAGAGAGAGAGAGAGAGAGACTTGTGTCCTTCCAAAAGGATTTGAGGCCGAATCTTTCCCACTCAAATACAACCTCTGACATTCGAATACAAGACCCACTCTGCTGAAGTTGATCTATATTATTTCAAGTATTTATAAACAAAAAATCAACTGTTTTGAGTACTTTTTGTCCATGCATCAAGTAGGGAAAAACGGACGGTCTAAATAGTGAGTTGGTTAGTTAACGGTGTAGTATATTTGAAACCTAAAAAAAATTAGTTTGTAGGCGTTTTTAAATGTTTAGATCATAATCAAATGGCCGAATCCAAAACGATTTGATTTGAGCCCGAATCCTTCCCATCCAATTCAACCCTCCGACATTCGAATACAAGATCCACTCCGTTGAAGTTGATCTATATTATTTTAAGTATCTATAAATCAAAAATCAAGTGTTTGTAATACTTTTTGTCTATCCATCAAGTAGGGAAAAACCAGATGGCTTAAATAGTGAGTTGTTTAGTTTAACGGTGTAGAACATTTGAAACCTAATAAAAATTGGTTTGTAAGGGTTTTTAAATGTTTAGATCATAATCAAATGGCCGGATCGAAAATTTGTAGGTCTAAAGACATAGATCTAACAAACTCATTACTTTTCGACCGTCCATTTTGCGCCGCTTTGTAATACCCCGTTCCCGGAATACGTACTTTGTTACGTATTCAGTCTTTCGATCGTGTTTTCCAAATTACTTCCTGTATCTGACCGATTTCAGTTTTAAAAATCATTTCCCAATATTATGTATTTTCTGTGATTTTCTAGAAATTTTCCTGAAATTGAATAAATATTTTCAAAACCGGTGTCGACCAGTGTCGCTGATCGATTCTCGGATTTTTAATTCACAAACTACTAGGAATTTCTAGAAAGTCCTTTAGACTTTATTTCTTAGAATCATATTTTCTATCTAAATACTTTTTCTGAGAATTTTACGAATTTATGAAAATTCCAACGGAGTCGGCAGGTGACTGATTCCGGGATTTTTAATTCTAAAACTATAAATTATTTCTTCAAACGAATTTCACCATGAGTCTTCAAATCTTATTCTTGATTTTTGGTAAAATTTTCGGGTCATTCCGAAATACTTGAATTTTGGACATTTTTTCAATAATTGCAAATTCCACATTTTCCACCTCATTTCCCACTCACCCTCCCACCTAACCCCACTCACTCTCTCTCTCTCCCACAGCCGGCCAAGTGGCCAGGTGAGGGACACCTCACCCCTTCCTTTTTGCAAGGAAACCCCTCCTTTCTACACAAATTCCATCTCCTTTACAAAATCCCCATCTTATATATAGGTTTTCATTTGCAACTTACCTCTTTTCTTCCTCCACTTCAACTCAAGAGAAGAGAAGCTCTCACAAACCCTCTTCTTCCTCAAACTGAACCCTAGCTCCAAGAACACTTCAAGACCTTTCCCTCCAGCCCAAGCAACTGAATTGAAGCTTGGATCGTGGCTCACTTCGTCGCCAAGGATCTCATAGGTGCCTTTGACGACCACACTCTTTCCGGACTCGTAAAGCTTCGATCTAACGATTCCAAGTGAGTATTTCACTCACCAAGACTTGAATTAGCCCTAGAATACTTGTATCTACACCTCTTGTACACCTAGGTCACCCAAAACCATGAATTGAACCATCAAACACAATTTCCAGAAAATCTGTTCTGTCACTGTTTTTCCCCCTATTAGTCGACTTACCCTAGGAGCTAGTCGACTAGAACACTTAGCTGAAACTTAGTTTTTCTGGAAAACACAGTATTAGTCGACTCACCCCAATTATCAGTCGACTAATCTTTTCTGGACATAAATCTCAACTCTCTGGAAATCAATATTAGTCGACTCCTGAATCCCCCTAGTCGACTAATCCTCCCTGGACCAGAAATCCAACTTTCTGCATCAACAAACTTAGTCGACTTAAGTATCCATTAGTCGACTAATAGTTCCCTGTTAGTCGACTACCCTTACAACCCTAGTCGACTAACTCTTCCTGAAACAGAATTCCAACTCTCTGTATCCCAGTTCCAGTCGACTAATCCAGACTGTCAGTCGACTAGAGACCCCTATTAGTCGACTAACCCTTACCCCTAGTCGACTAATTCTGACTGTGTGTCATAGTTAATTTCTGTTCTGAATTTGGTTCTTATGCTTGTTACATGTGTATTATATCTTGCTTGTTCATGCTTCAATACTGATATTACATGACCTATTACTGAATAGATGTATCTCTTGTTACCTCATGACTTGTTATTGCATATTCTTGTATCATGACATGTAAATAGTAAATATTACCACCCATCATGCCATCTCTTAAAACAAAGCATGATACACTTGACTTTCCTATAAAAAGCACCAATTTACATATGGGTCGGGGGAAATATGCGGATATCGATACGTGTTCGTGTTTACAGTGGTAGTAGGTATATTGTACAATCATATTCCGGTCTAACCTGCGGTACACCAGGGGACCGAGGGGAGTGCTTGCTCCCTATTCCTGAATCAGTCATGACAAAGGGCATACATAAGACCCTCCTGAATAGCCTAGCGGCTGGCTTCCGTCACCAAGCAACGGAACAATCCTGGACCGTTATCCCGGGCATGTACGGGGTCCACTGTAAACATAGTTCGTCGATACCCCCGCTGTTTCCAATAACAACCTTGAGTTACTAGGATATGGATCTATGTGAGCTGGGACGCTGGGTCACATAGCTAGATATCACAGTAAAGCAAGTAATAATAATAATAGACTAGAGCTATGCATTCATTCCTTTCTGACTTCAGTTATATACGCTTTCCTTACCTGTTGGTTTATATTCATTAGACCGTTCCAGTTTTCTTTATTCATGTATCCTAGCCATTTGGCCATATATATTGTTTATCGTTATATGTCTTGATCCCTTGGATTTGCATATTCAGATTCCGAGGCTTGGGTGGAAGTGGAGCCATCCACCGAAGATCAGGCCTTCTTTAGTGAGCAGGCAGATTAGCTCCGGTCCTCGTGCCAGACTCTCTCCTTTTGACTCACGAGATCCTCTTTCTACTTGTGAGCTTTTTGTATACATATTGTATATATTCTTTTGGACTTGGTTATGATGTAATGCACACATCATGTGTAATACTTTATAATATCCTGTGATAACTTTGTATGTGTACTTCTTGTGTTGGCATATGTATAGATACCACGCTTTGTCGTGTACTCTGTTTCTTGTTGTACTTTTTGCTTAGCGTATATACGTGTGGGGCAATTTCTGGCCTACGTATATACGTCGCAGTGACGTCCCCGTATCTGTGGAATCGGGGCGTTACACGCTTGATGAATGAGCAAAAAGTATTCAAAAGCACTTGATTTTTGGTTATAGATACTTGTAATAATATAGATCAATTTCAATAGAGTGAATCATATATTTGAATATTGGAGGGTTGTATTTGAGTTGGAAGGATTTGGCTCAAATCCTTTTGGAAGGACACAAGTCTAAACTCTATACATATATATATACACACACACATACATATATACACACACACATACATATATACATATATATATATTATACACACACACACACACACACACACACACACACACACATGTATGTATGTATATACATGCATACATATGTACATACATACATATATGTATATATATAGATATACATACATATATGTGTATATACACACACACATATGAATATGTATGTGTATATATATATGTATTTATGTATGTATGTGTGTATATATATATGTATGTGTGTGTGTACACACACACACGCATATAGATGTGTGTGTGTGTGTGTCTGTGTGTCTCTGTGTGTGTGTGTGTGTATATATAGAGGAATCTGTACCTCAGCCGCCAGCTGAGAGAGACTCTCTCAACTGGCGTAATTTGGCTGAATTTCAACTACAATTTTGAGTACTGGTACCATGATCGCAGTTATATGAGGACTGTGATTAAGTCACAGTGTTTTTATGAGAACTATTGTCATAGTTGCAGTCTTATCTAAGGACTGCGACCAGGTCGCAGCCTTTTTCTGAAGTCGCAGTTTTTTTTCTGAGGACTGCTACTATGGTTACAGTCCTAATTTCACTGAAAATATATGATTTTTTAGGACTGCGACCATGTTACAGTGGAGTGCGACCATATGTAGTAAGTTTGCGACCATATTGAAGTGACAGCTGAGAGAGTCTCTCTTAGCTGGCGGCTGAGGTAAATTTTTCTTATATATACATACATACATATACATATATTAATGATCCGGTGAGAAAACTAGCTTACGTGAGAAGATGAGAAAGGAGCATTAGAACCATTAGATTAGTTTAAGGTGGTTGAGATTAGATTTGGAGGAAATAAAACTAAAACCCAAAAATTAATTAATTAATACAAAAAACTAACTTAACCAACCCAAAAACTAATCTCAACCACCCAAAAGATAATCTGACGGCTCATATGCTCTATTCTCATCTTCTCACCTAAGCTAGGTTTCTCACCAGATCGCCACTATATATATAGACTTGTGTCCTTCCAAAAGGATTTGAGGCAGAATCTTTTCCACTCAAATACAACCCTCTGACATTCGAATACAAGATCCACTCCGCTGAAGTTGATCTATATTATTTCAAGTATCTATAATCAAAAATCTACTGTTTTAAACACTTTTTCTCCATGCATCAAGTAGGGAAAAACGGACGGCTTAAATAGTGAGTTGGTTAGTTAACGGTGTAGTATATTTGAAACCTAAAAAAATTAGTTTGTAGAAGTTTTTAAATGTTTAGATCATAATCAAATGGCCAAATTAAGACTCTCGGCTGTCCATTTTGCACTGCTTGATAGATGAACAAAAATATTCAAAACACTTGATTTTTAGTTTATAAATACTTGAAATAATATAGATCAACTTCAACAGAGTGGATCAATAGAGTGGATCTTGTATTCGAATGTCGGAGGGTTGTATTTGAGTTGGAAGAATTCAGGCTCAAATCCTTTTGAAAAGACACAAGTCTATATATATATGGGGTTTCTGTACCTTAGTCGCCAGCTGAGAGAGTTTCTCAGTCGGCGTGACGTGGCTTCACATTAGCCGTAGAGAAGTCAAAAATTTAGGCGGTAAAAAGACAAAACATCCTGCTGGAAAAGACCCTCAACCACTTTACCGCTGCCCAACGACTAAAATACCCTTAGTTTCACTTTTAACCTGGTTACAACTGTTCCTCCACTAAAAAAATTACAAATCAGTCTCTAATCCCTAAAATATTTCAATTCAGTGTTAAATTTTAATTTCTAAAAATTAAAATTCAACTGAAATTTTTGATTAAAAATGAGATTTTTATTAAAATTTTGAAGTTTCTAATTTCAGAAAATATTTTAGAAAAATAACTTATTTTAAAAGAATGTGACCATGATTGCATTAATATTAAATTTTTTTTTGAAAGATGTTTTAATCACATAAAAATTTATTACTGCGACTCGAAACAGTTTATTTTAGTTTTTTTTTGTTTTCTGAAACTGCAATCAAAGTCACAGTTTCTGAAAAGAAAAATTTTGGATTTAAATTTTTTAACATCATTTTTCACTTTTTAAATTATTTTTGTTTTACATTGCGACCTTGGTCGCAGTGTTGTAGCCTTTTTTTTATTTTTTTCGATTAGGGTGGCAGTATTTTTTTGACCTTGGTAAGCTAAATTGGATACTGCGACCACAGTCTTATAAAACAAGAGTTGCAATTAATTGAAGTAGTGACGAAGATCTCGTAAGTTAATTAATTAAGATGATTAGAAGATTGCAACTTCGGTCGCAGTATTAAGTAACAACAGTCTTTGAGAATGTTTGTTTGATAACACTGCGACTTTGGTCACAGTATTTTTTATTAAATAATCTAAATAGGATACTGCGACCGTGGTTGAATTCTTATGAAGCAAGAGACGTAGTCAATTGAAACAGCGAACAAGGTCTTATAAGTTTAGTAATTAAGATAATTAAAAGACTGCGGTAATAGTCGCAATCTTTTTGAAAAGTTTTGTTTGATAACATTGCGACGCAAAAAGGTCGCAATCTTTTATTAATAAATTTTAATTGGACTGCGACTTGGTCGCATTCCTGAAAAACAAATGGTTTGAAGATGAAATTTCATACTGCGACTATGGCTACAGAACTCAATTTTATCTGACAGTTTATTATTATGAATGCGACCAAAGTCGCAATCTTGATGAAAATGACAACTTTTAAAATAATTTTTTCCTGCGGTTTCAGTCGCAGTACTGACAGATTGGTTATATATTTATGTGTATTTTACATGTATTTAAGATTTTAAATCGAATGGCCAATATTTCTGATGATGAAATTTCTGATAGGCCTTTCATTTGAAGAAGAAGAAGAAGAGAAGAATCACGATGAAAATATTGAAGCTGACATTCCGAGGGAACAAGAACCTGTCAAAATAGCTGATGGAGATCTAGGTCTGCAAAATAAAAATCAATATCTGATCTCGCTTTCACTTTTTTTAGGACGAGGTTCTCTACGAGTCAAAAATCTAGGGGGTTTTAATACATCATCCCAAGAAAACTATCTTTTTTGAACGATAAGAGTTTTTAGTAATTTCAATTATTTTCAAAAGCGGGATGTCATTAAGATTATCGAATTATATGACACATATTGTGCCACGTCACCACCGGCTGATATACATTTTTCTGTATATATATGTATGTATGTATGTATAAGGACATACACACGTGTGTATATGCATGCATAAACATATGTATATATCAGATACTATCCAAGGGAATTTTGTCAAATAGCGCATCAAAATTTCAATCTCTTTATTATATTTTCATAATTTGATGGCACATTGATCGGGGAAAAACCGCGCACGAAAAGTGTATGTTTTGAAATCAATAGTTAAAAATGCGTACTTTGGCTTCCTCAATACTTCCGTTATAGCATAGAGGCTAAACGGGTCGAATCCACAAGGACGGAAAGTGATAGAAGCTTTACCGGTATATTCACGTGTGTGTTAAAGTTTCTTCAACATTTTAAAGAATCAAAAAAAAAGAAAACAAAGAATGAAAAGAGAAGAGTACGGTGAAACACGAAGAAGTGAGAAACATAGAAGAAATAGTTTTTGTGATTTTTGAAATATTTCTAAAATAAAGTAAAAAGAAATAAAACTCATGGCTACTAACTACTAATGTCTCCACGAACATGCTAACCTCTTAGTGATAGTTGCTTCACATGTATCCTTGGCCATCACTAGTGATGGTTCAAGAGCGTTTCAAAGCATGACCCACACGTAACTTTCACATTCAAACTCAACAAAACAAGTGCAAGGTATACTTAAACCATCAAAACTAAACAAGAGTAAGCATGGAGTAAAGTAATTTTAGCTTATTAGAGAGTTAGGATGTTAGAGTGTTTGAATCCATCATCATGAGCTATCAATGGCTCTTACAAGAGCAAGGCCAAGTAGAGGCTATTAGATTCATGTGGATTATCAAATAAGAAGTTAATAAGTTAGTGGTTAGTAGTTAGCTGCCATGAGAGAAAATTAGCTAAAACATATAAAAGGAGTTAGAGAGAAGAAAACAAAGAGAGGAAAAGAGAGAACCTTTCATAAATTGTCACATTCTATTACAATCACTCTTGCTTTCCAACCATGTACCACTCTCTCTCTCCTATTATAAGATCTACAAGAAATAAAAAATACAAAGGAGGAAGAAGAGGAACAACTAATCTAAACTACCTAAACTACAATATAAAGAAGAAAACTGCCCCAAACTCTCTAGATTTCTCCCTGTAAAACACCAAGGGAGGTTATTTATAGGCACCAGGAGAAATGGGGCTAGGGGCAAACCCTGGCCCAAGTACTAGCGCGGCTGCGCCAGTACGGCGCGCGCAGCGCCGCCTGCTGCGCGCTTATCCCCCTGTCGGCTGCATGTCCTAGTTTCTAGATTTGGGCCCCCAGTTTTGACAAAACGCCTTCCAAGATCAATGGCTATATTTGTAGGCTTTTAATCACCAATTAAATGGTAATTTTGAGTCTTCTTCTTCATTCCATGGACCTAGAAACATGCAAGAGAGGTGTTATTAACAGAATTTAATATTAAATAAATGTGAAAATGTGGTATGAAATATGAAATTTTTAGAGACTAATCACACCCCGACACTTATCTTTTGCTCGTCCTGAACAAAACAAAAAACTAACTAAGAAGATTATTACACCACTTTCGCAGGTGACGCGATTGCACTGAGCATGTGCAACAAGCCGTTAAACCTCTAGGTTTCCCCTAGAAGAGGAGTTATTGTCTTCTGAGGATTTTTAGCGGATTACACCCACAAAATCCATAAAGAAAGAAATCAAATGTTAGTATTTAAAAAACACATTTTTGAAATAGAGAAAAGTGTTAAAGTATTTTTGTGAAAATTTAAGTGATCCAAAGTCATAGGTTAACCAGAAATTATTCTTCCTTAAACTAAGTCAAAAATGCAAAATCTTGTTATAAATTAAGTGTAAGAATTTAAAATTGAATTAATTCTTTGGTCTTCATAAAACTCTTAAAAAAATATGCACTTTATGAACTGTGAAGATTTTTGGGATATCGACTCTAACTTTCATGTCATTTATTTGTGTATATTTATTATTATTATTTTCTTTTTTTTCTCTTAGTTTCTTAGGCTTTCTTATTTACCCGGGTGGTGAGCCTTTAGCCGGTGACTCCCAAACCAGATGATCTTAGGGCACCAGATGAGAAAACATCTCGCGGGCTTAAGGACTCGAGTAAATAAGGCCACAAAGCTAAAGGAGATTATTTTGATTTTGTCCATCTTTTTAGGCATGAATAATCATGCTTCCTGAAGCATAATTACCCAGCTTTAATAAGTGGTTTTTATTATCATCATCTTATATATATATATATATATAATATATATATATATATATATTATATATATATATATAATATATATATATATATAATATATATATATATATATATATATATCATTATCAGTCTTTGTTTCAATCCCAAAAAATTGTGTAAGTGTGAAGTGCATAAATCTAAGAAAAAAAATTTAAGATCAAATTATCTTTCCAATCTTACTTTCTTATCCTAAAATTTTAACAAGATCTATTATTTTGACTAAGTTTAAAATTTCATAATTTTAGGTCTTCCTAATTCTAAGATAATCTTAATTTTCTTAAAAAGACATCAAATTTATCTTGTTTCAAAAAGTTTTGTAAAAAGAAAAGAAAAGTTTTAAGAAAAGAAAATTATGAAAAGTACCTAAAAAGCAGTGTAAAAGAAAGAAAATTTAAAACAACCTAAACCCTCCCCCACACTTATCTCATGCATTGTCCTCAATGCATCATGAATGTGTATATACATAAAACAAATGGGAAGGAAGGAAAATTACCTCATGGTAGTGGCTCTGGTGATGGTCTGATTGGGCCAAGCATTGCTACCCAATCAAGATAATGTGGATCTTGAAGGAACCCACTAATAACCTTTCTAATATGACCCACTAAAATGTTGGAGAATTGTATGACTTATTGAAAAAATTACCTCCATCCAATTTTCAATTTTCAAAAATAATTATAGAATCATTTTCTTCAACATTCTTGTCCAACAATGAAGTGTGATTTTGAGAAATGATTGATTTGGACTCAAATGGAACATGAACAAAAACTGATACCGACTCGGGAATTTGACTCATATCAAGTCGAGATTCAAAGGTGAGAGTCGAAATTGGTTCAAAAATGTGGTCCAAATCAAAGAATTAATGTTCACACTCTTTCCCCATCAGTGAAGTGTGATCATAAGATATTAGTGATTCAATTTCACAGTGTACTGGTACAGGATTCAATGTTGACTTTGGAATAGAGAAAAAAATCTGGTGAAGATACCAGAGTCATTATTGAATCAAAAAGTGAAATGGAATCACCAACTTGAGGCTCAAGATCACTTTCATATTCAATGTCAATTTCAATAAAAGGATAACTTGCCAAAATGTCAATGTGATTTTCAAATCTTGGAGTTTGGTCAAGTTTCAATGGGTTTGCTGAAATTGAATCTTGTTTCCAAAATAGCATGATTCTTGAGTCCAATCGGTTAGAGTTAGGGATATAAGGATTGGTCAAAGGTTGACAAGAAAGATTTTTCTTACTCTCATTGATCAATTCGCTCATTATTGAATCTAATCTACTAATAGGCTGGGTAACAGAATTTTGAGTCTGAATCATGTTTTCATACTCTTTGAAATTGGTTCTTCTTGAAAAGGTGAGTATGGAAGTTGATTTTGAAAATTGTGGTGAAACTGTGAGTTCATTAGATTTTGCGATTGTTGCTCGGACTCACGCAAGAGCACCATACTCAAGTCCAAGACTGATGATTGTTCATTTTGAATTGGTGCGACTGGAAAAAATGAGTAGGACTCTTGAAATTTTGGTTGAGATGATGAGTCCAACATATTTTGAATTTGTTGCGCCATTTCAATTCAGTCTTCCAAACGCTTTTCTAGCTCAGATTCTTCTTCAATTGGATGTTCTAGAAAAGGAGTATATGGAGTTTGATTGAAAAGGATTGTGAATTGAGCAAATTTTGAATTTGTTGTTGGGACTCAAGCATGGCTCCATACTCCTTTCCAAATTGAATTTTTCTTTAGTTGGTGGAACAGGAAAAGAAGGATATGAATCAAATCGGGGAATGAATATTGTGTAAATTGTGGACAATGTGAATCGGTGAGGTAGGGTTGACTTAAAGGAGTTTCACAACTTTTCAAATTCAAAAATTCCTAGGTCTCTACATCTCTTCCCTAGGGTCAAACTCATTTTCAAGATTCCATATCCCTAGGCTTGTAAATTCACTTTTAACCTAGGGCTAAAGTTGGAACTCTCATTCTATTTCCCTCCTAAAATATTCTCTACCCTACCCTCCTCCCTCAAACGCAGAAAATCTCCCAGATCTTAAACTCCTCTTTCAGCGCCGCTGTCAGTTTTTTTTTCCTTCCTCAGAAATCTTCTTCCTGCCGCAATCTCGCGACCAGGGCCGCGCATCTGCGGCTGTCCTGCCACATCTGGAGCTCGGCCGAATTTTCCACTGATCGATTCCTTCTTCTGGTGCCAGATCCAGCACAACATCTTCCAGAATCTGTCACCTGTGCCTCTGAACACCCGACTTTGGATTTCCCCCCACGAACTCCGGGGGTGGTTGATCTTTCATCTCTTGATCCATTGCTTTAATTTACACTATTACACATGGCCCAAATCTGTTTGTGGAAAAAGATTTTTCAAAAATTCTGAATGATCATGGGGGGTATGGACACATATTTGTTGATCGATTACATGCATGGAATTGGTATTCTCTGGTATATGATAACAGTAAAAATGATGCATATTACTGTCCTGATTTAGTCACTACATTTATAATGCACTCGATCATGCATCTGTTAGTTATGAGATGTACCAATTCGTAGTCCATATGCCGTTAGGGGACATCTTTATCACAATTCCTCTCCTTGAGGAAATTACTAATGTCCCAAGTCATCCCCATCATAGCGACCCCCTGCCACTGATAGACTACATGACAATCATGAGGGCTCGTTGCACAGAGCAGGACCGTGGGCTCAAAGCCAACACCACCTTTAGAAATGTGCATTGCGTTGGACGCTGGATCCAACGCAACATTTTAGGGCTTGAACATGCCACATCCTTTAACAGACCAGTGTTGCAAATAATTCATGATTTGATGACTCGGCAACACACGGTCTGTTTAAATAAGGCCATCTTCCACGCAATCCTTACCAATTCCTCCCGCACTCGGGGTGCCAAATATTCCCATCCCATCCTGATTACACGTCTGTGTAGGACCTTCCTACCGGACGATGTCTTTGATTCTTTTGACCGAGTGTTTGTTAATGCAGAGAGACCCACCAGTTCATATAACAGTTGTTTGCACGCGGTTTGGACACCTAGTGTCCAACCCGAAGATATACCGGTGGAGTCCTCTTTGGAGGAAAGCTTAGAGGAAGAAGATGAGCCGCAATTTTGGAGGCAGGACCCCCCATCTGATTCACGTGCCTTCATGTCCACCATCTGGCGGGGCATGAAGAAGATCTTTCGGGGGCAGGTTTGTCTTAGGAAGAAGGTAGAGGAGCAATCCTCTAAGTTGGATAGTATCGAGGGTGAGCTGAGACGATCACAGTCGGCTAGACCTAGCACCACTGCTGGTCCAAAGCGACGAAGGGAGTAGCTTCATACCTTTACCTATTTCATGCATCATTTCATCTTGCATACATTGGGGACAATGCATGAGATAGGTATGGGGGGTAGATGCTAACCTAGGATTTTTCATTTTCTTTTTAGGTTTTTTATTTTTATTTTTAGGATTTTCATTTTCTTTTTAGGTTTTTATTTTCTTTTTAGATTTTATCTTTCTTAGTAGATTTTCTATTTTCTTTTAGATTTTACTTTTTCTTTTAGAAAAATAAAAAAAAGAAAAAAAATTAAAAAAAATAATAAGGAAATTCTTGATCCATGTTTAAAGAATCAAGCTTGAATTTAGGGATTAAGGAAGCTCTTAACTAAGATTTCTAATTAAGTCGAAAAGAGGATTTTTGTCAGATTTTTAGGTTAAGTAATAAAGGATAAGAAAGATTATTAGATTTTAATTCTTTCTTTAGGATATATACATTAAACATATTGAAGGATTAATCATAGACTTTGTGACTTTATTTACATATATATATATAATAAAAAATATATATATATAAAAAAATATGTATATAAATAAATAATAATTACTTAGCCACTAATTAAGCTGGTTAGTCGTGCCTCAAGAAGCATTGCTAGTTACGCCTAAAGGTGGTTAAGTCCTTAAATTCCTTCGTGGCCTTTTTTACTCGAGTCATCGAACCCTAGGGATGTTTTCTCATCTGGTGCCCTAAGACCGTCTGGTTTGGGAGTCATCGGTAAGAGACTCGTTACAAGGGTAAACTAGAAAGCCTAAGGATGCTAAGGAAATGTAAATAAATAAATATTGGAAAAAAACTATATGTTATATATATTAGTAATAAATGAACTTAGTCTAAGAAAGATCCTTCATATTTATAGATGTATATATCCTAGGATTGATGCAAAATCCGGTTTTTGATTTTCCCTAAAAACTTAACCTAAGATGAAAATAAAACTCCAAATAGACGCTTATAAGAGGAATGACAAGTTTAGGGTAACCTGAAACCTATAACTTAAGTGAGAATCTTTAAAACATGGATCAAAATTTTCACTAACCCTTTTATTTTTCTTTACGGATTTTGTGGGTGCAATCCGCTGAAAACTCTCAGGAGACAACACTCCTCCTCTAGGGTAACCTAGAGGTTTAACGGATTGTTGCACGTGCTCAGTGAAATCGTGTCACCTACGAAAGTGGTGTAATAAACTAGTTAGGATTTTCTTTTTCTTTCTTTTTTGCTCGAGGACGAGCAAAAGGTAGGTATGGGGGTGTGATTGTTATTCATTTTTGCATATTTTACCACATCCATACCATGCATATTGCAAATAAAAATGTGATTTTTAATCCTTTTCTCTCTATTTTTGCAGGTCCATATTCTAATTGAGAAAAGGCCCAAAATCCCTTTAATTATAAAAAATTAAAGGAAAATAAATCAAAGCCCAAAAGAAAGCCCAAATGTTGAGGCCATGATCAGAAGAGATCCACGCGCCAGCTCATACTTCCAGAAGGTCCACGTGGCTAACAACCTACAAGATACGCGCAACAGAAATCTCGGCCTCAACGGCCAAGATTTTGCCGCACTTTCCAGGATTTTGCCGCGTGTCCACGGCGGTTACAAGGCCGTTGAGGCCGAGATTCTCTCCAACAACCTGGATTCTGGAGCCTTCTCTCTGAGGCTATAAATACACCACCAAGGCCTTCGCAAAAAAGGGATGGAGAGAGGAGAGATTAGAGGATAGAGCTTGTATTTTGTAGGTTTTTTCTCTAGGATTTTTGTTGCTCTAGTTCTTCTTCTTCCTCCTAGAAATTCTGCAAGAGAGAGATTGTGAGAGAGAGAGAGCTTGTGTAAATCAAGGTGTGACAACTTGTGAAGCAAGGTTAATCCAATCTCCTTTCTCTACTTGAGCATTTTCTAGTACTTTACTTGCATTCTTTCATGAAAGCTTTACTTTCATTGCACTCTTATTCATGAATTGCTTTTCTTTTCTTGTAATGGCTAGAAGCTAAATTCTTCTAACATGACTAGCTAACAACTAATCTTGCTTAACTTCTAACTCTTGGGTGAATGCAAATTCTTCATCTTGCAATTGATTGAGTCTTTTTCATCGCCGATGGGTTACTTTCATGCTTGGCAATCTCTTGTTGTAATTCTCCATATGATTCATGTGTGCCTCATTAGAGCCTTGTCTTTAGAACAAGTGCCTTGATGGAACATGGAGATGGATCACCAACCATATGCTATTTGTTGTACAACTTCTTTACTTCAATTAATGAATGTTGTATCTTCTTCCTTAGCATCCCTTGAGTGGCAACTCTTTTGATTCCACCATTGAAAGTCTATCTTGAAGGCCTATGACATCAATGAGGCTACAAGACAAGTCCAAGAAGATTACCCGTAAATCAAGTGGGAAAGTAACTAGACCAACACGCAAGACAAACATATGCCGATGAATCAACATGAGGAAAGCATCACCCTAACGGAGATTAGTAAGTTAGCAAGTTAGTAATGTTAGCTAGTCATGGCTCTTCTCATCTAAAAGTCTTCTACAAGTTTTCATTCTTTTAGTATTAATTCCAAAGCAAATCTTGTCTTCGATTCTTTTCATTTTATTTCATAGTTTTCATTTCATGTACACACCAACCACCAATTCTTTCATTTCTTTTTCCATGTTTTTTGCATTCTTTTAAAACAAAGAAGAATTTTCGTTTTCTATCTTCACATTAAACCGTAAAGTTTCCATCGTGAGCTCTCCTTGTGGATTCGACCCGTATAGCTTGTGCTACTACGGTGATTTGGAAAGGATACATCAATCATTTTAAATACATTGTGGAGTGATCAAGCACCTAAGGTTGAATCTAAACCTTCTCTCTTTATTGAATATTTGTGCAATCTATCACACTATCTTTTCCTAATCAAGAAGAGAGGACTAAACCCTAACCCATATAAGCATAATATACAATGTATAGTTGGAGAAGTTAAGCTCCTCCTATACACGTGTATCATATACAGAAAAGATGTCAAACTCTTCTCTATATACTGCACTCATCATGAATCTATATACAGAGGACATGTTAAGCTCCCCTTGCATATAAGCAATACATATCGAAATAAATTTTGAAAACCATTTAAAACAAATTATGATACCATTTGTAAATATCAAAACAAATTTTGATACCTAATTAAAATAAATTTTGATACCGATCGACAAATCAAATTTAATACCGATAGAAAATAAAATTATTTTCTAAAACAAAATATTTTTCTCAAAATGAATGGGAGTGAGATACCAATTGAAAACAAAATCAAGAATTTTTCTCCTTTTTGAAATATAAACAAAATCAGTGCATAAGCATGTAAAAGATACCAATTATCATTTAGACACAAATCAAGCTTAGCATAAAATAATTTATGCTATAAAACATATATGTATAATCATTTTGATTTAGCACAAAAAAATCATATATATGTATGTATAATCAGAGTAATTGAAATATGATACCAACTGAGATATAATACATACATATATAAGAAAACATGAGTATATAAAATGAAATATCATTGAAATCATGTATAACTCATAAAATTCACCCTATCATGCACATGTTTAAAAAGGATATTCAATAAGAGTATATAAGGCATGGTCGCGCAACCAGCCTCCCTTAGAAGGTAGGGGTTTTAAAAATAAGATTTGAAAATAATTTTAGCATAGTTTGAAAACACTACCAATTGAAGAATATGAAACAAGTTTTAAGCTAATTTTGAAAACTAGTATGAAATCCTTCAAGTAAGGAATAAAAACAAATATGTATTCCATGATATATGAAAATTATACGAGAATCGACACTCAAAATCTATAAAGCACATAGATTCTGATGAATCCAAAATCATGAGTAAACACAAAATATAGAGTGTGTAAGAATCATGTAAGAAACAATACACAGAAATAAATCAATGAAGCTCAATGAAATTCCTTTTTCATAAATGTGAAATCGCGAAACATGAAAAATTCTATTTTCATCAAAAACTAAACAATCTTCAAGGCAAATGTATGTTTTATCAAAACTAAAACATACATATTTATCCAAACATGAATTGAGTCCATAAAATAGTATATGACATATAAAAGGCAAGTGACTCATGGATAGAACATATATATCATATAGTTTTATACAAAATTTACATATAAATGAAGCTAAACATATTCTTTTGAAAAACATGTACGTAATGGGGAAACAAATGTAAATACAACAATCATCAAAATTAGGTTATACAAATACATGTAATGAGTACACATGAGCAATGAAGCTTCTAAACATAAGAATCAAGTGTAACTCACTAATTGTACAAGTATAAACATAAGTTTTAATAAAAATTACATTTAAACCTGTAGTCAAAGCATGATATGCATCAAAACATCAAAACAAGGCGTTGATCATTAGTGTAAATGTAGTGATATTAGAACTAGAATATACACAATAGCTAAACTATAGTAAGGATACAAAAAAATGAATCCATATAAACATAGGCGTATCTGAAAAACTATCTATATATATCACAAGTCTAATAGATATTGCATTTAAATATAATGAGCATGAAAATCAATATATGCTAAAAATTATCAATCTAAAAACATGAAAGCATATAAAAATAAACAAAGTAAGGAGGATAGAGATAGTTACCAATACTGGTAGGGCTAGTCTTTATTTCTCCAAAATGAGGTGGTCTTCCCACCAAAATGAAATCACCTAGAGGGGGGGTGAATAGGTGATGGCTATATGAATTATGGCAATAATGCGGAATTTAAAATTTAACACACAAATAGCACAAATATAGACTTTCAATAAATATAACAATAAATGTGCAAGAATTAAAAGGAGTAGAGTTGAGAGAAAATTCGAGCAAACGCAAACGCAAGGATGTGTTTCCGAGGTTCGAGCCACGCTCTACGTCCCCGCCTTCACAGTTGAAGGATTTGCACTACTATCGTTGATCCCACAGGATCGCCAATACAAGGACACACTTGTCCCTACACTTGTGATGCCGCAACACCACCCGAAGCTCACTAGCTCCCTTGAGGCCGATGCCTCTACAACTTCACTCAATAAGAAAGGTGATCACACTTGATCAAAATAGCTCACTTGCACAATCCTAGAGCCAATGATATAGATGTAGAACTTGGGATTGTGGTGTGCAAAAACTAGAGAGAAGGTAGAGGAATAGGCTACAAGTTGGGTGTTGGGAATTTAGGCTTTGAGAAATCTTTTGTAAAAGAAAGGAATTGGAATTCTTTGTAAAGCTCTTGTAAAATCTTTTGGAATTACTTTTCAATAGTTGTCTAATCAATATGAGGTGACCCTCTATTTATAGGGGTCAAAAACAGCCTCACAAAATCGTTGGTCTCAAATCCCAAAAGAGAATCAGCCAGAAAAAATAGCTGTTGGATCTGTCAGAACTTTTGACAGAGCCCGGTCGACCGGGTCGGTCGACCGCCAACGGTCAAAAATCCGACCGTTGGGGCAGGCGGTCGACCGGGTCGGTCGACCGAAAAATCCTGTGAACGCAATTTTGCCTCGGTCGACCGGACCGGTCGACTGATATAGACATGCACAGTTTGTGCACATCGGTCGACCGGCTACGGTAAGTTCTGAAATATCAGAACTTCCAGAACCAGAATTTTGGGGTTTTTGGATTTATGGTCTTGGGTTAAATTTTTGGAACTTGTAAAACATAGAGTATGAGCATATGTCATACTTCTATCATGTTAAAATAGTTTGATAAAAATCCTTTTGATAAAAACTTGTTTTTCTATAAAATTGTTTTTCCAAAACTATTGTCTTTCTAAAACGCTTATTTCCAAACATGTTCACTTAAAAAAACTAAGTTAGAAATGGAAATTGAAAATCTTTTTGAAGCCATGAACCTAACTAAGAGGTGTGTGTGTGATAATCCCATAGCTCTACTTCTAATATCTAGCTTTGACAAAATATCTAAAATAAAAATACAAATCTTGTTTTCTTTGTCGTCTTGATCTTGTCTTGATCTTTACATCATCATCTTGATCCCGAAGCATCCTAGTTGTGCATAGCTTGGGAATCTTCATTTTTTTGCGGCGTCCAACTTGTGAGTCTTTTAGCGGAGCCGTCAAAAACCTGTTCTTGAACCTGAAATCCTTTTAAACAAAAGTATTAAATACATAACTAAATATGTTTTGTTATCATCAAAATAACTGGGATAATGGCCTTTGGGCCAACAATCTCCCCCTTTTTGATGATGGCAAAATATATGTAGTTATCACAAAATATTTTGGGTAGAGACTTCAAATGAAGCTCCCCCTCAACACATGCATATATGGGAAAGCATATGTAAATGATAAACACCATATTTCCATGCCAACAAATGATACCAAATACTCATGTCATAGAATAGATGAAGGAAATGAGTTCATACATGACATAGATAAGAGATACATAAAAACAAAAGATAACCATGTCCACAACACATACAAAAAAAAATACATGTCCAAAGCAAAATAAAAATAAATACTACATGTCCAAACAACAAATACTACATGTCCATCACAAAATATCCAAACACAAATACTACAAGATAAAATATCTCTCTCAAGATAGCTCTCCCCACATAACTCTCCCCCTTTTTGACATCATCAAAAGGGGAGGTCACTCAGCAGCATCATCATCATCTCCAGCATCCTCGTCCTCCTCGTCGTCGGCATGCTCAGATGAGCCCTCAGCCATCTTCTTGTCACCACCATCTTCTTCCTCTGAGGAAGAAGCAACCTCCTCTGGATCCATGCCATCAACTCTGGTGCGCGGTGGTGGAACAGAAGAACGTGCTCTGGGAGGGAATGGAGGACCGGTGGCTGGTAGTCGACAAGCAATCGGAGTCCGGTCAGGAACGAGCATGTCAAATTTTGTAAAAAGAGCCTGAAACTGAACGTCCACGAATCTCATGGACTCAGCAAAATAAGACATGTTGTTCCGGATCTCCGCCCGAAAAGCAGCATCCTGAATGGCACGAGCATCCAACTCCGCACGAATAGCTGCGTCGCGCTTCTCGACCCAGGCCTGGTGCGCCTCGATCTGAGAGCGGACCTCCGAAGAGAGAAGGGCCTGAAACTCAAGAGGAAAAACAGGGGCTGAAGAGGAAGAGGATCCAGGTGCAGACGATGAGCCAGGACCAACAGGAGGAATAGGTGGTTGCACAGGAGCGTGTCTACGCAGCTGAGCTTCCATCATCTTCAGGACAACTCCGTTGATGTTGGTCAAAGGATTGGAGGGACTTTCGGCAGAAAGATCAAAATCAAGAGCCCTAAGAAGATGGGTAATAAGCATGCCGTAGGGCAAGCTCCTACCCGCAGTACGGATCTGATCAGAAGCCATGTGAGAGGCTATGACTCTAGGAAAGTTTACCTTAATGCCTCGAAGAAGGCAATAGATAATCAAAGGTACGCAACCCCTAGCGTGGCTATACTCACCATGCTTGGGGACAATGTTGAAGAAAATAATCTTAGCAAGGACCTGAGCAGTGAGAGTGTACCTACTCACAACTTCGTTCCTTACTAGACCGGGGTTGTCATCCCCGTGGATCAAGGTAGAGGCGGTGAGCGCAGACTCACCGTCCGGGAATTCAAAGTCATGCAGATCATGGGTGTACACATCTGCTCCGC
Organism: Agave tequilana; assembly: GCA_038442645.1. NCBI lineage: Eukaryota > Viridiplantae > Streptophyta > Magnoliopsida > Asparagales > Asparagaceae > Agave > Agave tequilana. The sequence goes on from JAVJIF010004781.1 coordinate 59,511, forward strand.
CAGTGGAGAGATGCAGAATCCTAGCAAATCGACCGATAGAAAGGTCGATGTCTCTACCTAAAACCCTAGATGTGATACGATTACCATCAAATTCAAAATTAGCATAAAAGTAAGGAACAAGTGAGGTGTAAACTTGCTCCTTGATGGTTAAGAAATCCACTAAATTGTTGGACTGCAGAATGTGGGGGATATTCAAGTGTTCGAAATCTTGGATAACAACAAATCTCCCTGAGTTTATATTCCTAGTGGAGAGATGGGAGTATCGATCAGCAGCAAGATCGTTTAGAAAGGGGCGAATGGGTCTAGGAACATGGGAGGAAGGTTGTGCAACTTCCTTTCCCTTCTCAGATCGGGAACGTTTAGGTGGCATGATGAAAAAAAATGAAATTTTTAGGTATGAACAAAGTTAGGGCTAGATCTAGATGCTTAGAAACCTAGAATTGATGACAATAGATAGTTGATTTCAAAGCAAGATATGAAAAACTGAATCAAAAATCAAATTTTTACCTTAATCTGTGAAGAACTCAAACCCTAAGCAAAGAAATCCGAATTTCTTCAAATCCTGTGGTTGAATTGGCTTGAGACTGAAGATCAGGAAGTAGAAGAAGGAATTTGAGGAGGGTTTAAAGTTAATTGGAGATCGGTTGAGTGATTGGAGAGAAAGAAAATTTTTTGGAGAAGAGATGGAGTCGGGTTCGTCGGCGGAGTGAGAGAGAGAGAGAAAAAAAAGTGAAGAGAAAAGACAGATATAGGGCAGAAATCGACGATCGGTCGACCGGTCCGGTCGACCGAAACAACCCGAGAGCTCTGTAAATATAGAGCGGTCGACCGGCACGGTCGACCGATTTATCCCGAGAGCTCTGCAGGCTAGATCGGTCGACCGGAACATATAGTCGGTCGACCAATAACAGAAAAGAAATAAAAATTTCTTCTCAGGCAGAGTCGGTCGACCGGGGCTTTATAGGTCGGTCGACCGGCTTTGCCTGAAATCTGTTAACAGCATCTGGCCAAAAAAAAATTTTAAAGAAATTTGTAGTCAAAATAGGTATGACATATTAAACATATAGGAATACACCAACAGTTTTTAAATCTTCATTAAGTTATTACAACATCAAAATTCATGCAATCCCTTTTTAATTTTATTTTCATATTTAAACAAAGATTTTAAAGATGTTGAAGCCGAATACCCAGTGACGGGTTCTGAACTTCATCCTCTTGATTCCTCTTGAATGAGTTGAGGTGCGCAATTGCCATCTTTAAGGTGTTTGTTTAAATAGGAAATTTTGCAAATGTTTATTTTTATTTATGAAAATAATGTGTATATGTATACAAGTATATAATCACAATTAATAACCTATACATGTGGACATACAATAAACAAGGCATGAAACAAAAGATATAGAAGTTAACACAAGGCACATATACAACATGATAGAAAAGTAGTTCTATACAAGCATATATCAATAGAGTACAAAAGCAAACTATCAATTCTATACATATGTATACATGACAAAAAAAAAACTTTTAAATGGAGATGTTACCAATTGAAGGGCAATCTCCACAAATAGGTGCCTCCACGATAGTGATGCATGCACGATTTGTTCTTTAAGCTCCGATGCATCAACCACCCGGGCACCACCTCCTCCTAAGTCTTGGAGGGGGTAGATCCACCTATACCTGTATCATTTAAATTTGGTGGCTCTTTTGGTACCCAAATCTTAGTGGGTCCTTTGGGGTTAGATCTGGGGCGAACCCAAACAAATTTATTCTTAACATTGTTCTTAGCATAACAAAATTTTTCTAAATGGCCTTTGCGGCCACAATACGTGCAAATAAAAATTCTACCACTATTGTACATAAAAGCATGGTTATGTGTGTGTGCATGTCTATGTGTAGCATGTTTATGATGAACATGTTTCCCTTGGGCTACTCCCTTAGGAAATTTAGATGCAAGCTTGTTAAAATCAAATGCACATTTCTTTAAAGTGTTATCTAAAGAATCAACACGTTTTTGAATTTCAACAAAAATATTTTATTACTAGAAATCATGGGGGTTTTTCCTTTATTAGCTACCTTATACTTATCAAAATCATTTTTCAATTTTCAAAAGAACTAGATAACTCATTTTCTCTTTTGAACAAATTTCAAGTTTGTTCTTCAAAACATCATTTTCCTTTTTCAATTTCTTATTATGAGATTGTGAAATCTCATACCTATGTTGCAATTCTTCAAAAAATTGAGCAAGTTCATCCATTGTGAGATCATCATCATCAATGGAAGTTTCTAGACATACCTTAGATGAATCCTCACCTTGTGCCATAAAGCACATGTTGGCGGCGTCGTGCTCCTCTTCGGATTCCGACTCCGAGTCATCCCATGTAGCGGCCAAGGCTTTCTTCTTTCTTTGCCCATTCTTGGATGTGGTTGCTTGTAGAGTGGGGCAATCGGCTATGAGGTGACCGATCTTCTTGCAATGAAAGCAAGGGCCGGGCTTCTCTCTTTTCTTCTCGAATCTTCCTTGAGGTTTCCCTCTTCGGAAGTTACTTTTTCTTCCCTTCTTGTAGAACATCTTGCCCACCTTACGGATGAGCATGGCGAAATCCTCATCGCAATCTTCGGATGAGTCGTCTTCCTCAATGGTAGTAGGAGTGGCTTTGAAGGCAATCGTCTTCTTCTTTGGTGCCTCCCTTTCTTCTCGAACTTTCATCTCCATCTCATGCGTCTTGAGATTTCCGATGAAGCCGGAGAAGTCCATCTCCTCTTTGTCATTGAGCTCCTTCAGTGTGGTCGCCTTGACTTCCCAAGCTTTGGGAAGAGCTCTAATCACTTTCCTTATCTTTTGATCATTATCAATCTTGTCGCCTAAGGAAGAAAGAGCATTAGTTATTTTTGTAAAACGGGTGAGCATATCATCAATGCTCTCATTTTCAAACATGTAAAAGTTCTCATATTGAGAACGTAGCAAGTCAACTTTGGCTCTCTTGACTTGAGACGTTCCCTCATGAGTCACAATGAGTATGTTCCAAACCTCAAATGCGGATTTACAATTAATTATGCGTGCAAGGTCATCCTCATTCAATGCTTGGGTCAATGCATATTGTGCCCTAGCATTAGCCTCATAGTCTTTGGAAGTATCCTCGGACCATGTGCTCTCATCACTAGTGGGTTCAATAAAATCTTTGGTTATAGCCCTAGCTACCCTAACACCTAAGGATTTCAAAAATAAGTTCATCTTGACTTTCCAAATGGGAAAGTTCAAGCCATCAAATTTGGGTGGGGATTTAATGCTAGAAAAGTCCATGGATGCCATGAATGCACAAGCAAATGTAAATGCAACAAAAATGTATATAGCCAAATATGGATCTCCCTAAGGTGGTTAGACCTAAGTTGTAGGATTAGGCTCTGATACCAATTGAAATCACCTAGAGGGGGGGTGAATAGGTGATGGCTATATGAATTATGGCAATAATGCGGAATTTAAAATTTAACACACAAATAGCACAAATATAGACTTGCAATAAATATAACAATAAATGTGCGAGAATTAAAAGGAGTAGAGTTGAGAGAAAATTCGAGCAAACGCAAACGCAAGGATGTGTTTCCGAGGTTCGAGCCACGCTCTACGTCCCCGCCTTCACACTTGAAGGATTTGCACTACTATCGTTGATCCCACCAGATCGCCAATACAAGGACACACTTGTCCCTACACTTGTGATGCCGCAACACCACCCGAAGCTCACTAGCTCCCTTGAGGCCGATGCCTCTACAACTTCACTCAATAAGAAAGGTGATCACACTTGATCAAAATAGCTCACTTGCACAATCCTAGAGCCAATGATATAGATGTAGAACTTGAGATTGTGGTGTGCAAAAACTAGAGAGAAGGTAGAGGAATAGGCTACAAGTTGGGTGTTGGGAATTTAGGCTTTGAGAAATCTTTTGTAAAAGAAAGGAATTGGAATTCTTTGTAAAGCTCTTGTAAAATCTTTTGGAATTACTTTTCAATAGTTGTCTAATCAATATGAGGTGACCCTCTATTTATAGGGGTCAAAAACAGCCTCACAAAATCGTTGGTCTCAAATCCCAAAAGAGAATCAGCCAGAAAAAATAGCTGTTGGATCTGTCAGAACTTTTGACAGAGCCCGGTCGACCGGGTCGGTCGACCGCCAACGGTCAAAAATCCGACCGTTGGGGCAGGCGGTCGACCGGGTCGGTCGACCGAAAAATCCTGTGAACGCAATTTTGCCTCGGTCGACCGGACCGGTCGACTGATATAGACATGCACAGTTTGTGCACATCGGTCGACCGGGTCGGTCGACCGGCTACTGTAAGTTCTGAAATATCAGAACTTCCAGAACCAGAATTTTGGGGTTTTTGGATTTATGATCTTGGGTTAAATTTTGGAACTTGTAAAACATAGAGTATGAGCATATGTCATACTTCTATCATGTTAAAATAGTTTGATAAAAATCCTTTTGATAAAAACTTGTTTTTCTATAAAATTTTTTTTCCAAAACTATTGTCTTTCTAAAACGCTTATTTCCAAACAAGTTCACTTAAAAAAACTAAGTTAGAAATGGAAATTGAAAATCTTTTTGAAGCCATGAACCAAACTAAGAGGTGTGTGTGTGATAATCCCATAACTCTACTTCTAATATCTAGCTTTGACAAAATATCTAAAATAAAAATACAAATCTTGTTTTCTTTGTCGTCTTGATCTTGTCTTGATCTTTACATCATCATCTTGATCCCGAAGCATCCTAGTTGTGCATAGCTTGGGAATCTTCATTTTTTTGCGGCGTCCAAACTTGTGAGTCTTTTAGCGGAGCCGTCAAAAACCTGTTCTTGAACCTGAAATCCTTTTAAACAAAAGTATTAAATACATAACTAAATATGTTTTGTTATCATCAAAATAACTGGGATAATGGCCTTTGGGCCAACACAAAACTCCTTGATAGCGAAGCATCCATGATGTGTCCGTCAAGCTCCGATTGCATCTACTACCAAGACACCAATTCTCTCACGTTTTGTGAGAGCCTACACCTATATTAAAAATAAGTGGTGGAGATTTTGGTACTCATATCATTTTTGGGTCCACGGGGGTTAGTGGCATAGGGAACCCATACATTTTTATTTGCAAAATTTAAAAAAATTAATCTATCAAAATAAAATTTTGCAAGATGGCCTTTACGAACACAATGTGTACATGTGTACACTTTAGCATATAAAAATTCATGTGTGTGAACATGATGAGCATGTGCGTGAATAGTATGCATGCATATGTGGAGCATGTGCGTGAATAGTATGAAATATGGATTCTAATCTCTTGTGATTCATGGCACATTGGTTCAAAGTGAAGCCCAAACAATCTACACTTTTGTTCAATATACAAATATCATTATCAATATTTGAAGAAGATGTGAGCATGCAAAATGTTTATCACAAGAAGATGAAGTAATAGAATCATGACAAACATGAGCATCAAAATCATTTTTTCAAAGAAAAATTTTCTTTTGAAACAAAATGCAATTCTTTTGAGATTAAAGTAATTTTGTTTTTTCAAAAAATCATTTTCTTTTAAAACAAAATCAAGTTTTAAAGACAAAAGATCATTATTTTTTAACATCAAAATCATTTTTATTTTTTAAAATCTCATTTTCTTTCAAAATAAGACCAAATTGAGTTTTCAAGGAATCCCTTTCTCTTGAAATCTCAACTTTCTCTTTCAAAATCAAATCAAGTTTTGAAAACATATTTTCATTTTCTTTATTCAAATCCAAACTCTTCTTTTTACAAGTTTATATTTGGGGAGCAAGTTTTCACAACATATTGAGAGCTCTTCATTTAAAATATGGGCATCCATACTACTATCATGATCATTGAAAGAGCTAACACAATCTTCAAGATGAGATTCTGAAGTTACCTCAAGGGAGTCATTCCCTTGGACCATATAGCACGTTTACTCGTACTCATTTACTTTGGGTTCTCTCTCCATATTGTTTGAAGCTTGTTCCTTGAGAGAGCTCAACGTGTTCCACACTGCAAAAGCGGAATCACAATGAGAAACTATTGATAAATATTCTTCGCTAAGTGTTTGCCTAAGTGCATGTAATGTTTATATATTAGCCTTTAAGTACTTGCCATTATCAATATATAATTTTTGGTAGTGGCAAGGTATGCAGACCAAGAGCTTTGAGATAAGCACTCATCTTAAATTTTTACATGTCAATGTTGAAAATATCACACATGAGGGCCTGTTTGGTTAAGGGTGGAAGTGAGGAAGTGAGGAAGTGGTAATAGTTCCTGTGGCGCCCCGATCCGGCGGGTACGGGGACGCCACTGCGACGTATATACGCAGGGCGATGGTACCATCACGTATGTATGCTAAGCATCAATACAACACAATACATGGATCAGAGTGCAGAAATACGTGGTATTATACATTCCAACAGAAAATAGTACAAGTACTTAGTCATCACAAATAGTGACATAATATTACATCAATATTACATCACTAGATAGTACAAAAGTAGACTGTACAGGGTACAAAAGATTATAACTCTTGAGTTAGAAAAGAGAATTTCGCGAGCGGGGAAAGATGGGACGAAGTTACGGCTGATCTGCCTGCTCCTCGAAGTAGGCCTGGTCGTCAGCTGAAGCGTCCACCTCGGTCCAACCTGCTAAATCTGATCATACAAATTCAGGGTTGTTAGTTGGCAACCCAGCGAGTACAAAAAGAAGCCAAGTGGCAATTATAAATAAAAGTAAGTGCATCAGGTCACGTATAATTTACCCAAATCAATAAGCATGAAATAACAACAATAAATAGTGAAATATGGAAAAGACATTAGAATTTATGTGGCATGAAATAAAGGCAAGTGTAGTAGGTTAAATGTCATGTAATCAAATTAGCAAGTAAGGAATAACTACCATAAATAACAAGTAATAGAACTCATGTAACATTAAGTCAATTATCGAGTTATTATTTAGACTCGTTCAATTTGTATGTTTCGGTATATGACCGGTGCCATATACTTCCGTGTACAAGCGAAGTGAGGTTGGTTATTGAAAATTGATGGGGAATGACGAACCATGTTTAGAATGGGTCCCGTGCATGTCCTGGACAACGGTCCAGGAGTATCCGGTATTGAGCCGGAACGTACCGCTAGGCACCGGGACTTACTATATGCCCGAAGGTCTTAGTATACGCCCGAACAGGAATAGAGTGTCACCGTTCCCCACAGGCTATACCCAGGGGATTATAGCACACCCGGCAGGCAGGCAAGGGGGTAGGGGTGCCAGTACACCCCTCAGAAACGCCTGGTGGCCTCCAAGTCGAATCCAACAGGAATAGTTGTACAACATATGTGTGGCCACCATAAACACAGAAGCTATATCGATACCCATCAATTTCCCCCGTCCCGGTGTAAGTTGTTTAAATATAACAGAGTGTTAAATAGTAATGTCCACAGGGTATTCACAAAAGTCCAATATCCATGGCTATCCTATTACGGGGGTCAACAGGAGTATAATATCAGGAGTAATGTCAGGAGCCTCCCTATTTCAGGAGTTCAAGTATACAGGAGTACAGGAGTTCAGGGGTACCAAATATCTGGTAATAATATAATAGACATGCCAAGTCCCGTAAAAGTGATAGTCATGAATATGTCATATAATACAGGTATCAAGGGTGGTAGTGTCCGGTCAAGGGTCACAATGTCAAGTCAATGTACTTGTACCACATGAAAGATGTCATATACGGGTGTCAAGATCAGGTGTCAAGTATGACATATATCGAGTACCGGTGTCAAATATTAAGTGCCGTGGGACAGGTTTCAAATATCAAGTTCCGGTGTAAATACCGAGTGCCAGTGTCAATACCGAGTGCCGATGTCATAAATCATATATCAAGTGTAACATGCCAAGTGTCAGTGTAAATACTGAGTACTGATGTAAATACCGAGTGCCAGTGCCATAATCATATATCAAATGTAACATGCCAAGTGTCGGTGTAAATACTGAGTGCCGGTGTAAATACCGAGTCAACAACATATATTAACTTGTGTAGCGGGGTATCATTTACTAAAAATTACAGTAGCAAGTAAGGTATTAAATATTACGGTGGTAACAAGATGTCCACGTATTAATTAACATGCTATAAACATTTGAGTGTTAGTTATTAAGCATAAAATAAACACTTGCCTAAAATCCGAAACGCAATACTGAGAAAAGTCCGGGGAGTCCGCTAACACGCGCCATCATGTTATTAGCCCATAAATATATTAAAATATATACATATATATTATATATTATAAATATTAGAGGGAATGAGAGAGGAGAGAGAAAGTTGTAGGAAGGAGATAGAGAAAGAGAGAGAAAATCGGGTATTTTTAGAAAAGGGATATGAATTAAATGGGGAGGGGTAGGGTTGTAAATATAGGGAAGTAATTTGAGGGAGAAATGGAGGGTATTTTTGGGAAGTGAGAAAAGTTGGTTTATTTAGGGAAAGAAAGAGAAAAGAAAGGAAAGAAAGAAAGAAGGAAAGAAAAGAAGAAAGAAAGAAGGAAAAGGAATGGAGGGGAAGGGGTGGCCGTCGGCCACCGCTGGCGCCGGCGGCCTGGCGGTGGCTGCGGCGCCGCCAGGGAGTGACTGCGCGCGCGCCCCCGGGGAGGAGAGGGTGGTGGTTGTGTTACTATTGTGGTTGTTGTTGGGTGGTGTTTGGTGGAGGTGGTGGTGGTAGATGGTGGTGGTGGTAATGGTGGTTGTGGTGTTGATTGGTGGTGTTGGGGAGTTAGAGGAGGAGGAGGAGGTGATGATGGTGTGGTGGGAGTGGTGGAATTGTGGAGATGTGGGTGAATTTTGGAGATGGAGAGGAAGTAGTTGGGATGGGTTTTGTTTGAAATTGGAGGTGGTGGGATGTTTGTGGAAGATGAAGGAGGTGGAGGAGAGAAGAGGGGGTGTGAGGGAGATGGTGGCCGGCGGCTAGGGGGCGGCGGCGACAGTGATGGTGGAAATGGGTTTGTTGAAGTGTTGGAATTTGGAATGGAAATGGAAGGGAGAAGGAAGAGTAAAGGAGGTTTTAATAGAGGAGGAAAGTGGTGATGATGAATGGGGATGGGGGGAGATGGGCAGCTCAGCCCATCATGCCCTGCTCTCCTTGCTGCGGTTGCGGCTGCGTTTGCGTGGTTATGGAGGTGGAGTGAAGGAGAAGAAAAGAAAAGAAGAAAAGAAAGAAAATTAAAGAAAAAGGAAAAAATAATAAGAAAAAGAAAATAAAATAGTTTAAAATTTTTATTATAATTTCTGGAAGTACAAAGTAGGGGAGTAGAGAAGGAAAAAGTAAGAAAAGAAATTATCGGTAAATAATATTATTATTATTTTAATAGGGCGAAAATTCAACTGTTTCAGAAATGTTCCGAAAATTCTCAAAATAGAAAATATTATTTTAAGATACTAGCGGAATCAGATTCAAAAATTCAATGTAGTTTTCAAATTAAAAATCCTGAAATCTTCCGGCGATACCCACCGACACCAGAATCGGTGAAATTTTGATAAATTTAGAAAAATTTCAAAATATGTTTTTAGATAGAAAATGAAATTCTAAGAAGTAATGTGAAATCTATTATTATAAATTTAATCCCGTTTGAAAACTAAAAATTCGGGAATCAGTCAGCGATGCCGACCGACACCGGTTTTGGAGATTTTGCAGAAAATTCTGAAAAATTTCAGAAAATCTTAAAAAATCTAAAATATTAGAAAATAGTGTCTGAAACTGAAATTGGTCAAATCAGACTACCAGAATGATCAAATCGGGCTATAGGCTGGTACCTGGTTCCCGGTCTGGGTCAGGGCTTACTCTAGGTCTAAAGATCCAGATCCGATACACAATAATATAAGCAATCACAACTTAAAAGCAAATACTGGAAGAAAACTGGTCAATACAGTCGAAAAAATTTGGGACACGTATCAGGGTACGTATCCCGGGAACAGGGTGCTACAATCTACCCACCTGACAAAAATTTCATCCTCGAAATTTCTATAAGAAAGGAGATGAACATGGAAATAAAGAATTGATAAGACAAGATATGGAGTACATGAGAAAATTACCACTCAAGGCTCGAACAGATGCGGGTAACAGTCACGAATGACATCTTCCCGTTCCCAAGTCGCTTCTCCCGGACTATGCCTGTTCCATGAAACTAGCACCAACGGGATGGTCCGATTCTTCAGAGTCTTGACACTTCTATCCATAATAGCCATTGGTTGCTCAGTATATGACAAATTCGGCTGCAACTCCAACTCTAAATAATCCAATACATGGCTCTCATCCCTAATATATCTTCTCAGCTGCGACATATGAAACACATTGTGCACTCCTTCCAGTGATGGCGGCAGTGCCAGTCTGTAGGCCACTTCTCCCACTCGCTCCAATATCTCAAACGGGCGTATGTACTTTGGACTCAGCTTCCCACGTGCACCAAATCTGATCACTCCCTTGGTCGGAGATATCTTCAGAAACATGTGCTCTCCCATCTGAAACTCCAACAGTCTTCTATTGAAATCTGCCCAACTCTTCTGTCTGTCCTGTGCCGCACGAAGGTGCTCTTGGATAGTCCTGATCTTGTCCACTGCCTGTACTATCATATCCGATCCCAAATGCCTTCTCTCACCAACTTCATCCCAACACAATGGTGATCTACATCTCCTGCCGTATAGGGCTTCAAACGGAGCCATCTTGATGCTCGCCTGATAGCTGTTATTGTAGGAAAACTCTGCCAAATATAGATAGTCTTCCCACGATCCCTTGAAGTCTATCATACAAGCCCTCAACATGTCTTCTAGGATCTGAATGGTCCGTTCGAACTGCTCGTCTATCTCTCGATGATAAGATGTGCTAAACTTCAGACGGGGCCCCTCTGAGCCTGACTCAGAGTCCGACGCTGGGGAGGAAGTGGAGCTCCTCTGCCTACTGGTCCTGGATTCGTCCTCATCGGTGGTGCTGAAAATGCTAGGGGAACTGCTCGAGCTGGAAGTGCTGGTGGTGCCACTTGAGCTGGAAGTGCTGGTGGTGCTGGAGCTGCATTCTAGGTCTTCTTGAATGGACACTCTCCCACCGAGTGGTTGCTGGATTCACATGCCAAACACAGCCCATTGGCTATACGGTAATTCCGCTGATTGTGTCCAGGCTTCTGGCAATATCCACACACAAGCTGCTGAGAAGGAGGCTGAAAAGGCCACTTGGCTACTAGGGCACCAAAAGATTTGACTGGATTTCCTCTGTGCACCTACTGGAATTGGCGCTTCATAGGCTTGTGCTGCAGCTTAACTCTCCTCTTCTTGTCCAATCCCTGGTCCACATCATGAGCTATAGAAAGAACTTGGGAGATGTCTTCAGCTGGTAGGGTTTAAGTAACATCTGGATATCCACCCTCGGTCCTTACTGAAATCTGCTAGCCCTCTTCTCCTCGTTAGCTACCATATATGGTGCAAACCGACTAAGTCTCAGGAATTCAGCAGCATACTCATTCACCGATCGATTCCACTACTGCAGCTTGATAAACTGCTCTTTCATCTCCTTCTGAGCAGTTGCGGGAAAAAACCTCTTATAGAAGCCCTTTGAGAACTGGTCCCACGAGATGGGATTCTCCAGCCTTGTCTCTTTGGCTAGCCACCAGGTCCTCGCCATATCCTTCAGCTGGATCTTGGCTACTTCCACCTGGTTCTCACCAGGAATTCTGGCCGCCTTCAGAAGATCAGTCATATCGATCAACCACTGCTCTGCATCCAGGGGCTTCTCCGTGCCCGAAAATTCTGCTGGCTGCAACCTCCTGAAATCTGATATAGCACCCGGCCTCTGCTCCTGAGGTGTACTCAGCAATCCTTATCGCAAGAACTCTGTCTGCTGCTGCTGGCTAGTCATCATCCCCTGGAGTATCCTCATCATATCGTTCTCCCCATACGGACCTTCACGGGAAGTGCCGGGACCGTTACGTGTCCCCTGTCTCTCCATATTCGAGCCGACTGAAAAGGTGATGGAATATGAGATTTTAGAAGTCAAGAGATAGATTTCAAGGGAAGAATAGATAACTTCGTACTTGTAATTGGAATGTATAGCAAAGACCCGTGTGACTCATGTTGGCCTAGAGGCCTTCCACTCTAGTTTTAATGATGATTAACTCATGTAGTTATAGTTTACTAATAATCTTGTGATATTTAGTTTCAGATACTTGATCAAGTTATTAGTAGGTAATTAGCTTCAATAAAGGTGTTTTGAAACTTTCACATGGTGATTCAAGAGCTCGAGCGTCAAGTTCACATCTAGCACTCGGTTGGAGTCAAGCTCGTTGGATCGCGTTTGGATCGAATCGGTTTGGAGACAAAAAGGCTTCGATTTGTTTAGTTAAGATTTAGTTTAGATCTTTTGTAAAGATTAGATAGTGTGATATGCTCAAGTTCACAACACACACACTTATTTTAAGTTTCATGTTTATTGGTTTTGGTTTTCGGTTTAGCCGATCTTGGTTTTCATGAAAAGATAGAATCAAAACAAGTTTACAAAGTTTAATGTATATTAGATTTGATCTATATACATATATGCTTCAATACTTAGAAAAACTTATTTTGATAGTATACTTCATGAGTTTGGAGTTTTGTATTTTAACAAAACTTATTTTTAGATTTAATGTCAAAAACATAGATATAATACCTTTCATGTATATTGGATTCTATCCATATACAATATGCTTCAAAATTGTTTAAATATCATGTTTTTGTATTTACATAAGTTTTGAAAAAATCTTATTTCCATTTCAAAAATTCAAGTTTTGAAAAATACAGTTTTTGGTTTAAGGCAAAATTTTCAAGTCACAAAAATGGTTCAAAAAGTTTGAAATATGTGTTGAATTTTTGTCACGCGTGTTTGTATTTCAAAGATATAACATGAACTGATTTTTGTGGAATTTATGTGATTTTATGGGATTTAATTAAAGATAAAACTCAAGTTTTTAAGACCTATATTAGGCTGGACTGGCTGACTGCCGGTCGACCATAGCAGTGGGCGGTCGACCGTGTCGGTTGACCGACATGCACAGAACGTGCACGCAGCCAGGCTGATGGGCCGGTCGACCAGAACGGTCGACCGCCAGAGAGTCTCTGCTCTCTAGAAATGGCCTCAATCGACCGACCCGGTCGACCGGCAGAGAGCTCTGCTCTCTTATCAGTTCGGTCGATCGGGCAGTCGACCGGCCAGAGAGCCGTTGCTCTCTGAATCAAGGCTCGGTCGACCGGGCGGTCGACCGCTGGGCTCAACGATCAAAAATTTGACCATTGGCCGGTCGACCGGAAGCGCAATCTGGCCCTTTTCAGCTGCTAACAGGCATATTTGAAATTAGGGTATAAATACCCCATCTCTTGGTTTCAATAAGAATTTGAAGAGCAAAATTTCTCTCATTTACAAGTGTTTTAACACTAGTTTTCAAAAGAGTTTTTAAGCCAAAAGATTTCATCTTTATTTTGTTTTAAAAGCGTTGGAAAATTCAAAGAAAAAGAAAGTCTTTGGGATTGTTTTTGATCTTCATTTTATATCCATTCTAGAAATTTTTTTCAAGAGTTTTTCTTTGTGTTTTTAATTTCCAAACTCTTTATTTCTCACACTTGAGCTTATCATTCTATCCTATCTATAAGATCTTTGTTTAGTGAGAAAAGAATTGGTTTGTGGTTGAGATAGACTACCAAGTTGTAAGCCTTCCATCTTTGTGATATCCCTCTAGTGAGAGTTGATTGAATTGTTATCTCTCAAGTGTGAGGTGATTGTGAAAGTGATATTTGGCTCCCTCCAATGAGAGGTGGAGATTGTGTTGAAATCCCTCAAGTGTGAGGTGATTGTTATTTATTTGGCTAAGTGCCTATCCCTCTAAGTGTAGAGGTGATTTGTTTTGTGCCTTGCCTCTAAGTGTAGAGGTTGTATTTGTTGGAGAGAGGAGTTGTGTACTCCCGGTTATATTTACCTAAATCCTCAGTGGAGGTTCCCTGTGTGAGAAGTCCTGTTTGGACGAGTTAGTGGAAATCCTTCTGTGTGAAGGCGGGGACGTAGAGCTGTGTGCTCGAACCTTGAAACATATCTTGGTGTTTGCATTTGATCCACTTTCTCTAACTCTCTCTCTTACATTTGTGTATTGATTCATATTGTCATATCATATACATGCTTGTGTTGTTTGTGTGCTCATACTTGTGTTTAACCAAGAGAGCTTTACATAGCACCTCAACTCTTATTTAGAGGAATTCAGAGGAGTTAGTCCAGAGCCCTTCACCGGGAATTCGGCTACACTCGTTGGTTACACTAAGTGTGTTACATTAAGTTTTTAATTCCGCATTATTGTTCATTAGATTAGCCTTACACCTATTCACCCCCCTTCTAGGTGTACTTTCAATTGGTATCAGAGCCTACGCTCCTGATATTAGGTTTAACCACCTACGAGTGTGATCTTGGTTTTGCTAATCTAGATTTGCATTTGCACATATTATTGTTTACACACACCCATGAACTTCATGACCCCACCTATGTTTGATACTTCCAACATTGTTGTTTGAAAGGCTAGAATGTCCATGTACCTAAAACTCTAAGCTTGCATGTTTTCCTTACCACTACCAAGAAATCCTATCTTGATACTAGCAAGCATATAGAGGCCAATGCACAAGCCCTTGAGGCACTTGGAAGCACGCTTAATAAAGAATATCTTATGTTGGTTTCTCATTGTGATTCCGCTTTTGCAGTGTGGAACACTTTGGCCTCCTCCGAGCTTCAAATGCCAACATTATGGAGAAGGAATCTAGTGGAGAAGAATCCGAACAACATTGCTACATGGTCCAAGAGAATGACTCCCTTGAGGTATATTCAGAATCCCAACTAGATGATTGTGTTAGTTCTTCCGGGGATAATCATATTGATGCCGATGCTTTAAATGAAGAACTTTCTATTGTATGTGAAAAATTGCTTGAAAAATATAAAGTTTTAAAAAAGAAGAGTTTTGAACTAAAAGAAGAAAATAAGAATTTGTGTTCAAAACTTGATTTGATTTTGCAAGAGAGGGATGAGATTTTAAGTGAACGTGTCTCACTTAAATCCCAACTTGATCTTGCCCTAAATGAAAATAAGATTTTGAAAAATAAAAATGATTGTGAAAATGTTTTGAAGAAAAATGAAGTTCTATCTTCAAAACTTATTTTTGTTTTAAAAGAAAATAATTCTCTGAAAAACAAAATTGCTTCTATTTCAAAGGATTTGGGTTTGGTTTCAAAGAAAAACATTTCTTTGAAAAATGACTTAGATTCTCATGTTTGCCATGCTAGTATAGCTTCACATTCTAGCATACCTATTACATGCACCTCTTCTTTCATGATTGAAAATGATATTTGTATGCTTAAAAAGAGTGTTGATTGTTTGGGCTCCACTTTGAGCCATTGTGCCATGAACCATACACGTTTGGAATCTTTGTTTCGAAAGAAACAAGTTCCTTCTATGCATGCAAACAAATCACGGCATACACATGCTTCCCACGTTCACACCCATAACACTTTGTATGCTCATGTGTACACATGTACACATTGTGGACGTAAGGGCCACCTTACTAAATTTTATTATGATAGGATGCATGATTCAAATTTAGTAAATAAATTTGTTTGGGTTAGGAAAGGAGCTAACCCCATGGACCCAAAAGAGTATGGGTACCAAAGACCACTCCTACTTTATTTGATGTAGGTGTGGGCTCTCACATGACGTGAGAGTGATGGTGCCTTGAGATGGATGCGTTCCGAGCTTAAAGAGGACAAATTTGGATGCATCACTTTCAAGGGGAGTTTGGTGGGAGGACCATCTTGGTTTGGAACCTAGAGATTTGCCCTAATAATTTTTGGTAACGATCTTTAAACTCCCATTATGTTTACATGCTTTTCATATTGTTGATTTTTAGCATGTCTTGTTTCAATGCTCATTATGCCATATGCCATGTTTATTAGTCCTATAATGTATATGATTAGTATTTGAGATCACCCATGTTTAATATGGACTTATACCTTTGTGTTCTTACATTTGTTTAGCTATTATGTATATCATAGCTCTAATAACACGTGCATTCACCTAATGATCATGTTAATTTATGTTTTGTTTTATGCTTCATGCTTTTGATTACATGTTTAGATGTTAGTTTTCATTAAAACTTGGATATATACTTGTACAACTAGTGAGCCACAAATAGATTATTATATGTTTGTGCTTGACTGCTCATTTGTACTTATTAGATGTACTAGTATAGCCTAGTTTTGATGATTCATATATTTTGACTTGTATTCTCTGTTTTTATGCATGTTTTTCATGTTTATGTTAAACTTCATGTATACATCTATTTTGCCTAAACTATTAGTTATACATATACATCCTTGAGCCACTTGCCTTCATGCATATACTTTTGTGGATTCGTTCATATTTGAATATGTATGTATACTCTAATTTGTACAAAACATACATATACCTTGAAGGATTTCTAGTTTTGATGATTTTCATGTTTTAAGGAATTTCATACTTAAGCCCTTGATTGCCTATTTTCATGATGATGTGTTTCACATAACTCTTATACACTCACATTACTTAATGTTTTCTCATGATTTTGTTTTCATGAATATGATATGTGCCTTATAGATTTTGAGTGTCGATGATCGTGTGACTTACATGTTTTTTGTGAAATATATTTTTATTTTATTCCTTACTTGAAGGATTTCGTACTAGTTTACAAGTTTATCATTAAACTAGTTGCGGTATTCTTCATATGGTAGTGTTTTTCAAACGTGTTATATTATTTTCAAACTTATTTTTGAAAATCACTACCCATCCAAAGGGCGGCTGGTTGGGCGACCATGCCTTGTATGCTCATATTGAAAATCTATTAAAAACATGTGCATGAAATGGGTGGTAGGAAGTATGAGTTATACACTTGATTCTCATTATAATTTCAATTGGTATCATTGTATCTTTTCAATTGGTATCACTATTGATATTCATTTTGTATACTCATATATGTTTTTATATATGTATGCTTAAACTTCAAATAATATCAATTTCTATTGGTATTTACTTAAAACACATATATATGTATTTATGTTTCATTTGTGCTTACTATATCTCTATATCTTTGAGCACAAATTTGGTTATGCTAAGGTTGATTTAGTCCTTAATGATAATTATTTTCAAATTGGTATTTTTACAAACTTATGCATCATTTTGTTTGGTATTTCATAAAGGGGGAGAAAATTCATATTTCACCTTTCTATTGGTTTTATTTATATTTGGTATCTTACTCCCACACTTTATGTTAAAAAATGGTTGAAAAATGATATTGATTTTTTAATTTGGTATCATACGCTCTTGATGAAAATTATTTTCAATTGATATATGTTTCATTTTAAATATTGGTATCAAGAATTTTAAATTGATATTATTCTTTATTTGGTATCAAGATTACCTATATGTTTATTTCTTTATATTGATATCAAAATTTTTGTTGGTTTATTCAATATGTTTTGTTTATTTTTAATTGGTATCTTAAATTGATATCATGATGTTTCTTTGTATACCTTTATGCTAAATTGATATATCTTTCAATTGGTATCTTTTATTGTTTTATGTTTGTACCTCTTTGTTGATTTTTGTTTCTGACAAAAAGGGGAGAACATTTTTTTACTTTAACCCCTTTGTTGATGATTGACAAAAAGGGGGAGAAGTATTTTAGTATATATGCATGTTTATTTAAGTTTATATCAAAGTTTACATTAAAAACATTTTTTTTATATTTTATTGATATTGGTTTGATATTGGTATCAAGAGCATGGACATTAGTATCAAGAATGTTGTTTTGTTTTGTTGGTTCAAGAGCTTTTATTGAAATTTTTATTAGTATCAAGAGCAATTATTTAAGAACATGTTTATTTTAAAATTTGGTGTCAAGAGCATGTTTAGTTCAATGTTTTATGCATGTTTATGCATATTCATGTTTAACATTCATTGCATATCTTATTGTTTATTGCTATACATGAGTTAAGGGGGAGCTTCTTTGAAGCTTAACTTTAATCCATGCATATATAACTCCATGAGTTTTGTCATCATAAAAAAGGGAGAGATTGTTGGCCCAGAGGCCTTCCACTCTTGTTTTGATGATGATTAACTCATGTAGTTATAGTTTACTAATAATCTTGTGATATTTAGTTTCAGATACTTGATCAAGTTATTAGTAGGTGATTAGCTTCAACAAAGGTGTTTTGGAACTTTCACATGGTGATTCAAGAGCTCGAGCGTCAAGTTCACATCTAGTACTCGGTTGGAGTCAAGCTCGTTGGATCGCGTTTGGATCGAGTCGGCTTGGAGACAAGAAGGCTTCAGTTTGTTTAGTTAAGATTTAGTATAGATCTTTTGTAAAGATTAGATAGTGTGATATGCTCAAGTTCACAACACACACACTTGTTTTAAGTTTCATGTTTATTGGTTTTGGTTTTCGGTTTAACCGATCTTAGTTTTCATGAAAAGATAGAATCAAAATAAGTTTACATGGTTTAATGTATATTAGATTTGATCTATATACATATATGCTTCATATACTTAGAAAAACTTATTTTGATAGTCTACTTCATGAGTTTGGAGTTTTGTATTTTAAGAAAACTTATTTTTGAATTTAATGTCAAAAACATAGATATAATACCTTTCATGTATATTGAATTCTATCCATATACAATATGCTTCAAAGTTGTTTAAATATCATGTTTTTGTATTTACATAAGTTTTGGAAAAATCGGATTTCCATTTCAAAAATTCAAGTTTTAGAAAATACAGTTTTTGGCTTAAGGCAAAATTTTCAAGTCACAAAAATGGTTCAAAAAGTTTGAAATATGTGTTGAATTTTTGTCACACATGTTTGTATTTT
This sequence comes from Agave tequilana, assembly GCA_038442645.1. NCBI lineage: Eukaryota > Viridiplantae > Streptophyta > Magnoliopsida > Asparagales > Asparagaceae > Agave > Agave tequilana. The sequence continues at coordinate 78,476 of JAVJIF010004781.1, forward strand.
AAAGATATAATATGAACTGATTTTTATAGAATTTATGTGATTTTATGGGATTTAATTAAAGATAAAAACTCAAGTTTTTAAGACCGATATTAGGCTGGACTGGCTGACTGCCGGTCGACTGGACCGGTCGACCGTAGCAGTGGGCGGTCGACCGTGCCGGTCGACCGACGTGCACAGAACGTGCACGCAGCCGGCTGATGGGCCAGTCGACCGGAATGGTCGACCGCCAGAGAGCCTCTGCTCTCTGGAAATGGCCTCGGTCGACCGACCCGGTCGACCGGCAGAGAGCTCTGCTCTCTGTATCAGCTCGGTCGACCGGGCGGTCGACCGGCCAGAAAGTCGTTGCTCTCTGGATCCAGGCTCGGTCGACCGTTGGGCTCAATGTCAAAAATTTGACTGTTGGCCGGTCGACCGGCCGGTCAACCAAAAGGGCAATCTGGCCCTTTTCAGCTACCAACGGGCAGATTTGAAATGAGGGTATATAAATACCTCTTTTCTTGTTTGTTTTCAATAAGAATTTGAAGAGCAAAATTTCTCTCATTTACAAGTGTTTTAACACTAGTTTTCAAAAGAGTTTTAAGCCAAAAGATTTCATCTTTATTTTGTTCTAAAGGGTTGAAAAATTCAAAGAAAAAGAAAGTCTTTGGGATTGTTTTTTTATCTTCATTTTATATCCATTCTAGAAGTTTTTCCCAAGAGTTTTTCTTTGTGTTTTTGATTTCCAAACTCTTTATTTCTCACACTTGAGCTTATCATTCTATCCTATTTATAGGATCTTTGTTTAGTGAGAAAAGAATTGGTTTGTGGTTGAGATAGACTACCAAGTTGTAAACCTTCCATCTTTGTGATATCCCTCTAGTGAGAGGTGATTGAGTTGTTATCCCTCAAGTGTGAGGTGATTGTGGAAGTGGTATTTGGCTCCCTCTAGTGAGAGGTGGAGATTGTGTTGAAATCCCTCAAGTGTGAGGTGATTGTTATTTGTTTGGCTAAGTGCCTATCCCTCTAAGTGTAGAGGTGATTTGTTTTGTACCTTGCCTCTAAGTGTAGAGGTTGTATTTGTTGGAGAGAGGAGTTGTGTACTCTCGGTTGTATTTACCCAAATCCTCAGTGGAGGTTCCCTGTGTGGGAAGTCCTGTGTGGACGAGTTAGTGGAAATCCTTCTGTGTGAAGGCGGGAACATAGAGCTGTGTGCTCGTACCTCGAAACATATCTTGGTGTTTGCGTTTGATCCACTTTCTCTAACTCTATATTACATTTGTGTATTGATTCATATTGTCATATCATATACATGCTTGTGTTGTTTGTGTGCCCATACTTGTGTTTAATCAAGAGAGCTTTACATAGCACTTCAACTCTTATTTAGAGGAATTCAGAGAGTTAGTCCAGAGCCCTTCACCGGAAATTCGGCTACACTCGTTGGTTACACTAAGTGTGTTGCATTAAGTTTTTAATTCCGCATTATTGTTCATTAGATTAGCCTTACACCTATTCACTCCCCCTCTAGGTGTACTTTCAACTCAGTCGCAATTTAACCCAATATTAATTTGCAGACTGGCTGTATTGAAGGTGTGATAGCCTAGGCTCTGATACCAACCTGTGGTGCCCCGATCCGGCGGGTACGGGGACGCCACTGCGACGTACATACGCAGGGCGATGGTACCATCACGTATGTATGCTAAGCATCAATACAACACAATACATGGATTAGAGTGCGAAAATACGTGATATTATACATTCCAACACAAAATAGTACAAGTACTTAGTCATCACAAATAGTAACATAATTACATCAATATTACATCACTAGATAGTACAAAAGTAGACTGTACAGGGTACAAAAGATAATAACTCACGAGCTGGAAAAGAGAATCTCGCGAGCGGGGAAAGACGGCGGCTGATCTGCCTGCTCCTCGAAGTAGGCCTGGTCGTCAGCTGAAGGGTCCACCTCGGTCCAACCTGCTAAATCTGAACATACAAATTCAGGGTTGTTAGTGGGCAACCCAGCGAGTGCAAAAAGAAGCCAAGTGGCAAGTATAAATAAAAGTAAGTGTATCAGGTCACGTATAATGTACCCAAATTAATAAGCATAGAATAACCACAATAAATAGTGAAATATGAAAATGACATTAGAAGTTATGTGGCATGAAATAAAAGCAAGTGTTGCAGGTTAAATGTCATGTAATCAAATTAGCAAGCAAAGAATAACTACCATAAATAACAAGTAATAGAATTCATGTAACATTAAGTCAAATATCGAGTTATTATTAAGACTCGTTCAATTTGTATGTTTCGGTATATGACCGGTGCCATATACTTTCGCATACAAGCCGAGCGAGGTTGGTTATTGGAAATTGATGGGGAACAACGAACCATGTTTAGAATGGGTCCCGTGCATGCCTGGGACAACGGTCCAGGAGTATCCGGTACTGAGCCGGAACGTACCGCTAGGCACCGGGACTTACTATATGCCCGAAGGTCTTAGTATACGCCCGAACAGGAATAGAGTGTCACCGTTCCCCACAGGATATACCCAGGGGATTATAGCACATTCGGCAGGCAGGCAAGGGGGTAGGGGTGCCAGTACACCCCTCGGAAACGCCTAGTGGCCTCCAGGTCGAATCCAAAAGGAATAGTTGTACAACATATGTATGGCCATCATAAACACAGAAGCTATATCGATACCTATCAATTTCTCCCGTCCCGATGTAAGTTGTTTAAATATAACAGAGTGTTAAATAGTAATGTCCACAGGGTATTCACAAAAGTCTAATATCCATGGCTATCCTATTACGAGGGTCAACATGAGTATAATGTCAGGCGTAATGTCAGTAGCCTCCCTATTTCAGGGTTCAAGTATACAGGAGTACAAGAGTTTAGGAGTACCAAATATCTGGTAATAATATAATAGACATGCCAAGTCCCCGTAAAAGTGATAGTCATGAATATGTCATATAATACAGGTATCAGGGGTGGTAGTGTCCGGTCAAGGGTCACAATGTCAAATCAATGTACTTGTACCACATGAAAGATGTCATATACCGAGTGTCAAGATCAGGTGTCAAGTATGACATATATCGAGTACCGGTGTCTAAATATCCAGTGTCGTGGGACAGGTTTTAAATATCATGTGCCGGTTTAAATACCGAGTACCAGTGTGAATACCGAGTGCCGATGTCATAATCATATATCAAGTGTAGCATGCCAAGTATCGGTGTAAATACTAAGTACCGGTGTAAATACCGGGTGACAGTGCCATAAATCATATATCTAGTGTAACATGCCAAGTGTCGGTGTAAATACTGAGTGCCGGTGTAAATACCGAGTACAACAACATATATTAACTTGTGTATCGGGGTATCATGTACTAAAAATTACAGTAGCAAGTAAGGTATTAAACATTACGGTGGTAACAAGATGTCCACGCATTAATTAACATGCTATAAACATTTGAGTGGTAGTTATTAAGCATAAAATAAACACTCGCCTAAAATTCGGGACGCAATACCGAGAAAAGTCCGGGGAGTCCGCTAACACGCGCCATCATGTTATTAGCCCATAAATATATTAAAATATAGACATATATATATATATATTATATATTTCAAATATTAGAGAGGGAATGAGAGAGGAGAGAGAAAGTTGTAGGAAGAAGAGAGAGAAAGAGAGAGAAAATAGGGTATTTTTAGAAAAGGGATATGAATTAAATGGGGAGGGGTAGGGTTGAAAATATAGGGAAGTATTTGAGGGAGAGATGGAGGGTATTTTAGGAAAGTGGGAAAAGTTGGTTTATTTAGGGAAAGAAAGAGAAAAGAAAGGAAAGAAAGAAAGAAAGAAAGAAAGAAAAGAAGAAAGAAAGAAAGAAGGAAAAGGAATGGAGGGGGAGGGGTCGTCGTCGGCCACCGCCAGCGGCGGCGGCGCCGCCGGGGAGTGGCTGCGCGCGCCCCCGGGGAGGAGAGGGGGTGGTTGTGTTGCTATTGTGGTTGTTGTTGGGTGGTGTTTGGTGGAGGTGGTGGTGGTTGTTGGTGGTGGTGGTTGTGGCGGTGATTGGTGGTGTTCGAGAGTTAGAGGAGGAGGAGGACATGATGATGGTGTGGTGGGAGTGGTGGAATTTGTGGAGATGTGGGTGAATTTTGGAGGTGGAGAGGAAGTAGTGGGGGTGGGTTTTGTTTGAAATTGGAGGTGGTGGGATGTTGGTGGAAGATGAAGGAGGTGGAGGAGAGGAGAGGGGGTGTGGGGGAGATGGTGGCCGGCGACTAGGGGGCAGCGGCGGCGACGGCGGTGATGGTGGAGGCAGCGGTGGTGATGGTGGAAATGGGTTTGTTGAAGTGTTGGAATTTGGAATGGAAATGGAAGGGAGAAGGAAGAGTAAAGGAGGTTTTAATGGAGGAGGAAAGTGGTGATGATGAATGGGAATGGGGGGGAGATGGGCTGCTAAGCCCATCATGTCCTGCTCTCCTTGCTGCGGCTGCGACTGCGACTGCGTTTGCGTGGGTATGGAGGTGGAGTGAAGGAGAAGAAAAGAAAAGAAGAATAGAAAGAAAATTAAAGAAAAAGGAAAAATAATAAGAAAAAGAAAATAAAATAGTTTAAAATTTTTATTATTAAATAATTTATTTATTATAATTTCTGAAAGTACAAAGTAGGGGAGCAGAGATGGAAAAAGCAAGAAAAGAAATTGTCGGTAAATAATATTATTATTTTAATACGGCGAAAATTCGACTGTTTCAGAAATGTTCCGAAAAATTCTCAAAAATAGCAAATATGATTTTAAGATACTCGATGAAATCGGATTTGAGAAATTCATTGTAGTTTTCAAATTAAAAATCCTGAAATCTTCCGGCGATACCCGCCGACACCAGAATCAGTGAAATTTTGATAAATTTAGAAAAATTTTAAAAAATATTTTTAGATAGAAAATAAAATTTTAAGAAGTAACGTGAAAGCCTTTTTTGAAAATTCAGTCCCGTTTGAAAACTAAAATCTGGGAATCAGTCAGCGATACCGACCAACATCGGTTTTGGATATTTTGCAGAAAAATTCTGAAAAATTTTAGAAAATCATGAAAAATTTAAAATATTAGAAAACAATGTCTGAAACTGAAATTGGTCAAATCAGACTACCAGAATGGTCAAATCGGGTTACAGGCTGATACCGGGTTCCTGGTCCGGGACATGGCTTACTCTAGGTCTGAAGATCCAGATCCGATACACAATAATATAAGCAATTACAACCTAAAAGCAAATACTGGAAGAAAATTGGACAATGCGGTCAAAAAAATTGGGGCACGTATCAGGGTACGTATCCCGGGAACGGGGTGCTACAGTTCCCTTTGAAATTTGAGAATTGGTTAGTAAGTTTTTCTGTGTTTGGATGTTGTTGGGAAGTGTGATTTAGAAAATGTTATGTTTTTTCTGGTGTTTTGATGGTAATGTGGAAGTGAAAGTGAAAAAGTTGACCATAAAGTTGACCGCAAAATAATATTAAAATAAAAATTGATTAAGAAAAATAAAAATTGGACTGTAATTAGAATGCAAGTGAGATTTACCTGAGCAAAAATTAACTGTTTTGTACTACAACTTATTACAAATGAGATTTACATGACCACAAAATTAACTGTAGCACTCTGAAAGTGAGAAAATGGTTGTGTAAAAGAGAAAATAGAAAAGGAAAATTTTTTTTCTATTTTCCTTTTTCGGTGTTTGGATGAACAACGGAAATGGGAAAAGACACTTCTCACTTCCTCACTTCCACCAAATTCCTTGAATCCAAATAGTCCCTGAGAGGTGCAAGATAATCCATGAGTGTAAACAAATATGTGTGCCAAGTAACTAACTAGAGTAGAAAAGAGAATCACACTCCTAGGTTGTTAAACCGAATATGAGGAGCGCTAGCTCTGATACCAATTGAAAGTACACCTAGAGGGAGTGAATAGGTGTAGTGCTAACTTAAGACAAATAATGCGGAATTAAAACTAAATGCTAAACACACACTACGTGTAACCAAGAGTAAGTCTGAATTTTCGGTGAAGGTTCTAGAACTTCTCTCCAAGATTTCTTTAAATTACGAGTTGAGGTGCTTCAATAGCTCTCTTGGTTGAACACAATTGTAAGCACACAATAATATCAAGCATGTATGAATATATGAGCAAGTATAGTAATGCAAGATATAAAGAGAGAGAGAGTTGAGAGAGAAAGTTCCAAACGCAAACACAAGGATATGATTCAAGATTCGAGCCTCTACTCTACGTCCCCGCCTTCACACAAAAAGATTTCCACTATATCCACCAATGACCTTCCACAAAGGGACCTCCACCGAGGAATTTCAATGATACAAACAAGAAGTACACAACTCCAACTCTCTCACACCTTTACACAAGAGGGAGGCACAAAGCAAATAAAAGATTACAATTTGGTGATCACTTAGATCACAAACAATACATGGTGATCTCAAAAGACCACAAACAAAAACCTCTCACAAACAAGTTCCTACTAGAGGATAGATTTGAAATTAAAAGCTCAAGTATGTGAGTGTACAAAGGTTTTGAAAAAGATAACACAAAGAAAACACTTGAGAAAAACTTCTTGATAGATGAAGAAATGAAGAACAAAACTAGATTTCCCAAAATTTGATTTTCTTTGATTTTTCAAAACTTTGAAAACAAATAAAGATGTAAAGTTTTTGGCTAAAAACTTCTTTTGAAAACTTGTTGAAAACACACTAAAAGATAGGAAAATTGCTCTTTAAAATCTTAACTAAAACTGGCCCAAAATCCCCATTTATAGGGTCTCCACAAACTAACCGTTGGAGGCAGAACACAGGCCAGAGTGGCCTGTCGGTCGATTGGCTTTTTTGACGGCGGGGGTTGTCGGTCGACCGGTCGGTCGATCACCCCCAAGGCACAGAGAGACTTTCTCTCTGTCGGTCGACTGTTTGGTCAATCGGTCCCTACCTGAGATTTGGGTAGTGGCAGTCGGTCGACCGCTCGGTCGATCGCACCTTTCTACCAAGGGTATGGGCTTGTGCACGTTTCTGTGCACGTCGATCGACCGTTCTGTCGACCGAGCTATGTGTCGGTCGACCAGTCGGTTGGACGACAACAGCCCAGGAACTGGATTTAAGGGATTGAACTTGGACTTTAAAACACCTATAAATTTCAATAAAATCCCATAAAATTCACAAAAATAAGTTCATATAAATATTTGAAATACAAATATATGTGATAAAAAAAATCAATACATATAACAAACAATTTGAACTATTTTTGAGGTAAAGAATTTAAAGCTTAAATCAAAAATTGTATTTTTCAAAACTCTAAACTTTGAAGTGGAAAGCCTTTTTAATCTAAAACTTTGTATAGATACAAAACAAGATATTTGAAATACATTTGAAGCATGTTGTGCATGGATAGAATCCAATATACATAGTAAATGATAAATCCTTATTTTTTATAATAAATACCAAAACAAGTTTTGATAAAAATAAAGCATAAAACCATGAACTAGATACATCAAAATAAGTTTTTCCAAACATATGAAATATAAGTGCATATGAATGAAATCCAATATACATTAAACCATGCAAAACTTCTTTTGATGAGATCTATTTCATGAAACTAAAAGATGAATACTTGATATATCAAAACTTAAAAATGTATACATCATAAACTAAAACACACAGAAATAAGTTTTTCTAAATAAAACTCCAATATGTGTAGATAGAATCCAACACATATATAAACCATAAAAGTTATTCTATGTAGAAGTAAAACATATAAACTAAAACATATAAACTTAATTTTTGTAAAACAAAATGGTTAAACCAAAACTATAAACTTATGTGTGTATATACTTGAGCAATTCAAAACTAAACTATCCTTACACAAGATCTAAATTAAAACAAACTAACCTAAATACAAGTCTTGTTGTCGATCTTCTTCTCCAAGACGACTCGATCCAAACACGATCTAAAAAGCTAGACTCCATCTTGAGTACTTAATGCGATCTTTAAGTATGAGCTCTTGAATCAACATGTGCGAGCTTCAAAACTTGACTTCAAATCTTTTATTGAGGCTAAACACCGACTAAGATTTTGATTAATATCTGAATCTTAATAAACACAAGATCATTAGTATTATAACTTCATAAGTTAGTCATCATCAAAACTAGGGTGAAAGGCCTTCAGACCAACAATATTGGGCTTTTACTGTTGGAAATTTGGGTCGAATAAATAGTCCCACATCGGTTAGACATGGGGATGGTCTTGTGTAACGCCCCGATCCCGCTGGTACGGGGACGTTATGGCGACGTACATACGCGAGGTGAAAACACACTCACGCGTACGTTAAGCCTCAGTACAGGACATAGCCTTCATGTAGACAAGAATTCCAGCAAGAAATAAGTACAAGAATACCTGCAGAAAGAGGTTAGTGATCATACCAAATATAAAAACAGGGATAACTAAGATAACAGGAACAAAGCACCAAGATACCTATGAATAGTCCCGATGAGAAATCTCCTATGTGACTCCAAGGCACTATCTGATAATACGGTAACTCGGATCTCCAACCTGGGCACGCAAACCCAGGGTCGTCAGAAAGCGACCTAGTGAGTGGTAAAATGAAGGAGGCAGTAATATGTACTATAGTAATACAAGCACGATACTAATATATAATACATAATGTTGTACTAGTGATACCATATAATAAGGATATAATAAGCAGTAGAAATAGATAAACATGTCATTTTTTATTACCATCACTACCTAGCCGATTCTCATTGGGTCATGTCTATAGTCGTGTCCAGTTTATAGAATAAATGGAGACGTGATAGAAATGAACATGTGAGTGGTGACGTGGTAGAAGTGAACATGCAGATGGGCATATGCACTATAATCATAATACTGTGTTGTGCATATACAGTAATGATATCTGCTATACAGAAAACAGAATATATGCAATGCAGAACATGCGTAGTATGCCACTACAGACAGTGTAACATGTACCAGGCAAAGTAACAAGTATACAGGTAACAGGCTATCGGATAAAGTATCATGAACAGTAACAAGATAGCATACATGTATCAGGCAAATCATGTCATTTTGTATACAATAGTAGCAATCAGTACCACCTGGTATTTTAATCAATCTCTTCCAGTGTCCCGTACCACTGGCAGTTCATACTGGAGCCCGCACTCCAGTCGAACCCATCCGGACATGGCTTACGGGTACCATTATCCAAACGAGAGAGTGACCAAATAACAAGTGTTCCCGACGTCACTATTGTGTATACTGTTTTATTATGTTAATTGGAAACCAATGGTCGAGGAGTTCTTATCGGGTGGGTGTATCCCGTGCATACCCGGGACAACGGCCTTATCAGACCCCTGGCTGCTGAGACCAGGACCAGCCCGCTAGGGCTGTTAACATGTAACGGGAATCTCAATGAGCTAAAATAATAACGGGAAACGGGAGCTCATGGGTAACAGACGGTAGCCAGCACTACCCCGTCCCCTGCAGTGGGACAAACAATGGATCCAGACATCCACCCGACAAGATCTAGTCAACCGTCAAGTCTCCCCCATACCCAAGTTCTCTTTCTTATCTATCACTATACAGTATATCAGGAACAAGTACGATAACATGTCATGAGCTCTGTTGATAGCATGAAACACGATAACGGGAAACGGGAAACAATAGCTGTGGAAGTCCGCACATTGCATACCAACAGCTCATGTATCCAGTAACGGGTATATCAATATCAGTAACGGGAAATAAGCATATAACATGAACACGGTAACATGGAACAATCATACATGTAATATGAACGGGGATCCATATGACAAGAAGAAAGAAACTATACATGCATGTGTAACCGTGATATGTAAACATGACATAAATGTGTATGATGATAACGATAATATGAAATGCGGTAGTCCGTGCAGTGATATGCCGAGAATCTATGTAACGAGGATAACAATACATGACATGACGGTATTTCGTGAAGTGGTGCCTCTATATATATCGGTGGGCTATGAATACGGCATAATAGTGTGACGTGTCATCGTATTTGTGCAACATGTACATGCGATAACAGTGTACCGCGGTGTTTCGAGTGGATGCACACTACTGTTTAGTCTGCCAAGTCTCTATGTAGATGGAAGTGGATATATAATGTGCTGTATGTAAACCATCGTGTCCGGTGTAATATGACTATATCATCTAATCGAGAGTTACATTAGAGATCACCAAGGAATTAAACATATTGATCTAGTGGAATTATTAAGTTAGTGGCTAGTGTTACTCATGAACATTATTAACTAATCATCCCATGTAATAAATCAGGTTTTATTATGTTTTAATTACAGGAATTACAATTCTTATCATGATTGACCGCTAATCACGTTTTATTAAGGAAGCAATCAAGCACTTTCACTAAACATGAGCAAAAGGTAATTTATAAAAGAAAAACACTCACAAACTAGCCATGGGAATGTCGCTCTCTTTCTCACGATCGCAACGGATCCAGAATCGTCCAAATCGGAGTCCGGATGCTCCCGATATCGCCCGAATACTAAAAATCAGCAAAATGGGTTAAATATGTATAGAAAATAAATTCAAATGCAATTAATAAAATGGAGCAGGGGGTTTTAGGGAAAATTACCTTTATGAGTTGGATGCGGGTAGACGGGTTAACGGGTCGGGTTTAGATCCAAACCCAAACCCAATTAACTTAAGTAAATGGGTACAGGGTAATTAGGTTTTGGGGTAACTGGTTAATGGGTTAATGGGTTAATGGGTTTGGGTTTTACCCAAACCCAATCAAGGAAACATAACAACAGCAGCTGCTCCTGTGCGGGCCGGCCGGCCAGCTGAGCTGGCCGGCGGCGGTCCAGCTCCGGCCGAGAGAGCGTGAGAGAGAGGGTGAGGGAGAGAGAGAGATAGAGGAAATGAGAGAGGACGAGGGTTTTACAGAACAAGGAGAGGAGGAGAAGAAGAAGAAGAAGAAGAAAAGAAAAGAAAAGAAAAGAAGATGGGGCGCGGCCGCCGGCCGGGCTGGGGCGCGGCGGCGTCGGCCGTGGGCGCGTGGCCGGAGGGAGACGCCGGGCTGGGGGCAGCCGGGCCGCGGGTATGGGTCAGACCCATGCCCGGCCTGCACCCGTGAGAGAGGGGAGTGAAATTGATGAGAGAGAGAGAATAAATGGGGAGGAGAGAGAGAAATGGGGAGTTTTTGAGAGAAATAGAGAGAGAGTGAATTTAAAGGAGGAGAGAGAGATGGCGGTGGAGTTTTGGATGGGTTCGTTTGAATGACAAAGGCGGTGGGGGAGGAAGATTGTAGAAAAAGAAAGAGAAAGGAGAAAGAAAGAAATTAAAGAGTAATTAAATAATATTATTTTAATGGGTCAAAAGTTGACTAGTTCCGAACAAATCCCAAAAATTATAGAAAATAGAGAATATTATCCAGAGACGTAATATGAAAACGGTTTGCAGAAATTCTGTCTGGTTTGCAAATTAAAAATCCTAGAAGATGTCGCCGGTACCGGGCAACACCGGTTTGGCCGGATTTTTGATAAATTCAGAAAAATTTCCAAAAATATCCCAACATAGATAATCTGATTCTAAGACGCATGGTGAAAGAGAAGTCTCAAAATACAACTCCATTTATGAATTAAAAATCGTAAAGGCGATTATCGGTATCGGTCGACACCGACTACGGAGATTTTCCAAAATAATCCAGAAAAATTCTAGAAAATTCTGAAAAATCTAAAATATTAGAAAATGATTTTTGAAACTGAAAACGGCTCAACCGGACTATCATGGAGATCAAAATCAGTTTTGTACGTCGTACCGCGTACTGATCTGTGATACGTATATCAGGGAGCAGGGGGTTACATCTTGGATTTATAAGAATTTGGGCTATTCTGCCTAACAGACTAGTCTTTTGGGATGGTACCCTAAGTCCTTACAAATGGTATCAGAATCATGTCCCAAACTTAGTCGTGTGTGTGGATGATGTTCGATCCCCCAGGATATAAGGGAAGGCGCAGCGGACCCCTGTTAAGCTGGATCTATAAAGATTGAGCTCTCGAGGGAGGTAACCATGCTCCAGGTGCTTCATGTAAAATGTGTTTTTTCCAACACAGTGAAGAAGAGTGCTCCAGGTGCTTCATGTAATAAGATGTATTGTTTCCCAACGCAATAAAGAGGAGTGACCTCGATTAAGCACATGATCTTCTCGAATGAGGAGTGAGGAAGATTGGCTTGCAGAGATGCCAGGACTCTTTGTTTGAGGAGGGGATAAAACCTGATCAATTTCTATTGCACAAAAAGACGCAATAAAGTCCCTGTAGAGTTAGTTTCTCTCTCGAGATTGGCAGCAGGAAGTCCTGCTTCACGTAAGATGTGTCCAGTAAATGCGGTGAAGAAGAAAATGTTGCAAGTTGTGCGTCATGTAAAGCGTGCGGTCATCAACTCAGTGAAGAGGATCTCGATGGAGCATATGTCTTCCAGGTGAGAAGATGGTCTTCCAGGTGTGAAGATGAGTTTGCAGGGAAACTTTTTATTCGAGAGGGGGATTGTTGAAAATTTGGGTCGAACAAATAGTCCCACATCGGCTAGACATGAGGATGGTCTTGGATTTATAAGGATTTGGGCTATTCCACCTAACAAACTAGTCTTTTGGAATGGTGCCCCTGAGTCCTTACATTTACCATGAACCGTCGAATTCCGATCTCTACATTATCTGCTCCGATGAGTTAAAAAAACTCTATTACTAAGATTTTACACTCTTTCCCCACACAAGAGACTATAGAAATACTACAACAAAAATGTAAATTTAGAGATAGCCAACAAGTGGCTATCTATTTGGAGTTGGCATAAATATACATGATGTTGTGACAATTCTTTTATAGTGTCCCATGAATAGGCATTTTCATAATTTTATTTTTTATTTAGGGAAAATTAAATGACTACCACTGTATATGTTTGTCGGGACAATTATAATAATTGCCACCATAAATTTAGTCATAGATGCTCGATTTTTTGTTGTAGTGAATTTAAAATCAAGAAAAAATAATTCCAAAATATCATTTAGATATTGATTTCTTTATATTTCTCCTTATAGTTATGCATACGTCATGTAAACTTGAAAATTGGAGTTCGAGCTGAAATTTATTTAATCTTAATATTTTTCCATGCGATATTAATCTCATATAATATAATTATATTATTGTTAGTTTTGTGCCTCTTCAGATATGATTTTGTGTTTTTGTATTGCTAAGCAGAGATGGCATGTAAATTAAGATGGTAAATCTTTAAGGATTTCGCATTCTAATTAATAAGGAGATTAGTTTCTCACCAACTTTGCCTCTTATTAACCGGTTCGGTTTATGTGTGTGAGCCACACGCATATATTATGTAATATCCCTAATCTATGTAATATCCCTAATCTAATAATACTGTATTTTTATTTTCTACAAGTATTTATTTTATTTTACTAGTTATTTTAGTATTATTTGCTAACTTGATTTATTATCATTATTAATATTAGTATTATGTATGACTTGTAGACTCTTATTGCTTATATTTAATTATTTTAAATTATTACTAATGGGTAGTATTATTATTTTCATTCCAAGCCCAATAAGCTCAAGCCCATTATCCTTTTCATTTCATTTTATTTTCTTTTTATTCTAAGCCCACATGAGCTAAGCCCACATGCCCAATATCTATTTTCTTGTTTCTCCATATTTCTTATTTCTTTTAATTAAAGCCCAAAACCCATTATCATGAGACCGTTACCCATTAACCCTAAATCCAATCTTAATCCTAATTCAAATCTATAATTTCAAATCTAAACCAAATCTCTTTGAGATTTTTAGCAACCTTCAATTCTTATCCAATCTTACTAAATTAAGCCATTTAAATCTAATTAGAATTCATAATTCTAAAATATCTTATATCCTATATAAACACCTAAACTCCTTTTTCTCTTCTTCCTCAAGAGAAACCCTAATCCAACTCTCCCACTTTCATCTTTCTCTTCTCCTCCAAACTCTTTTCTCTTCTATATGGCCCAACTCTACTCATCTCCTTCCTTCTTTTCTCCTCATGAACAAAAGATCTTGAAGTACAAATTGAGGAGCATGTTAGAGGATCACAAATTAAATCTATCAAGGCCTTGTAATCTCAGCGCTTCGGACTTGGGATGGATCTCAGGTGAGTGTTACTTCTTTGTTTTATGAGTGTCTCTTCCTCCTTCTCTCTTTTATTAAGTGATCGCAACTATTATTTTATATGTGATGTAATTGTTGAGTAGAATACTTAGATTACATGTTTATGTGTGGAGATCGCCGAGCATGAAGGTGGACGGTCATCTCCCGTTTATTTTACATGTTGGATGTATAGGAATATGATATGCATGATTCTTGATACATGTTAGAACTCCCATGTTTGTCCTATGTATATCTAGAGTATTGTTGTAGACATATCAGGATGTAGCATGAGAGTAATTGAGATGGATATTGGTGGTAATGACTTGATCTAATAGAACTTAGATGCATGTATATGTTGTGATACCGAGTGTTGGGATATAATGATTGATCTTAATAGAAGGGGGAATTGTGAATACTTATGGATCAAGGTAGATTGATGGAGAGAGAGGACTAGTACTGATTATGGGTATATGTTGGAACGACAATTAATGTATCAGATTACTTCATGTGTATTGATACTTGACGATCATGTGACCATTGGACATATGAGTTGGTTGTAATGACTTGGATTCATAGTTGAGTATTAGAGGACATATTAGACATGATTGAATTAGTTGATTTGTGACTTAGGTTGATCTTGAGTTAGAGGTTATCCAGAATCTATATTCTTTATGTTAGAGTCTGACTTGTATTAAGATGAGATTGACGTTGTTGGCATTTAGGATTTGTTTAGATGATATGTTGTTGATGTTGAGTACTAAGAGTAGATATGCTAGGCCACATGTTGTTTGAGGATATTTCATATGTAGTTATGATTATGGAGTATATTGACTTGTTGATATTGAGGACAAACCATGTGCTTCATGTATAGTGACTGATCAATTCAGTTAGGGAGATAGAGTTGTTATGAGAGTGATCTCATTGATATTGGTGATTATAATATATGTTCAGAGTTTTAAGATAGCTATTGATCGATTTGATTATTGACGACTTAGAGATGGATATATCAACGACTTTGAGGATATGTGTTGATTCCATACTTTGCTGGATTATTCCATTCTTGACAGTAGATTATTACTCGCCTTGTATATATTGATTTACCTGTGGAACCTGACTGACTACTTGGCATCTACCTACAACTATCATGTTCATGTTACTGAAATTTGCTGGGAAAACATTATTACACGGTAACAACACCCGCATGTTCACTTGATATATATATTCCTGTTATACCGGTATCCTGTTCCTTGATATTTTATACTCCTGTTATACTGGTACCCTGACTTTCACATGTTGATATTGTTACCGTGACCACCACTGAGTCATCCCAGAGATTTAAGTGACATGTATACTAAATAATCTTGATAAACTAAAACATGATAACAAACAACTTACACTGGGATTGGGGAGATTGATGGAGAAGACAACGTCTGTATTTTGGGTGGACCTAGGATTTAGGTTGCGCAGCCGAAAGAGGGTTCCACTGCAGGGTTCCCGTGGGGTGACTGGCACCCCGTCATGTTTCCTGTTATACATGTTATACATGTACCTGTTCTTGTTTACATGTTCCTGACTACCTTGCGGTAGGTCCTGGTTCAGCGCCAGGAGTCTGGGCCGTGGTCCCGGGTATGCATGGGACCCACCTAAAGCATGGACAATGTCTCCAACCGATCAGTTTCAATAACTTAAGGGCATCGATTGGCATGTGTGGTAGGCGTAGTATGGGATGCGTCTATTATATGTGACAATTGGTGTTCGCTGACATAATTAATAATAAACTGTTGATGTGTTGTGACTGACTGTAATCACCTGATTGTATATTTATATATATATCTATGATAGACACTTGATTATAACCAGGACCAGATTATATACTAGATTAGTGATATTGCTAGGATATACAACTAGACATCCGTTGTTTGCTACAGTTGCTTTACTTGTCTCGTACCTGTACTATTATTCTTGCTATCTTTATTCGTGTTGCTATCATGTATATTATTGCATTGTTATTCAGTTGCTTATGTAACATGTTATTTGATTATCTTATATCTGCAGTTGTCCTTATTATTATTTATGCACATTGTTTCTTCTGCACGAGCTCTTTCCCCTTTTACACACACACTCACCATGGTCGCGTTCTGACGACCCTGGATTTGCACGTCCAGATATTGGACGAATGTTCTAATGTGCAGGTGTTCGTCGAGACTGTTCATCTTGCGAGGGACTGGACGCTCTTTCTTCTATTTCTGGTATTTCACCTCTTTATATTCTGTCATTTCCTGATTCTGCATTGATTACTTTCAGCTGCCATGTTCTTGCCATCATTTATCTGCTATCCTTAGAATTGTCACTATATGTATTATTGCAGTGTTCATTGATCTTTATGCTTCCGATTTATAGCTTGTTCAGGTTACAATTTAGGCTTAGCGCGTATACGAGGGGTATTTTTCCTCGCGTATATGCGTCGCCATAACGTCCCGTATCTTTAGGATCGGGGCGTTACAGAGTGGTATCAGAGCCTAGGTTTTCGACTTGCGATGTTGAATTTTTACTTTTGTTTCGCAAGGGAGACCTAGTTCTTACCGGTTACCTGAGACAAGTTACATTACACTGCAATATACATATACTATTCACATGATAATATTGACTCCATTTGGAATTGATCGTCCTTCCTTTGGAATTGATCGTCCTTCCTTTGGAATTCCATTCTTGATTTGTTGATATCCATGATTCCAACACTTCATTTAGAGTGATTTGGATGTCTATCTTGATTTCATCCTTCTTTTCTATTCATTTCTCCTAATTCTATCTCTTGAGATTGGTCACTCCTTGTTGAAGCCGGTACCAGAAATCAGAGCGCGCAGCGGAAGCGTGGTGAAGTCTTGATGCAGTGAGAAGTAGTGTGAAAGTTTCATCCTCTTCTTAATTTGATTTTTATCATTCCCCGCGTTATTGAAATTTCGAGGACGAAATTTTTATTAAGGTGGGTAGAATGTAATATCCCTAATCTAATAATACTGTATTTTTATTTTCTACAAGTATTTATTTTATTTTACTAGTTATTTTAGTATTATTTGCTAACTTGATTTATTATCATTATTAGTATTAGTATTATGTATGACTTGTAGACTCTTATTGCTTATATTTAATTATTTTAAATTATTACTAATGGGTAGTATTATTATTTTCATTCCAAGCCCAATAAGCTCAAGCCCATTATCCTTTTCATTTCATTTTATTTTCTTTTTATTCTAAGCCCACATGAGCTAAGCCCACATGCCCAATATCTATTTTCTTGTTTCTCCATATTTCTTATTTCTTTTAATTAAAGCCCAAAACCCATTATCATGAGACCCTTACCCATTAACCCTAAATCCAATCTTAATCCTAATTCAAATCTATAATTTCAAATCTAAACCAAATCTCTTTGAGATTTTAGCAACCTTCAATTCTTATCCAATCTTACTAAATTAAGCCATTTAAATCTAATTAGAATTCATAATTCTAAAATATCTTATATCCTATATAAACTCCTTTTTCTCTTCTTCCTCAAGAGAAACCCTAATCCAACTCTCCCACTTTCATCTTTCTCTTCTCCTCCAAACTCTTTTCTCTTCTATATGGCCCAACTCTACTCATCTCCTTCCTTCTTTTCTCCTCATGAACAAAAGATCTTGAAGTACAAATTGAGGAGCATGTTAGAGGATCACAAATCAAATCTATCAAGGCCTTGTAATCTCAGCGCTTCGGACTTGGGATGGATCTCAGGTGAGTGTTACTTCTTTGTTTTGTGAGTGTCTCTTCCTCCTTCTCTCTTTTATTAAGTGATCGCAGCTATTATTTTATATGTGATGTAATTGTTGAGTAGAATACTTAGATTACATGTTTATGTGTGGAGATCGCCGAGCATGAAGGTGGACGGTCATCTCCCGTTTATTTTACATGTTGGATGTATAGGAATATGATATGCATGATTCTTGATACATGTTAGAACTCCCATGTTTGTCCTATGTATATCTAGAGTATTGTTGTAGACATATCAGGATGTAGCATGAGAGTAATTGAGATGGATATTGGTGGTAATGACTTGATCTAATAGAACTTAGATGCATGTATATGTTGTGATACCGAGTGTTGGGATATAATGATTGATCTTAATAGAAGGGGAATTGTGAATACTTATGGATCAAGGTAGATTGATGGAGAGAGAGGACTAGTACTGATTATGGGTATATGTTGGAACGACAATTAATGTATCAGATTACTTGATGTATATTGATACTTGACGATCATGTGACCATTGGACATATGAGTTGGTTGTAATGACTTGGATTCATAGTTGAGTATTAGAGGACATATTAGACATGATTGAATTAGTTGAGTTGTGACTTAGGTTGATCTTGAGTTAGAGGTTATCCAGAATCTATATTCTTTATGTTGGAGTCTGACTTGTATTAAGATGAGATTGACGTTGTTGGCATTTAAGATTTGTTTAGATGATATGTTGTTGATGTTGAGTACTAAGAGTAGATATGCTAGGCCACATATTGTTTGAGGATGTTTCATATGTAGTTATGATTATGGAGTATGTTGACTTGTTGATATTGAGGACAAACCATGTGCTTCATGTATAGTGACTGATCAATTCAGTTAGGGAGATAGAGTTGTTATGAGAGTGATCTCATTGATATTGGTGATTATAATATATGTTCAGAGTTTTAAGATAGCTATTGATCGATTTGATTATTGACGACTTAGAGATGGATATATCAACGACTTTGAGGATATGTGTTGATTCCATACTTTGCTGGATTATTCCATTCTTGACAGTAGATTATTACTCGCCTTGTATATATTGATTTACCTGTGGAACCTGACTGACTACTTGGCATCTACCTACAACTATCATGTTCATGTTACTGAAATTTGCTGGGAAAACATTATTACACGGTAACAACACCCGCATGTTCACTTGATATATATATTCCTGTTATACCGGTATCCTGTTCCTTGATATTTTATACTCCTGTTATACTGGTACCCTGACTTTCACATGTTGATATTGTTACCGTGACCACCACTGAGTCATCCCAGAGATTTAAGTGACATGTATACTAAATAATCTTGATAAACTAAAACATGATAACAAACAACTTACACTGGGATTGGGGAGATTGATGGAGGAGACAACGTCTGTATTTTGGGTGGACCTAGGATTTAGGTTGCGCAGCCGAAAGAGGGTTCCACTGCAGGGTTCCCGTGGGGTGACTGGCACCCCGTCATGTTTCCTGTTATACATGTTATACATGTACCTGTTCCTATTTACATGTTCCTGACTACCTTGCGGTAGGTCCTGGTTCAGCGCCAGGAGTCTGAGCCGTGGTCCCGGTATGCACGGGACCCACCTAAAGCATGGACAATGTCTCCAACCGATCAGTTTCAATAACTTAAGGGCATCGATTGGCATGTGTGGTAGGCGTAGTATGGGATGCGTCTATTATATGTGACAATTGGTGTTCGCTGACATAATTAATAATAAACTGTTGATGTGTTGTGACTGACTGTAATCACCTGGTTGTATATTTATATATATATCTATGATAGACACTTGATTATAACCAGGACCAGATTATATACTAGATTAGTGATATTGCTAGGATATACAACTAGACATCTGTTGTTTGCTACAGTTGCTTTACTTGTCTCGTACTTGTACTATTATTCTTGCTATCTTTATTCGTGTTGCTATCATGTATATTATTGCATTGTTATTCAGTTGCTTATGTAACATGTTATTTGATTATCTTATATCTGCAGTTGTCCTTATTATTATTTATGCACATTGTTTCTTCTGCACGAGCTCTTTCCCCTTTTACACACACACTCACCATGGTCGCGTTCTGACGACCCTGGATTTGCACGTCCAGATATTGGACGAATGTTCTAATGTGCAGGTGTTCGTCGAGATTGTTCATCTTGCGAGGGACTGGACGCTCTTTCTTCTATTTCTGGTATTTCACCTCTTTATATTCTGTCATTTCCTGATTCTGCATTGATTGCTTTCAGCTGCCATGTTCTTTCCATCATTTATCTGCTATCCTTAGAATTGTCACTATATGTATTATTGCAGTGTTCATTGATCTTTATGCTTCCGATTTATAGCTTGTTCAGGTTACAATTTAGGCTTAGCGCGTATACGAGGGGTATTTTTCCTCGCGTATATGCGTCGTCATAACGTCTCCG
Source organism: Agave tequilana (assembly GCA_038442645.1). Classification (NCBI taxonomy): domain Eukaryota; kingdom Viridiplantae; phylum Streptophyta; class Magnoliopsida; order Asparagales; family Asparagaceae; genus Agave; species Agave tequilana. The sequence continues at coordinate 98,926 of JAVJIF010004781.1, forward strand.
TATCTTTAGGATCGGAGCGTTACATATTATAAGAGGGTCAATCCTACGACACGTGAATAAGATGTCGGGTTTCAGGATTACAGAGTTTTAAAGTGTTTAGATCCCCTCTTACGTTCTATCCACGTGTCAATACGATATTAACCCTCCTATAATACTTGTACGTGGCTCACACACATGAACCGGAGCAGTTATTTATTAACACGGACAGGTGGCATAAAAGCTCAATTATTTGCTTCCACTGTTTTTACTAGTCACTTCACGATTTGATAGCAATTTTTAGCAAGAGTTAGGTGCAACTTTTCCCTTTGGCTAACTGAAGCTAGAGTAATTGGGAGGTAAGAGAAGTCACTCAAAATAGACTTGGATGATTAGCCCTGAACTCTTGCGCGAGCACAAGACTGGTGTAAGACACTGAGCTAGATGTTTCTTTTGGGGGCAGGTTTACTTCCAGAGGCGGCCAGGACCAGGGCAGGGGCCATTACTTCTCCAGAGGATGGGCTCTGACCATGACGAGAAGGAGTTGTGAAAGTGCACCTACTCTTGCACGTTGCTTTTGTAACAGATGCATACGATATGAGTCTTTATTTTATTGTGAGGAGTAAGGCTGCATTGACTTCCTTTTCAATGAAAAATGGGAAAAAGAGATGCTGAGCTAAACTCTTGCTACCAAAACCTGCTCCTAGCTGCTAAAAAGCCCCACAAGTACCTGGAGACTTGGCAAGTCACCATGTGATTGGAGTAATCTCAAAATGACCACATGTATTCAGAGTTGCTGATTCTAGCAAATATGTGTCCTCTCTATTCATAAAATGTTCTTGACACACGTGTTCACTTGGGGCTTGTTTGGCAAATAAAAGAGACACGCTTCTTGGTGGTGAGCCCTGTAATATTAGTTTTTTAGCCCATTTTTCTCCATTTTACAGTGAAAGTGAAGTCAGAAAAATACTGATGTTTTGACGATGCCAACGCAAATTTTTCTCACTTTTGAATTTTCTCAAGCAAACAGTCAAGAGCAAAAGAGAGGGGCTGAGAACTGATTAATGAGCCCACAAAAACTCAAATTTTCTTGTGGAAAAACAAACAGCCCCTTAAAAGTCAAACTTCTAAGTCTTTGATTAATTAATAGTGTCCCTTTTAACTAAAGAGACCGGAGCTGCTAAATTTGGACAAAAACTCTCTCCCCCCTCTGCCGTCGTTATCAGGGCGCCTGGATTTTGAGCGCAATTAAATAATTTCAAGTCCTATAAGTAGAACCCAACAGTCTCCCATTGCTTCTCAGATTCAAGCACCTTTCTCCTTTCTGCATGCGTGCATGGCTTCCTCCAACAAAAGGGTCTTCCAGAGCAAATTCGAGGCATTTTGGTTCTACAGGTTCCTCTCCATAATCTACGACCCCGTCTCGATCATTTGCTGGGATGAGGACGTGAAGAAGGCCGCCTTCGAGCCTGCCGACCTCTCCGACCCCAACCTCAGGGTCGTCGATGTCGGTGGGGGGACCGGCTTGTCAGGCTGCGCCATCGTCAAGCACATCAATCCCAGGAATCTGACGATACTCGACCAGTCGCCGCACCAGCTTGCCAAGGCCAAGCAGAAGGAGCCACTCAAGGAGTGTACGTTCATCCAGGGAGATGCAGAGGACCTCCCCTTCCCCACTGATTACTTTGATAGATACACCTCTGCAGGAAGGTAACATGTTACATTATATTTAAAGATTTGGACAAGATTTTTGGGTTTAGGTGCTACATTTATAATTGAAAAGGGAATATAAACTGTTTCATACATATATTGGGGCATGAACACAAGGTCATTTCTGAAACAAAGCGCGTAAAGTACTGTGCAGACATATGTACAACCTAGCTAAGTTTCAAATCTTACGTTTACTCGACATTCCCAAAGCTTTGGATGTAAGCTAGTTGTACAAAAAATACTCTAAACTATCACTGTTTTTTTAGAAAAAAATTTAAACTATCAAAATTTCAAATAATACCACCAACTATACTTTTCCCACTTTAACTCCTAACGGCGTTAATAGCAACAATTACAAGACTTAAATGCTCTTAGTCTTTAATTAAAAACTTAAATGACCTATATACCATCCTACCTTGCATCTTTCTACACGTCCCTCCCTCTCTCTCCCTACGTGCATCTCTTCCCCATTCGTGCATCTCTTCCCCTCTCGAAATCGGATCGCTGGCCAGCTTAACAATAAATTCAGGCTGCTGCTGCTTTGAAGAAGAGCAGCATGAAGAGATCTCTCTCAAATTACACTGCTCAAAATAATTCTTTGACCCCGCCACCCCCTCCCCCCCAAGTCCACCGCCGAACGTGGAGGGGAGGGGGCAGAGGAAGGTGGAGGCAACAGTTTAATTTAGGAATTAGATTTAATTTGGTGATTAAATTAATTTAAATTTTTAATTTAATAATTATAATTTAATTAGATAACCAATGTTTTACATGTATTATACTAGGACATTTGGTCATTAAAAAATACGTGATATTCACATGATGAGAACGGATATTGTCACCCATCAAAGTGAGAAAAGCACCCATAAAAAAATTACAAGTGTGTCATTATTTTTTTGAACAAAATAGCCCCCTAAAAAATTTGAATTGCCCTTTCCTTTTATTCCTTCTCCTTCTTCCTTATTCTTCTCCTTTCCTAGCAAACGACCCCCACTCTTTCCTTCGGCGACCCCCCAGCCAGTACCCCCCAACTCCTCCATCCCCTCCCCCCACTCTCTCCTCCCCGGCCCCCACCCCTCTCCTCCCCTCTCCCCCACCCTCGATCTCCCTCTCCTCTCTCCCTCCGGCGAATTCCCTCCCCCCTCAACCCCCTCCCTCCTCTCTTCCCCCCACCCCTGTTTGGTTGAAGTTGACAGAATAGAGGCCGAACAGAGCAACTTGTTCGACCGGACCGGCCGAAACAGGGGCGTGGGGGAGGGGGGCAGGGGAGGGGCCGTGGAGGTCGGGTGGGAGGCCGGGAAGGTCAGGGGAGGGAGCGCCGGCGAGGAGAGAGGGGGTTGAAGGGGGATGGCGTGGGGGAGGGGCTGTGGAAGGCGGGGAGGTCTGGGGGCAGGAGGCCGGCGGGGAGGTCTGGAGGGAGGAGGTTCACCGGGGCGAGAGAGAGGAAGAAGGGGAAGAGGGGGAGATCAGAGGTGGGGAAGAGAGAGGAGGCCGACAGGGAGGAGGGGGTCGCCGGCGGGGAGGCCAGCGGGGGTCATAGGCGGGGTGGGTGGGGGGGGGGGGAAGGGAAGGAGAAGAGGAGAGGGGGAGAGAGAAGGAGGGAGACGATAATTTGTAATTTTTTAAATTTTAATGGGTACCCTTTAACACCCGAGGGGGGTGCTTTAATCATGCGGATGCCTTCATCATTATTTTGGGTGGCAATATCCGCTCTCACATGACAGAAGTGTAGACCGTGAGTGACGGAAGGTAGTTTTTTTGGGAATTCGAAAGATAATATTTTGTATTATTTTGAGAGTTTGATTGTTTAGGGGATTTTTTTGGAAAAAACAGTGATACTTTTTGGTTTTTTTTTTTTTTTGTTTTTGTTTTTTTTTTTTGGTGAAATTGGCCTTGGATCTAACTTATATATTCGAGATTGTTTTCTTAGTAAAAGAATGAAGAAATGATCCCTGAACATGTGATCATGACTAATTTTAATCAACTTTAGATAGTGTCTACTATTATCTGTTGTGATTTGTCTCCGATATACACAAATAAATGTGCTACTTGTGCAGCATTGAGTATTGGCCTGAGCCGCAACGGGGAATCAAGGAAGCGTACAGGGTGCTGAAACCAGGAGGGATCGCTTGCATGATAGGTCCTGTGTATCCTACATACTGGCTCTCGAGGATATTCGCAGACATATGGATGCTCTTCCCTAAGGAAGAAGATTACAAAGAGTGGTTCACAAAAGCCGGATTCGAAGACATCAGGCTGAAAAGAATCGGCCCAAAATGGTACCGTGGAGTTCGTCGACATGGTCTGATCATGGGCTGCTCTGTGACTGGTGTCAAGAGAACCCCTGGGGATTCCCCTCTGCAGGTACAAAATTATACATTCACAATGTGATGAATTTTAAGAATTGTTTGGTCAGAAGAAACTCACGTCTCACAAGTATGTGATGCATGTTTTGCAGCTTGCATCAAAAGTGGAGGGACTGAAGAAGCCTGCGAGCACAGCCGGCTTCCTGGTTCGCTTCTTTTTGGGCAGTCTTGGATTCATCTACTTCGGTCTTGTGCCCATTTACATGTTTATCAAAGACAAGATAGTCCCCAAAGGGAAGCCCATCTAATAATTTCAGTGTGGTTGAAGATTAATATGCTGACAGTCAACCTCTCCGAGCGTCCTCTATATGCAATAAAAGGGAGGATGACTTTGTGTTTTCAAGGTAGTTGTGTGTTTGTGTGCTCTATAGGTTTAGGCAGTACGTAACTGGATCAGCTTCAGGGTTTGGATCTGGCTGCTCGTTGTATACGTATTGGTCATTTTATTAATGAGAAAATAATTTTCTCAAAAAAAAACAGTTCACACTTGCTGATCTCTCTTGAGTGTACAAAGATGACAGATTGTACCAGTACATGTGACTGAATAATGAAATCTTGCCTGTTCAGAGAAAATTTTCGACACAGCAGATGAAGTTCAACAATTTACCGTGTAACAATACACACGCACAGTTATATATTTCATGAAGTTGACACGAAAAAAAACTCAAAATTCTTGGTAGTCTTTAAGGAAATAAAAAACATTAATGGAGCCCACTGTTCTCGAATCCTCAAACTTTATTTAAAGAGCATGCACCTGTTGAGTTCCAGGCTTCCAGCTTACTTGTGTAATCACATGTGACTGTAACACACAACCATTAAAGATATCAGTCAAGACTTCACATGGAGAGGTTGCATCACCAAAAGATCTGTCTCAACAAAGAAAAGTTAAAGAAGTGAACTTCAAAGTGGAAGGACAGTTTTTAACCATAATAACCAAAATTCTTTTCAAGCCCGTTGTCTATTCCCTGCCCTTTCATTTTTTTTTCTCATTTAGAAAAATTGCCTCTATCTTCCAGAGAAAAGATGCCGTTCCAGAAACACCTTGGTGTTTCTTTTCCTTATCAAAAATCTTTTTAACCAAATTACTCTTGTGCTAACACCTTTGTCCCAAAAAAAAAGGAAATACACAATACAAAATATTTTCATAATATCTGTATTGTCCCATTGAAGTTGGTCAGAACCTACTGACGCAAGCAGGTTTGAGGTTAAGTCTCGTGTATGGTTTAGCATCCAAGCAGACTTTATGTTCAATGAGCCTTTGGGTTGGAATCACTTAATGATGTGGGTTATCATTAAGGTGTTGGATAGTGCTAAGATTTTTGTAGCACTAAATAATCTCTCATAGGTGAGATTAGAGGCGGATTTGGAGGTATGTGAAATAGTGAGATGAGAGAGAGGGTGAGGGTGAGAGAAACTTGATTCTTTTGTACTCTTGTAATTATTTCTTTCACATAGGTGGATGTAAGCTGAAGTTGGGTGGCCAAACTATATAAATCTTGTGTTTTCTTCTTGTGCTTGGAATTTTCTATCGTGTGTGCTTGAGATTATCGATTTCACGACGTGTTAAGATCATCGGTGGGGCTCTCAATTCCTAACAACAAGAATATGTGAAGCACATTAAACGTGTCTAACTTACAAAGAAAGTACAATCTCAAAAACTATCCACCTGTAGTATGAAAATTGTCCACATGTAACTATGTTATATGATTTTCTTTAATAAAATCTTGAATAAGAGATTGTGAGATTTTAGATTTGAGATTTGAGGAAAAAGATGATAGAGGAGGATGAGAGTGGAGGACACAGTGGGAAGTTTGACCACGCACATGCTTCCAACTCACCATGCCTACAGAAAGGGGAATTTTGGACATTTAACATCCATATGACTATAAGATACAGAGTCAAGGATCAAAGTGGAGAAAATGTGATAATTGGGAGGTTTTGGGCACAAAAAGAGCACCAAAGGCACTTCTAGAATAGGGATATTTTCTCGGGGAGGGGGTGTAAATGGAATTTTCTCTTCATTTTTTTTTCACCATTAACAATTATGTCCCTCTTCATGTAGCTCAATTTTGTTCTGTAGTAAGGCCTTTCTACATAACTTCACACACTGAATATGGGTGTGCGCTGTCCACAAACTCCGTTCTTAAGCATGTTGTTCAATTCTTGTCCGCACCTTTTTTTACTTTTACTGTGTTTTTTTATTCAAGATGATGGAGATGAATCCGCCATGTTTCATTAAAAAGAAATTAATGAAACAAGCAGAGTACAGTAAATAGAATAGAAAAGTAAATATGGAGTGTCCTCCAAGTACAAAAGAAGAGCTCAAAAGCCTTTCCCCTCAAAAAGTACAAAAGACTATCTAGCGATTCCTAAATCTGGGGAGAAGGTTCGTTCTCTGACAATGATCACTCAAAGTAGAAGTCATCGTCCTGTCCCTCAGTATCTGCCTCATCCTCACAGGTGGAGGCGTCTGGATCTACAGTGCCTAGGGTCTACCAAATCTCCAGGAAGAAGTCCCTTGCTCTCTCCTAGCCTCGGCTATGAGAAGACATGCCCATAATATGATGTCAAACAAGATGTATATGGTGAATCCTTTAGAAGATCCGTTGATTTCTCTCCTTCCAAATAGCCTAATATATTGCTGCTGCAACTAAGACCCACATTCCAAAGTTTTTTGAGGCTACCCTAGCTCGAGCCCAAGAGAAAACTTGATTCATAATGATCGAGGGTCAATCCTGATTGCGGACCTGGAAAGGAATATGTCACAGATGGCAGAAACAAACAGACACCTAATGAGGAGATAATGTGATACATAGGAAACATCCATCCTATCCTGACCACTTCCTTTTAAGGAAGTTATCCTTTGTGAGGATTGTGTTCCTGCAAGCAAACCGCATGAACGTTTTAACTTTTTACAGTGTGCACACTTGCCAAGTAGGTTTTACCGTTGCGCTTCTCACATCAAAGGAGTTGCTAATATGATACAACGAATTAACTTTGAAAATTTTGCTCGTCCCATAACCAGCCATTTTTTTTTCCTGCACCTTAGCGAAGGTCTCCAATCCGTTAGGTGGGCCAACAACTGCTTGCATTGGATCTGTAAGGTAAGGTTCAAGTGATTCAAAAAAGAAGGGAACCCACCTCGTTATGCGCCACTGGGATGCCACAGAGGTGTCTTTATTAGCAGCCACAACAAATATAAGGGGAAACAAGTGATGTCATTGGGCCACAACATCTATCCGTTCAGAAGTTTGTTCTGGACCCATCTCCGATGGTGAATTAGCTCCGCCAAGAAAGTTCCTGCGATAGCTTAAGGACCCCTCTCCAGAAACCCAATACATTGGAGGAGTTTCTGAACCCGACGTTCCATACTCTTGATATGGAGCCGTATTTCTATTAACAAATGTTGGTAATCATGGAGTTGGGAGCGGAGATCAGCTTCCACCACCATTTATCAAGGACAACTTTGTTCATGTCTCAGGGATTCAACATTTCCAATCTACCTTCAGATTTCTATTGGCAAACCTATCACCAATGTTATTCTAAGAATTTTAATGATGTATTAACCTATAAATTAAGCTAATAATGAGATTGGTTAGTAGTGCTTGTGTTATTACAGAATAAAATATAAATTGGAGGATGGATGGATCAAGTGAAGTTTTATATCAAGATGGAGGATGGAAGAATATCAAGCTCTAAAATTACAAGCTACATCAAAGTCAGATCAAGTTACAAAAGCCACTTAGAGCAAAAAAAATCAAGCCCCACAGTGTCTAGCCAAGTTAAGATACATTAAGCTATGCAAAGAGCTATTTGGAGCAAAAAAAAAATTGAGCTACAACTTTCACAATTATAAGAATTCTATTAGTAATCAAGAAGTAATCTTAATTATCTTCAAGTTTGGCACAAGTAGGAATTCACAATAATTTTTCTATCTTTTCCTACTATCCTACTAGCCCTTTCCTACTATCCTACTAGCTGAGTAAATAAGTTAGTCAATTTATCAGCCACATACACATCACTTAATCACATCACTAAAAATGGGTGTTTGTCTCATTATCAACCTGATAACTAGAGAGCATCTATACTGTTAATTAAACATCTTTCTTGTTCACATCACACGGGCTTGTACTTGAGTGTTCTCACTTCAACACACATCTAAAGTCATTTTTTCACTTAAAACATCGTTAAAAGCACACGATGTCAATTTTGTAAATAATTTATGGGTATGTAACGGCGGTTCTTTAAGAACCTCCATTGAAAGGATGGATTTAACGGCAGTTAACCGCTATTAAATCCTTTTAAAATGGTGGTTCACTAGAACCGTCATTACAAAACATGATGTAATAGTGATTCTAGTAACTGTCATTACATCATAGGGATTAAACGATGGTTCTTAAAGAACCACCATTAAATTCCCCTCAAAAATAAAACCGGCCTCCCCCTCCTCTTCCCCTACCAGCACTAAAAAAAAAATCTAGATCTATCTTACCCCTCCCCACTCAGCTCTCGGCGCCACCATCCACCCAGGTCATCGTTCAGGTTGCCACCCTGGTCCCTCCTCGCTCTCTCTCCAACCCTCGCCTTCTGCCTCCCGCCACCCCTCCCCTGGCGAACCCTCGCCGCCCTTCGTCCAACTCGTCGCCTCTCTCTCGCGCACTGCCCAAGTGTCTCTCTCGCCCCAACCTAGCCCTCGCCTCCCGTCTCCCCTCTCTCTCCACCACCCGATGAGCCCTCTAGCCCGCTATCCTATTCGCCTCCTCTCAAAAGAGCCCTCGCTGTTAGGATTTGTGACTGAAATATGTCGTGAAGGTAGACAAATTTTCAGAGATCAAAGAACGGACGTGCACAAGAAGTTGTGCACAGTTTCAATGGACTAATACTTGGTATAGTCGACTAATTATATGGATTAGTTGACTAATATTTTGTATAGTCGACTATGTAACACCCCAGATTTAAACCCCGATTTAATAATATAAATCTTGAGTTGTTAAGTTAATTCAGTATGTAATGAATTTCAATAATTTTGAGAATATTAAGTGGTATATATAAATATACCTACATCATAGTTATTATGTAACTAGTATTTTAATGTGTAGATATACTAGGATTATGCTTGAAATATATGTATTTACCAAGAAACATAACCATGAAAAATTTTCTATATTTTTTTAGTGGAGGAAGTAGGTGTGCATGGGAGGGGAGATCAAGGGCCTAGATTTTTTTTTTTTTTTTGGGTGATTGGACACATGGATGAAAAGGGGATGGCAAACTTATAATATATGGGAGTATGGATCTTAAAAGAGTCCATGGAGAATTTATCTCTTCATCCTCTTCCTAGAGAAGATTTCTCCATGGCAAAAATCCTAGAAACCCAAGATCCAACCTCCTCTCTATTCCTCACTCTCTCTATTTCTCTCCCTTTTTTTCTTCTCTTCTCCTCCTTCTCTCCCCTTGAGTCTAGATTTATGCGCGCAGCCAAGCGGTGGCCGACCAGGGCGGCCAGTCGGAGTTCAGAGTTGGTGAATGGGTTTCTTTCTTCTTTTTCTTACATCTCAACTCGTCATCTCTTGTGATTCATAGATCTTGATCTCTTGGTTATGAGTGGACTTTCTCTTAATCTATTCATCCTAATTTTCTTGAAATTTCATGACTTATTAAAATATGTAGTGGTCTAATATTGATCTTGAGATTAATGGGTTAATCCAATTACATATAATTGATGAGTAAAAATATTGCATTGTAGGGTATATCATGTGGTGAGGGAGTATATAAATTTTCATATTTGAGTTTAAATCTCAAACCTTAAAATTTCAATCTCGTATCTTGCTTGATGGTGATAAAATTTTAATTTGAGTGATAGGTGAAATTTATTCTTGATCAATGTTGTTCCTTCTTAAATTGAATCTTATCCTTAAAAGAATTATAGGTGACATCAAGTTTATAGACCCCTCCTAACCATTAGTGTAGATTGAGATTCTTAAAGCCTCGTACACTTGTGATAGTTGAGCCTCTTGCCATTCTTCCATAATAACTATGAAACCAAATCAAAATCTGATTTTTGTGATGTTAGTGAGATAAAAGAAAATTTTATGATATGATTAAAACTATGAAGTTGAAGGTAGTTTAAGGAAAGGGTGATAGTAGATTAAGTTATGTTAGAATTATTAATGTTCATATACAATTTGCTTATGACTAAAAATTTTAAATACTTAAGTTCATAGTTTACTTATGACTTAAATTAAGTGAAGAGGTTAAAAAAAAGTTAAGAAATTCTTAATTCGAAGCATTTTTGAGATAGTAGTATAAAGTTGTTGAAGTCTGTCAAGATCTGAAATCTAAAACTTGAGGTTTCTTTCGTATGGATATTTAGAATGAAATGGGTAATAATATATCGTTGGAAAGAAAATCGAGTCTACTTTCCAATGGCTTATGCGGTGTCCTTATCAAATGACTGTATTAAACTTATCGCTGAAATATAACAGCTAGAGTCGAAGATACTGAGTTGCAGAATTTTGAATATATAGAAGATTTCTGTTTATTCAGGGTTGTTCATGTGAATTAAGCTGGTCATGCAGTATATCATTAGAAAGATCAGTGAGTCTAATTTTCAGTGAAAGTTTCTGTGTCTTATTCTTATATAAAAAATGGGAGTTATGATAAAACATCTCGATTGTTAAGGAAGTCAGATCCGATGAATTTATATTTAGGTGGGATCTATGTGAAATTTATTGAAATCTATATACAAGCATGTTGTGCTGAGCCTAAAACTAAACACATTCTTCTAAAAACGCATGTTATGAACGCGGGTATATAGTAATTATTTATTAAAGTATTGATAATTTATAATAATGTCTCATTAACGGTATTGCATATATACTCGGCGTGTTGATAATTATTCTCAAACTTAAATTAGCTCTTAGCCTTACTGACATTAGGGAATTATTGTGTTATGAATTCTAAAAAAACATATTCACCCTAACACATAACCTCTTCTATGGCCTAGTAAACTGGATTATGAATAGAATATTTATTGGCAAATAGCCAGTGGAAGAATCATGAAATGCCGAAAGTTACTTGTGCATACTATAGTTCTATCAGTTTTAACTAACTGATAATTGGACTAGAAACAGTCAACACTAAATTATGCTGATGGTAGACTAATAGATGAGTGAACATGAAATTTATGCTGAAATGTGAATATTATTTAACTAATAAAATATGCACGGACATTAGTTGAAAAGAAAGATTTTCGTGGCGTGATATAAAGTTGGGAAATCAGAATGGTAGGATCGATAGTATCAAGATCAGTATTAGTGAAAATCCAAACAGTTTTCGAGTTTTTTTCAATCCATGAATAAGTGAGGATAATTTATATATATATAATAAATCTTAGTTGCGACCACACTGGTTACATCGTATCAAAAAACTTTAAGTAATAACGGATTGTTAGATCTTATTAAATTGTACATTAAATCAAGAAAGTTATATATAATTAGCAAGTATGTAAGAAATTTTCTTTTCTCCTTACAGTCTCAACTTACCTTTCCATCTAGCCAAGCTCTTTGAGCAAGTAATACCTTTGCATATAGATAGCGTATGTCCCATAAAGTTATTAAACTTAAGACATACTTGAAATAATGATTTTCAATTATATGTATTACATCTTATCAATTCTAAGTAAGTCCCCTTTGTTTTATTGAATATGATGTCTTGCAATACGTCATGGGTTAAACGGTAATTGTGATGTTACAAATTATTCTCCTTTCTAGGGACAAATTCAAAATCTATTAAAGCATCACATAGAAGGTACCCATATTATATATATACATATACAGCTTTATAAGAAAAAAAAGATTAATTTCACCACCTTATTGTTAAGAGAGTGTATATTACAGTAAATTGGTATTTACACTAAACGTGGGTAGTCTTAGGAGTATTAGACACTGAACCAATATTGAATTTATAGTCACCATGAAAGGTATAGTAAGGCAGGCTTAGAATTAAATACACCTTTTCTAATAAGTGTTGCAATAAATATGAATCTATTTTGAATCTTTTAACCATTATCTCTTTTGAACTCCAATCTAGAGAGTGGTTACAGACAAATTGATTAAAATAATATAAGTTTTAAATTGATTTTTTAATGAATTTAAAGATATAATGTTGGAAACTAAATTTATAAATTGAGAGAAAAGAAAACTATGAAAAGTTGCTTCCTTTTGGCATAATGAATGATATATAAAAATAGCGTTGCATATATATGAATGGCAATGCATGTTTAGTATAATAATTCATGTGACTATATAGTATTGTGAGCATTCTCTTAAGAATTACCTTAATAACATGTAAATTTGAATGATTAATAGATTGTTACTATTAGTGATTGATATATTGTTGATGCATGATTGCATGCAATATGTTGCATAATTAGAGAAAGTTTGATATTGATTCTATGTGTATTGCCTGTGTGTATGATCTAGTATGTACATGTTGGGTATGTTGTTAATTGGGTTGTTGATCATATTCCAGATAAAATTAATGGTATGTGTGTGGTACATATTTGAGAATTGGAGTGAAAGACCAGATAAGCTGAACTTGTTATAGATAAACTCAAAAATATATATGAATAGGATGGTGTGTAACATTGGCTTGTATATAGTATTGCACATACATGTAGGGTTTATATATATATATGTGTGTGTGTGTGTGTGTATATATATATATATATATATATATATATGTGTGTGTGTGTGTGTGTGTGTGTGTGTGTGTGTGTGTGTGTGTGTGTGCATATATATGTGTGTGTGTGTGTGTGTGTGTATATATGTATATTTGTGTGTGTGTGTGTGTGTCTATATATATATATATATATATATATATATATATATATATTATATATATATATATATATAATATATATATATATATATATATATATTACGAAGGAAGGGCCGGCGAGAGCCGGTGGAAGGGGAAAGATGGTGTTATTGTCATATAAATATATATACATATATATTGCAAAGGAAGGGGCCGGCGGGAGCCGGTGGAAGGGGAAGATGGTGTTATTTTCTTAAAAATATATATACATATATTTCAAAGTAAGGGTCAGCGGGAGCTGGTAGGTGTGAAGACGGGGAAGGATATTGTGTGTTGTTATTTGAAGTTGGGGTTCCGAATCTTGTCAGAGTAGTCGACTAATATTTGGGCTAGTCGACTAATATATGTTATTAGTTGATTAGTACCCTAACCTAGTCGACTAATGTCAGGTCTGACAGTTTTTTCTGAATCTGTTTCCATATTCGAATTAGATTCGTGTTTTCTTTATTCTGAGGTGGTGATTGTTCGTAATTAATGAAGTTTGTTTAGAACTAAGAGAATTCTATGGTTTAGAAATAACCCTTTGGGGGTGGGATTCAATGTAACCCAATGAATTCGTAATTCATCTTCGTGTAATTCATCTAGTTAAGATATTCGTTAAGGAAGCTTAGCCACAAGAGTTCGCTTTTGTTGGCGGCCATCAATGGCTTGTAATCTTCTCAGCATGAAGTGTAAATAATTCTTATTGTACTCTTCAAAAGTTTTAATAAAATTTTTCCCCTTCTCTTATGGACATGCATAAGATCTGTTTGATCGGTGAAACCAGTTATATTGTGTGTTGCCTTTCTACCTGCTTTGAAATATCCTTTTATTCTCTTCTTCACATTGTCTTAGTAGATTTTGTGATTTATTTCCGCTGTGCCACCTCAGTTGATCCGGTTGTGGGGCGTCTTCCCCGAAAATTACAACACTCGCCTCTCACTAACCCTCTCTTTCCACCCCCCGGCAAGCCCTACCTGCCCGCCGTCAAACTCACCCCTCTCTAAAGAGCCCTCGCCTCCCGCTGCCCCTCTCTTTCTCCACCCCCAGCCTCGTCGCCCGTTATCTGACTCTCCCCGTCTCTAAAGAGCCCTCTTCTGCCCTTGACACCGGCGAGCTTGAGGTGGCCTTCTCCACTGCGACTCCCCACCATGTGCTTTCTCATACCGCGAACCCCGACGAATTCCAAAATGCCACCAAATCCTTCGAGGTACCGCTCTTCTCTATATTCTTATATTTTATTTAGAGAAAAAATTTGTTTAGAGAATTTGGTGAAATTGTTTTGGTGTTAAATTAGTGAAATTAGTAAAATTTTGCTTAGAAAAAGTTTAATTTTTAATGGCGATTCTTTATGGAACCGATGTTAATGGTGAATGTTCAACGTCAGGTCTTAACATACATTATGTTTACTTAGAGAAAATTATAACATTTTCAATAATGATTTGAATTAATAAATGCTAAATATCAACAATGATTTTGAATTTGTGGATGAAAATTTGAAATTTTACTTAGAGAAAATTGTATGTTCATGCATTTGTGTGTATGTTTGATGTGCGTGTGTGTGTGTTTGTATGTGTGTATTTGATGTGTGTGTGTGTGTGTTTGTATGTGGTATGTGATGTGTGTGTGCGCGCCTTGTGCATCGGAAATTATTTGTATTTTTGTTTGTCATGTGAATCAAAAATTAATATTTTGTTTTTTATGTCTAGGCTAAGTAAAGATGGATCAGAAATGGATTTGTATTGATCAGTTAAATACCGAATATGAGAAACGTATAAAGAAGTTTACCATATTTGTTGTCGAGCATGCCGACAATTCTAACCATATTAATTGTGATTGTGTTGATAAAGTTGCAGTTATAGAATCGATTTGGATGTGTAGAAGCATCATAAGAAGAAGACTTGTAATCTTACTTCATACTTGATTAATTTAAGATTTTAATTTGTTAAAATCTAGTTTAGATGATTGGAATGCTTAGAGACACACACACAAAAGGATTTTCCTATTTTTTTTTAAATTAAGCTTTTTATATTTTGAATTGTTTTTGAAAAATTATTGTATATATGTGTAGTTTTTATTCACAAACATTTTTCTATTAAAAACCTATCTATATAGTTTACTTATATATATATATATATAATATATATATATATATATATATATATATATATATATATATATATATATATATATATATATATATATATATATATAGTTTTAATAATTTAACAATATATTTTAAAAGAAAAGAAAAACAGTGTGTGTGTAAAGAGAAAAGTGCTCGTGCATAACAACAACATAAGCAATGAAAACATAATAACTGAAATGAAGGATAATAAGATAATCAATGCCAAGGAAAAGATATAAACGATATATAACTGATCTTATGACAAAAGGAAACAATTAATGTCAAAATGTGTAACCTAACATATGTCACTAATCTGGTATACAATCCGGTCATGTGTATAATTATATATCTATCAATATATGTACAGTCAGGTGATTATAGTCAGTCACAATATGCTATAAACAATTTATTATCATTTATTATGTCAGCGAACACCAATTGCCACATGCAGTAGACGCATCCCATACTACGCCTGCCACGCATGTCAATCAGGGTCTTAAGTTATTGAAATTAATAGAAGAGACATTGTCCATACTTTAGGCGGGTTCCGTACATACCCGGAGCCACGACCTCAGTTTCCTGGCGCTGAATCAGGCCGTACCGCTAGGTATTCAGTAACAGCAACAGTAATCTCACTGTAAAAACAGTGGAACAATAACACTACAGATGGCATGTCAGTCATCCCCCAGGAACCCTGCAGTGGAACCTCAATCGGCTGCGCAACCTTTATCCTAGGTCCACCTAAATAAAGACGCTGTTTCCTCTATCAATTTCCCAATCCTAGTGTAAGTTATCCATTTATATTATTATCGATTCAATTCAGTTAAGAAAATTAATATCCATATTACTTATAAAGCTGGGACGATGCGGTGACAGTAACAGTACAGTAACAGTATAGTAATCGTATACAAGGTGAACAGTAATAAGAACAGTGAACAGTAACAGTAACCGTGTATACGATGAATAGAGATGTACCGAGCGTTACGGTCTAACGATATTTTTCCAGTAACTTTCAGTAACATGAACAATATGTTTATCAGGTAGGTATCATATATAATCAGTGAAGGTAATTAAGTGGTATCATGATGTCCATGACCAAGAATATTATGCAAGATTTAAAAAAGAGATAAAAGCATTCACAAGATAATTTATTATGTATTTAATACATGTAGACGTAGACTAGTAACTAACATGCATGAAACATAATTGAGTTTGAACAATTATTTTAATGCAAAATAATATTTATTGAAATAGACAGGATAAAACACTCACATGAAATAATATTGAAATACTCAATACATAAATAAAGAACACTCACATGAAATGATGCAGTCTTATATCTGAATCGCTTTCTGATCTTCACCGCATGAACCGGTACGGATCTATGAATCATCCAATGGGTCGGTCATCAAATTGTCATTGTATCGGGTTCACAGAGACAAGAATCCGAATCGGATCCAGGTCTCCTGTTACCGGTTCAAATCGCACGAACAGGTAAATAATGCTGAACACGCAACCAAACTCACATGATAATATACAACACATACGTGCCCATAATTACATGCTTACACACGTGCACATGCACATACGTGTACACCCACATAAATACATATACACAACACTATACATCTACATCTACATATACATATAAATATACACTACGTATACACACAAATGCACACATATTTTGCCATATTTTTCTTAGAAAAGTATGTCTCTTTATTCAGGTTTTGTCACAGAAGATAGGCAACAATACAAGGTAATTCTCTGGGTGAAAAATCAAAATCTCGATATTGAGCTGGAAAAAATACGGAAAGCCATGCTTACACTGCTAGTCTAAATAAGAAGCCTAATACTAAAGGCAACGAACTGGATAGGAAAGGAAATAGATTTTGATGATCAATTATGTCCTAAGGTCAGGATATTTCTATTTAAGCTAACATATTATTAAATCCAAATGTGTGTGGTCCTAGCTATGAGGGGGGTTCCCTTTAAACAATATATATATCTGAGATGTAAAAAGGAACTAAGAAGCACTTTCTTGTTCATCAACTTACAGAAACTGATCTGAAACAGCATTGGAGTCTCAATGTAAGCTTCAATTTTTGGCAAAGTGTGTTGCTAGATATGGGCATACTATTTAAACAGAGAATTTCGACAAAATGATAAGGGTGTGGCATTAAACTGGTTAGAAGCACAATAACAGGTTGGTCTCATTCATTCAACACACACACACAAACTCACGCACACACCAACACACTACACCATGCAACAAAAACATGCACATTAATTCACCCACCAACATGCAATTATTTAGACAACACACTAAAGTGATTAAAACATACCATATATATACAAAATATGAAAGAGAGAGAAATGGAGAAAGAAGGGAAGTTAAGGGGGGCTCACGCAATGGAGGTTTGCGGCGCGCCGACGGAGACTCTGGCGGAGGCGGCGGAAGCCGCGGAGGATGTCGATGGAAAGCCGGAGACGAGTGGGGTGTCCTCGCGCTTGCCGACGGAGAAAATCGGACTCTGGCGGATCCGACGACAAGGGAGAAGAGGTGAAAATTGTTATTGTACAATGGGTTTAACGTTTGGAAGAAATTTGCATCCAAGACAAAACTCACATAAAAATTAATATCAGCCAACAGGTCTACAGTGGCACTTAATAGAAAGACAATTTCAAATATGGTGGACCAAAGCTCACACAATTGATAAATCAATGCAGCTAAAGGGAAGCCTGTTGGATTAATTCTACAAAATGAGAACCAGTATCCAAATTTCACCAAATTTCATTCCACACTACAAACATTTCTATTCGATTCAACAACATGTGTCCGCAGTTTACAAAAAGGAAGGGAAATCAATTACTATCCCTAATTCATGAAGAGCATCTACAGAAATTTTTCAAGCCAAATGAACAAGGTATATCAAAATACTTACAAAACCTTGCAAAAAACATAGGATCACAAAACTCACAACTTAAAAGCGTGAGCTGGTAGCTCACTGTTGCTGCCATGGGAGAGGGGTGTCTCGGCCTGAAGTTGGTGGAGGAGCACGGCCCTTGGGAGAGTTGCCGGAGGTTGCCGGAGAGGGAGAAGAATGGAGGAAGTGGAGAGGAAGTGGTCGCGGCTTCCGGCATCAACGGAGGAGGGGGATGGGTTCTCTGTGGAGGTGGACATGGGTGCACTCCGGCGATGGGAATGGAGACCGAGGTGGGTTCGGTTGTAGTGGAGGGAAAGAAGAAGAGGGAGATGAAGAAGTCGGTTGTGGGTGGAGACGCGTGGATGATGGAAGGTGGTACATGACCATGTGGGGAGGAAATAAGGGTTTGGGTTTAGTTTTGATAAAGTTAAATTAGTTAGCATCTAAATTAGGTTGTTAGGATTTAGATAAAATTTGTTAGGATTGGATGAAGATTATATAGGGTTAGTAGATAATAGATATTGGGTTTCGGGTAGTGGGTTTGAGGTAATGGGTTAATAGCTTGGCTTGGGCTAAGAAAAAGAAAAATAAAATATAAATGTGGGCTTAGTTTTGGGCTCAAAGGATTAGGCCAAGAGAAGATAGAGAATGCAAATAAAAATAACTAAATATGGACAACTAACAATAATAATAGTCACCAACAACTGCATGTTAATAACTATTTAAATTAATTATTACTAACAATAGAAATCTATAACGAATTTATTATCAAAGCCCACATAAAAGAATAATACAAATCGTATATGCATATGTAAAAAAATTATTATATATATAAAATCACGTATAGGCACATTAGAGATATTACATTCTACTCACCTTATAAAAATTTCATCCTCGAAATTTCAATAACGTAGGGAATGATAAAAGAATCAAAGTCAAGAGAGAAACAAATAAGCTTCCACGTCGCTTCGCAGGGACACCACGATTCCGCTGCGCGCTCTGATCTCTGCTATCAGCTTCAGGAGGATTAACCAACCCAAGAGTCAGAGTAATGGATTAGAATCGAGGAGGCTGAGAAGCAAGATGAAAATCAGGATCACTTTAAAAGAAGAATAGAGACCAAAAGAAGGACGGCCAATTCCAAATGGACTGAATATCATAATAGATAGTATACGTATATTGCAGTGTAACTATAGCTTGTTTCAAGTTACCGGTAAGAATCAAGTCCGTTTTATGTCGAACCTGGCTCTGATACTAAAAAAATCCTGTCACGCCCCGCTTCCCAAAATACGTGGAAACAGAGTCGCGACGAGAGTCGGCGATGTAAATACGCGAGGAAAATACCCCACGCAAACACGCTAAGCCTAAAGTGACCTGAACAAGTTATAAATCTAAACCATAATATATCAACGATCACTGCAATATTACATATAAAGGCTACACATGATCTCAAATGAAATAAGAAATATAATAGAAGCTAAGTATGATATACATGAATCAAAAATAATAGCAGGAATAAAGAAAGGAAAGAATACCATAATCAAAAGAGAGAGAATCCAGCTCCTCGCGAAGTGTACGAGCTCAACGAACACCTGAACAATATAAGATGTCCAATACCCTGGACGTGCGAATCCAGGGTTGTCAGAAGCGACCTAGTGAGTGTATGTGTAAAGAAAAAGGTGCTCGTGCATAACAACAAGATAAGCAATGAAAACATAATAACTGAAATGAAGGATAATAAGATAATCAATGCCAAGTACAAGATATGAACGATATATAACTGATCTTATGGCAAAAGGAAACAATTAATGTCAAAATGTGTAACCTAACATATGTCACTAATCTGGTATACAATCCGGTCGTGTGTACAATTATATGTCTATCAATATATGTACTGTCAGGTGATTATAGTCAGTCACAATATGCTATAAACAATTTATTATCATTTATTATGTCAACGAACACCAATTGTCACATGTAGTAGACGCATCCCATACTACGCTTGCCACACATATCAATCAGGGTCTTAAGTTATTGAAATTAATAGAAGAGACATTGTCCATACTTTAGGTGGGTTCTATACATACCCGGAGCCACGACCTCAGTTTCCTGGCGTTGAACCAGGCCGTACCGCTAGGTACTCAGTAATTGTAACAGTAATCTTACTGTGAAAACAGTGGAACAATAACTATACAGATGGGATGTCAGTTATCCCCAGGAACCCTGCAGTGGAGCCCTCAATCGGCTGCGCAACCTGTATCCTAGGTCCACCTAAAATACAGACGCTGTCTCTTCCATCAATTTTCTCAATCCCAGTGTAAGTTGTCCATTTATATTATTATTGATTCAATTCAGTTAAGAAAATAATAGCCATGTTACTTATAATGCTAGAACGATACGGTGACAATAACAGTACAGTACAGTAACAGTATAGTAATCGTATACACGGTGAACAGTAATAAGAACAGTGAACAGTAACAGTAACCGTGTATACGATGAATAGAGCTGTACCGAGCGTTACAGTCTAACGATATTTTCCCAGTAACTTTCAGTAACATGAAAAATATGTTTATCAGGTAGGTATCATATATAATCAGTGAAGATACTTAAGTGGTATCATGATGTCCATGACCAAGAATATTATGCAAGGTTTATTAAAAGAGATAAAAACATTCACAAGATAATTTATTATGTATTTAATACATGTAGACGTGGACTAGTAACTAACATGCATGAAACATAATTGAGTTTGAACAATTATTTAAATGCAAAATAATATTTATTGAAATAGACAGGATAAAATACTCACATGAAATAATATAGAAATACTCAATACATAAATAAAGAACACTCACATGAAATGATGCAGTCTTGGATCCGAATTGCAGTCTGATTTTCACCGCATGAACCGGTACGGATCTATGAATCATTCAATGGGTCGGTCATCAAATCGTCATTGTATCGGGTTCACAGAGACAAGAATCCAGATCGGATCCGGGTCTCCTGTTACCGGTTCAAATCGCACGAACGGGTAAATAATGCTGAACACGTAACCAAACTCACATGATAATATACAACACATACGTACCCATAATTACATGCTTTACACACGTGCATATGCATATACGTGTACACCCACATAAATACATATACACAACACTATACATCTACATCTACATATACATATAAATATACACTACGTATACACACAAATGCACACATATTTTGCCATATTTTTATTAGAAAGGTATGTATCTTTATTTAGGTTTTATCACAGAAGATAGGCAACAATACAAGGAAATTCTCTGGGCGAAAAATCAAAATCTCGATATCGAGCTGGAAAAAATACGGAAAGCCATGCTTACACTGCTAGTCTAAATCTGAAGCCTAATACTAAAGCAACGAACTGGATAGGAAAGGAAATAGATTTCGATGATCAATTATGTCCGAGGTCAGGATATTTCTATTTAAGCTAACATATTATTAAATCCAAATGTGTGTGGTCCTAGCTATGAGGGAGGTTCCCTTTAAACAATATATATATATCTGAGATGTAAAAAGGAACTAAGAAGCACTTTCTTGTTCATCAACTTACAGAAACTGATCTGAAACTGCATTGGAGTCTCAATGTAAGCTTCAATTTTTGGCAAAGTGTGTTGCTATATATGGGCATACTATTTAAACAGAGACTTTTGACAAAATGATAAGGGTGTGACATTAAACTGGTTAGAATCACAATAACAGGTTGGTCTCATTCATTCAACACACACAAACTCACGCACACACCAACACACTACACCATGCAACAAAAACATGCACATTAATTCACCCACCAACATGCAATTATTTACACAACACACCCAAAGTGATTAAAACATACCATATATATACAAATATGAAAGAGAGAGAAAAGGAGAAAGAAGGGAAGTTAAGGGGGGCTCACACAATGGAGGTTTGCGGCGCGCCGACGGAGACTCTGGCGGAGGCGGTGGAAGCCGCGGAGGACGTCGATGGAAAGCCGGAGACGAGTGGGGTGTCCTCGCGCTTGCCGACGGAGAAAATCGGACTCTGGCGGATCCCGACGACAAGGGAAAAGAGGTGAAAATTGTTATTGTACAATGGGTTTAACGTTTGGAAGAAATTTGCATCCAAGACAAAAATCACATAAAAATTAATATCAGCCAACAGGTCTACAGTGGCACTTAATAGAAAGACAATTCCAAATATGGTGACCAAAGCTCACACAATTGATAAATCAATGCAACTAAAGGGAAGCCTGTTGGATTAATTCTACAAAATGAGAACCAGTATCCAAATTTCACCAAATTTCAATCTACACTACAAACATTTCTATTCGATTCAACAACATGTGTCCGCAGTTCACAAAAAGGAAGGGAAATCAATTACTATCCCTAATTCATGAAGAGCATCTACAGAAATTTTTCAAGCCAAATGAACAAGGTATATCAAAATACTTACAAAACCTTGCAAAAAACATAGGATCACAAAACTCACAACTTAAAAGCGTGAGCTGGTAGCTCACTGTTGCTGCCATGGGAGAGGGGTGTCTCGGCCTGAAGTTGGTGGAGGAGCTCGGCCCTTGGGAGAGTTGCCGGAGGTTGCCGGAGAGGGAGAAGAACGGAGGAAGTGGAGAGAAAGTGGTTGTGGCTTCCGGCATCAACGGAGAAGGGGGATGGGTTCTCGGTGGAGGTGGCCATGGGTGCACTCCGGCGATGGGGATGGAGACCGAGGTGGGTCCAGTTGTAGTGGAGGGAAAGAAGAAGAGGGAAATGAAGAACTCGGTTGTGGGTGGAGACGCATGGATGATGGAAGGTGGTACACGACCATGAGGGGAGGAAATAAGGGTTTGGGTTTAGTTTTGATAAAGATAGATTAGTTAGCATCTAAATTAGGTTGTTAGTATTTAGATAAAATTTGTTAGGATTGGATGAAGATTATATAGGGTTAGTAGATAATAGATATTAGGTTTCGGGTAGTGGGTTTGAGGTAATGGGTTAATAGCTTGGCTTGGGCTAAGGAAAAGAAGAATGAAATATAAGTATGGGCTTGGTTTTGGACTCAAAGGATTAGGCCAAGAGAAGATAGAGAATGCAAATAAAAATAACTAAATATGGACAACTAACAATAATAATAGTCACCAACAACTGCATGTTAATAACTATTTAAATTAATTATTACTAACAATAGAAATCTATAACGAATTTATTATCAAAGCCCACATAAAATAATAATACAAATCGTATATACATATGTAAAAAAATTTATTATATATATAAAATCATGTATAGACACATTAGGGATATTACATTCTACCCACCTTATAAAAATTTCGTCCTCGAAATTTCAATAACGTAAGGAATGATAAAAGAATCAAAGTCAAGAGAGAAACAAATAAGCTTCCACGTCGCTTCGCAGGGACACCACGATTCCGCTGCGCGTTCTGATCTCTGCTATCAGCTTCAGGAAGGATTAACCAACCCAAGAGTCAGAGTCATGGAATAGAATCGAGAAGAAGGCTGAGAAGTAAGATGAAAATCAGGATCACTTTAAAAGAAGAGTAGAGACCAAAAGTAGGACGGCCAATTCCAAATGGACTGAATATCATAATAGATAGTATATGTATATTGCAGTGTAACTATAGCTTGTTTCAAGTTACCGGTAAGAATCAAGTCCGTTTTATGTCAAACCTGGCTCTGATACTAAAAGAATCCTGTCACGGCCTGCTTCCCAAAATACGTTGAAACGGAGTCGCGACAAGAGTCGGCGACGTATATACGCGAGAAAAATAACCCACGCATACACGCTAAACCTAAAGTGACCTGAACAAGTTATAAATCTAAATCGTAATATATCAACGATCACTGCAATATTACATATAAAGGCTACACATGATCTCAAATGAAATAAGAAATAGAATAGAAGCTAAGTGTGATATACATGAATCAAAAATAATAGCAGGAATAAAGAAAGGAAAGAATACCATAATCAAAAGAGAGAGAATCCAGCTCCTCGCGAAGCGTACGAGCTCAACGAACACCTGAACTATATAAGATGTCCAATACCCTGGACGTACGAATCCAGGGTTGTCAGAAGCGACCTAGTGAGTGTGTGTAAAGAGAAAGGTGCTCGTGCATAACAACAACATAAGCAATGAAAACATAATAACTGAAATGAAGGATAATAAGATAATCAATGCCAAGTATAAGATATGAACGATATATAACTGATCTTATGACAAAAGGAAGCAATTAATGTCAAAATGTGTAATCTAACATATGTCACTAATCTGGTATACAATCCGGTCATGTGTGCAATTATATGTCTATCAATATATATACAGTCAGGTGATTATAGTCAGTCACAATATGCTAGAAACAATTTATTATCATTTATTATGTCAGCGAACACCAATTGCCACATGCAGTAGACGCATCCCATATTACGCTTGCCACACATGTCAATCAAGGTCTTAAGTTATTAAAATTAATAGAAGAGACATTGTCCATACTTTAGGCGGGTTCCATACATACCCGGAGCCACGGCTTCAGTTTCCTGGCGTTGAACCAGGCCGTACCGCTAGGTACTCAGTAACAGTAACAGTAATCTCACTGCGAAAATAGTGGAACAATAACAGTACAGATGGGATGTCAGTCATCCCCCAGGAACCCTGCAGTGGAACCCTCAATCGGCTGCGCAACCTGTATCTTAGGTCCACCTAAAATACAGACGTTGTCTCCTCCATCAGTTTTCCCAATCCCAGTGTAAGTTGTCCATTTATATTATTATCGATTCAATTCAGTTAAGAAAATTAATATCCATGTTACTTATAATGCTGGGACGATGCGGTGACAATAACAGTACAGTACAGTAACAGTATAGTAATCGTATACACGGTGAACAGTAATAAGAACAGTGAACAGTAACAGTAACTGTGTATATGATGAATAGAGCTGTACCGAGCGTTACAGTCTAACGATATTTTCCCAGTAACTTTCAGTAACATGAATAATATGTTTATCAGGTAGGTATCATATATAATCAGTGAAGATACTTAAGTGGTATCATGATGTACATGACCAAGAATATTATGCAAGGTTTATTAAAAGAGATAAAAACATTCACAAGATAATTTATTATGTATTTAATACATGTAGACGTGGACTAGTAACTAACATGCATGAAACATAATTGAGTTTGAACAATTATTTAAATGCAAAATAATATTTATTGAAATAGACAGGATAAAACACTCACATGAAATAATATTAAAATACTCAATACATAAATAAAGAACACTCACATGAAATGATGCAGTCTTGGATCCGAATTGCCGTCTGATTTTCACTGCATGAACCGGTACGGATCTATGAATCATCCAATGGGTCGGTCATCAAATCGTCATTGTATCGGGTTCACAGAGACAAGAATCCGGATCGGATTCGGGTCTCCTGTTACCGGTTCAAATCGCACGAACGGGTAAATAATGTTGAACACGTAACCAAACTCACATGATAATATACAACACATACGTACCCATAATTACATGCTTTACACACGTGCACTTGCAAATACGTGTACACCCACATAAATACATATACACAACACTATACATCTACATCTACGTCTACATATACATATAAATATACGCTACGTATACACACAAATGCACACATATTTTGCCATATTTTTCTTAGAAAAGTACGTCTCTTTATTTAGGTTTTATCACAGAAGATAGGAAACAATACAAGGAAATTTTCTGGGTGAAAAATCAAAATCTCGATATCGAGCTAGAAAAAATACGGAAAGCCATGCTTACACTGCTAGTCTAAATCTGAAGCCTAATACTAAAAGCAACGAACTGGATAGAAAAGGAAATAGATTTCGATGATCAATTATGTCCTAAGGTCAGGATATTTCTATTTAAGCTAACATATTATTAAATCCAAATGTATGTGGTCCTAGCTATGAGGGGGTTCCCTTTAAACAATATATATATCTGAGATGTAAAAAGGAACTAAGAAGCACTTTCTTGTTCATCAACTTACAGAAACTGATCTAAAACTGCATTGGAGTCTCAATGTAAGCTTAAATTTTGGCAAAGTGTGTTGCTAGACATGGGCATACTATTTAAACAGAGAATTTGACAAAATGATAAGGGGGTGGCATTAAACTGGTTAGAAGCAAAATAACAGGTTGGTCTCATTCATTCAACACACACACACAAACTCACGTACACACCAACACACTACACCATGCAACAAAAACATGCACATTAATTCACCCACCAACATGCAATTATTTACACAACACACCCAAAGTGATTAAAACATACCATATATATACAAAATATAAAAGAGAGAAATGGAGAAAGAAGGGAAGTTAAGGGGGGCTCACGCAATGGAGGTTTGCGGCGCGCCGACGGAGACTCCGGCGGAGGCGGCGGAAGCCGCGGAGGACGCCAATGGAAAGCCGGAGAAGAGTGGGGCGTCCTCGCGCTTGCTGACGGAGAAAACGGACTCCGGCGGATCCCGACGGCAAGGGAGAAGAGGTGAAAATTGTTATTGTACAATGGGTTTAACGTTTGGAAGAGAATTGCATCCAAGACAAAAATCACATAAAAATTAATATCAGCCAACAGGTCTACAGTGGCACTTAATAGAAAGACAATTCCAAATATGGTGGACCATAGCTCACACAATTGATAAATCAATGCAACTAAAGGGAAGCCTGTTGGATTAATTCTACAAAATGAGAACTAGTATCCAAATTTCACCAAATTTCAATCTACACTACAAACATTTCTATTCAATTCATCATGTGTCCGCAGCTCACAAAAAGGAAGGGAAATCAATTACTATCCATAATTCATAAAGAGCATCTACAGAAAATTTTCAAGCCAAATGAACAAGGTATATCAAAATACTTACAAAACCTTGCAAAAAACATAGGATCACAAAACTCACAACTTAAAAGCGTGAGCAGGTGGCTCACTGTTGTGCCATGGGGGAGGGGTGTCTCAGCCTGAAGTTGGTGGAGGAGCTCGGCCCTTGGGAGAGTTGCCGGAGGTTGCCAGAGAGGGAGAAGAATGGAGGAAGTGGAGAGGAAGTGGTCGCAGCTTCCGGCATCAACGGAGGAGGGGGATGGGTTCTCGGTGGATGTGGCCATGGGTGCACTCCGGCGATGGGGATCGAGACCGAGGTGGGTCCGGTTGTAGTGGAGGGAAAGAAGAAGCAGGAGATGAAGAAGTCGGTTGTGAGTGGAGACGCATGGATGATGGAAGGTGGTACACGACCATGAGGGGAGGAAATAAGGGTTTGGGTTTAGTTTTGATAAAGATAAATTAGTTAGCATCTAAATTAGGTTGTTAGGATTTAGATAAAATTTATTAGGATTGGATGAAGATTATATAGGGTTAGTAGATAATAGATATTGGGTTTTGGGTAGTGGGTTTGAGGTAATGGGTTAATAGCTTGGTTTGGGCTAAGGAAAAGAAAAATGAAATATAAGTGTGGGCTTGGTTTTGGGCTCAAAGGATTAGGTCAAGAGAAGATAGAGAATGCAAATAAAAATAACTAAATATGGACAATTAACAATAATAATAGTCACTAACAACTGCATGTTAATAACTATTTAAATTAATTATTACTAACAATAGAAATCTATAACGAATTTATTATCAATGCCCACATAAAATAATAATACAAATCGTATATATATATATGTAAAAAAATTTATTATATATATAAAATTATGTATAGACACATTAGGGATATTACAAAGTGGCTATCTATTTGGAGTTGGCATAAATATATATATGATGCCGTGGCAATATTTTTATAGTGTCTCAATAAATAGACATATTCATAATTTTATTTTTTTATTTAGGGACAATTAAATGACTACCATTATATATTTATAATGTTTGTCGGGACAATTATAATAATTGCCACCATAAAATTAGTCATAGATGCCCATTTTTGTTGAAGTGAATTTAAAATGAAGAAAAAACAATTCCAAAATATCATTTAGATATTGATTTCTTTATATTTCTCCTTAAAGTTATGCGTACGTCATATAAACTTGAAAAGTAGAGCTCGAGCTGAAATTTATTTAATCTTGATATTTTTCCTTGCGATATTAATCTCATATAATATAATTATATTATTGTTAGTTTTGTGCCTCTAGAGGTTATGATTTTGTGTTCTTGTATTGCTAAGGAGTGATTGCATGTAAATTAAGATGGTAAATCTTTAAGGATTTTGCATTCTAATTAATAATGAGATTAGTTTCTCACCAACTTTGTCTCTTATTAACCGGTTCGGTTTATGTTTGTGAGCCACACGCGCATATGCATATTATAAGAGGGTCAATTCTACGTTGGCACGTGAATAAGATGTCGGGTTTCAGGGTTACAAAGTTTTAAAGTATTTAGCTCCCCTCTTACATCCTATCCACGTGTATATTAACCCTCTTATAATATGTGTATGTGGCTCACGCACATGAACCGGAGCAGTTATTTATTAACACGGACTGGTGGCATCAAAGCTCGATTATTTGCTTCCACTATTTTTACTGGTCACTTAACGATTTGGTGGCAATTTTTAGCAAGAGTTAGATGCCACTTTTCCCTTTGGCTAACTGAAGCTAGAGTAATTGGGAGGTAAGAGAAGTCACTCAAAATAGACTTGGATGATTAGCCCTGAACTCTTATGCGAGCACAAGACTGGTGTAAGACACTGAGCTAGATGTTTGTTTTGGGGGCAGGTTTACTTCCAGAGGCAGGGGCCATTACTTCTCCAGAGGATGGGCTCTGACCATGACGAGCAGGAGCTGTGAAAGTGCACCTACTCTTTCACGTTGCTTTTGTAACAGATGCATGCGATATGAGTCTTTATTTTATTGTGAGGAGTAAGGCTGCATTGACTTCATTTTCAATGAAAAACGGGGAAAAAGAGATGCTGAGCTAAACTCTTGCTACCAAAACCTGCTCCTAGCTGCTAAAAAGCCCCACAGGTACCTGGAGACTTGGCAAGTCACCATGTGATTGGAGTAATCTCAAAATGACCACATGTATTCAGAGTTGCTGATTCTAGCAAATATGTGTCCTCTCTATTCATAAAAATGTTCTTGACACACGTGTTCCTGGATCACTTGGGGCTTGTTTGGCAAATAAAAGAGACACGCTCGGTGGTGAGCCCTATAATATTAGTTTTTTAGCCCATTTTTCTCCATTTTACAGTGAAAGTGAAGTCAGAAAAATACTGATGTTTTGACGATGCCAACACAAATTTTTCTCATTTTTGAATTTGTTGGTTTCTACTTAACAGGAATCAATCTGACAACTATTCAAGATCACTGAAATATCAACAATCTAATTAACCAGGTCGGCAAATATCAGGTGGGAGGTTTTCCGTTCAATAGAACGTTCCTTAATTTAAGAACCACCTTTCAATTTCCTTCCTTGGTTAAACACCAATTAGACTGATATAAATCAGTCTCGATATACTGTTAAGTAAATCCCCTGTATAAAGAAATGAATTCACTTATACAGTTTTTGGAGTGAGGTACGCTTTTAGAGCGAATCTCCTTAAGATAATTACGTCCACCGTACCGGTGCTAACGGGTTAATGGACGCTGGTCTCCCAAGATACAACACTCCTTCACGGTATTTGGATAGCACTACCAAATCACCGTACGGTCGAACCGTAGTCAACCAGTACCTTCACAGGATCGTTGAAGCAGCAGGACAAAGACAAATTTCGGGTGAATATTTGCCTTTACTTTGGAGGAGCACGCACTGTAGAAGACGAAGGAAGGTTGAAGAATATTCTTCTTCAGAAGTCCCAGATTCAGACAACAATTCTATTTCAAGAATCTGTTGAATTTTCTAAGCCCTCTTTAAGAACGAATTTTGTAGAATCTCCTTTGGAAGTCGCTTCGGAAACCGAGTTACTGATTCCCCACTTCCCTTTTGGAAGTCACTTCAAGACTGAGAGAGAGAGAGAGAGAGAGAGAATCTCCTTTATATGGCAGATTCCTTTCTTGCTCTGCTGGCTTGTTGTTTTTTATTGTTTGTTGTTTTTGTTGTGTTTTAATTGAGAGATCGGAGCGCTATTTATAGCGCTCCAGGAGGGGCCAACGGGTCCGAACCCAACGAAAGATTGCAACCTTTCGACCCAACAGTCACAACTGTTGGCTGTCCAACTAACGCACCCAACAGTCACAACTGTTGGCTGTCCAACTAACGCGGAGCGGGTCCGTTGGCGGGGCGGTTCGGATCCGAATAACGGAGCGGCTCTGGTTCGGGTAGCGGAGCAGGTATGCTCGCAACCCATGCCCGTGAGACCCGATTCAAAAAGAACCAGGCCGGGTCGGGTAGAGAAGAAAACATAGAGAGGTAAAGAGAGCACCTTTCATAGATTGTCACCTTCTATTACAAGTACTCTTGCATTCCAAGCATGAACCACTCTCTCTCCTTATTACAAAATCTACAAAATGAAAAATATAAAGAGGGAGAAGAAGAACTAACCTAACCTAAATTAAACTATAAAATGGAATGAAAAACTACCCTAAAGTCTGTATATCTTTGCTCTGAACCCCCACGGGGGTATTTATAACCACCAGGGAAAAGGAGGGCCAGGGGACAGGCCCTGGCCCAAAACGCGGCTAGGGCGCGGCCATACTAGGGCCGCGCGTGGCGCTTCGAGCCGCCCGCAGTCCCGTCTGTCCCCTGTCAGGCCCTGTGCCCGATTTTGGTTTCGCAGCCCCTGGTTTTGATGAATCAGCTCCTTTAGGTCAATGGCTATCTTTAATAGGCCTTTAATCACCAATTAAATGATGATTTAGGGTCTTCTTCTTCATTGCACACCATGGACCTAGAATCAAGCAAGCAAAACTTTATTAGTAGAATTTAATATGAAATTAATATGAAGATGTGATACAAATTATGCAAAATTAGAGACTAATCACCCTCCAAGAAAGAAGATTTAATATCTCTTGTGCGAGAATACATAAATGTTTTCGCCTGGAATTACGAGGACATGTCTGGACTTGATCCTCAAGTGGCTATGCATCGCCTCAACATTAACTCGGATGTAAAGCCAGTCAAATAACAACAGCGACGGTTCCGTCCAGAAGTAATGGAGGCAATTCAGTCAGAAGTCAAAAAACTTATAGACTCTAGCTTCATTAGGGAAGAACAATATCCTGATTGGGTAGCCAATATCATTCCTGTTACCAAAAAGAACGAAAAGATCCGGATCTGCATTGATTTTCGCGATCTGAACGAGGCCTGTCCCAAGGATGAATTCCCACTTCTAATCACAGATGTCATGATTGATAATACGTGTGGATTCGAGCGAATGTCCTTCATGGATGGATTCTCAGGGTATAACCAAATCAAAATGTATCCTGATGATAAAAAACATACCTCTTTCAGGACACCACTGGGGGTATACTGCTACACCGTCATGCCCTTCGGACTAAAGAATGCGGGGGCGACATATCAGAGGGCCATGAATGCCATTTTCCACGAACGTATGCGTAAAACGGTAGAATGCTATGTTGACGACATTGCAGTAAAAAGCCGCGCCAAAGGTGATCATATAGCCGATTTAAAGGTTATCTTTGACATCATGCGGGCCCATCAGTTGAAGATGAACCCCACCAAATCCTTCATGGGGGTGGCCAGTGGCAAATTCCTAGGGTTTGTGGTAACTTCCATAGGGATTCACTTGGACCCGAAAATAGTTCGTGCCATTCAGGAGATGCAACCTCCATAGAATCTCAGAGGACTCAGGGGATTGCAAGGACGATTGACATACATCCGAAGGTTCATCTCAAATCTCTCCGGAAGATGCCAACCCTTTACCAAATTAATGAAAAAGGGTGTCTCGTTCATTTGGGACAACGCTTGCCAACAAGCGTTTGAGGAAATTAACAAGTACCTTACACAACCACCAGTCCTTACAGCTCCAGTGTCCAGAAAACCTTTCCTGATATACGTCCGAGCAATGGATCATTCTTTAGAAGCTTTGTTAGCCCAGAACAATGATCAAGGACGCGAACAAGCAATCTATTATTTAAGTAGAATCATGATCGGCGCCGAACATCGATACAATCCAATCGAGAAGGAATGTTTGGCATTGGTATTCGCTGCTCAGAAAATGCGACACTATCTGGTAGGCCAAACTATAAACGTCATATCAAAGGTTAACCCTTTAAGGTTGCTCATGACAAAGCCATCATCGTTAAACGGCTGACTCGCAAAATGGGTCATACTGCTATCCCAATATGAAATGTGCTTTTTACCACAAAAAGCCGTGAAGGGATAAGCGGTGGCGGATCTCCTGGCTGAGTATCCAGATCCGAGGGTAACCAAACTTTATGAAGATCTCCCAGACGAGGTCGCTGAAGTCTGCCTGACCTAGACATCTTTTGAAAGACAAGTCTGGCAACTTTTCTTTGACGGTGCATCGAGAATAGGCCTGAAAGGACATATCATAGCAGGAGTAGGGGTAGTACTCGTCTCCCCACAGAACTATGTGATTTCTCGAGCCTTCTCATTAACTGAGCCCTGCTCCAATAACGTAGCGGAATACAATACCCTCTTGATTGGAATGCAAATCGCCGATGAGATTGGCGTTAAAAATCTCGTGGCATATGGTGATACTAAACTTATCGTCAACCAAGTTCACGGGGAGTAGGAAGTCAGACATGAAGATCTAGTACCCTATTATAATGCAACTGTCTACATGGCCGGGAAGTTCATAAACTTTTACATCGACCATGTACCAGGCAAGCAAAATGCGCATGCAGATGCACTGGCGTCTCTCGCCGCCTCTTTAGCCCTTCCAGCTGGAGTAGTGGAGAAAATACTTGTCCACAGCTACGACCTGTATTGCCCAAAAGTCGCTTCTGAGGATTACTAGAAGCCGACAGGAGATTGTCAAGTCAAAAAAGCTCTTGAGTCATCAACCGTCCCAGAGCCTAGAGACTGGCGATCCCTTACATTGATTATGTCTTGTACGGCATCCTGCCTGATGATACCAAAGAAGCGGCTGCCATTAGAAGGAAAGCCCCCAAATTCTACTATAATGCGATCACACGAACATTGTATCGTCGATCGCATGATGGGATCTTGCTTCACTGTCTATCACAAAAAGAGGCACAGGAGGTATTGAAAGAAGCCCATGATGGCATGTGTGGAGCCCATTAACCAGGCCCAAAACTTGGAGATCGACTCCAAAGGATGGAATATTATTGGCCTAAGATGATCACTGACGCTATCACTTATACCAAAAGAAGTCACGCCTGCCAAGTGCATGGTGATTTTATCCATCAAGCACCAGGATACCTCCACTCTACAACTCCTACCTGGCCATTCGAGATGTGGGGCATGGACGTAGTTAGCCCTATCAGCCCACCATCACCAAAAGGACATCGGTTCATTTTAGCCATAACTGATTACTTGTCTAAATGGGCTGAAGCCATTCCTTTGAAAGAGGTAAAGTCATCTGATGTGATCAAATTCGTTAAACATCACGTCATCTACCGCTTTGGTGTACCTCGATGAATCGTCCATGACAATGGACCCCAGTTCGTCAGTCAGGCTTTCCAGAGGTTCTGCGCTAAGTTCAGAATTCAGAGTGTGTCCTCAACGGCATATTACCCTGCCGCTAATAGTCTCGCGAAGCTTTCAACAAGACCATTGGCAAGCTTCTTAAGAAATTCGTTTTAAAAAGTCAGCGTGACTGGGACGACAAGTTAGGTGAATGCTTATGGGCCTATCGCACAACTGTTCGAACCCCAACTAAAGCTACACCATTTTCTTTGGTATATGGTTGTGAAGCCGTGCTTCCACTAGAAATCCAAATTTCATCTCTACGCGTCGCCTTGACAGCAGAGATGACAAAGGAGGAGAAGCATCGACTGTGACTCCAAGAGTTGGAAGCCTTAAATGGTAAACGTCTGCAGGCCCAACAACAAATCGAGCTTTACCAAGCCCGGATTATCAGAGCCTTCAACAAGAAAGTTAAGGCGCGAACTTTCAAAAAAGGTGACCTTGTCTTAGCCGTCAGAAGACCTATGATGATGACACATAAGACAAAAGGAAAATTCTAGCCCAAATTGGAAGGACCATTTGTAGTAGAGTCAATCTACTCAAATGGAGCATATCGCCTCATAACTTCAAACGGTGATACACTCATGATACCGATCAACGGCAGATTTCTGAAGAAGTACTATCCTTAGTAGTACTTTTCCTCTGATCAAGTTAATATTACACCTCTGATCAAAGCTTCAGATCCAAGAAAAGTTCTTTCCTTTATTAGGTCACATCATGATAGATCAGTGACAAGCTAATCGAGTACTGACTGCACCATGATGTATGATGTAAATCTTGAGAAAGAAACAAAAGACGAAACTTGGGTTCTAGTATTGCTCTCTTCATTAACGTCTGACGCCTCCGGCGGCTAAGGACAGAGGAAAATGTTGGCTTCTAAGTCCAACATAAGTCTTCGATAACTCATCATGCTGAGGGGAATAGCATGGCTAGCCCAACTCAAACGGTAGTTGGTAAAGGCACACCAAATCTGTTGATAGCTGAGGGTTTGCTAAAAATCCTAAGTGGACTTGGTCCCATGCCCTCTTCCAAAATCTCCTACCAATTCTCATACATGGAATGGTAGGTCCATAGAATACAGTCACTGCTACATTAACATTATACCTCTGGCAATGAAAAATTTCAATACTCCCTAGTAAGTGTAAATCTTACTTGTCTCAACTCTATATGAAGTAGCAGGTCTTCCGATTTGTCAAGTTAACACTACACCTCTGACACTTCCAACTTCACTTGTCAATTCTCATCAATAGAATAATAAGTCTTCAAAATTGCTTATATCGCAAATCAATTCAATGTCAAGTTAACATTACACCTCTGACATTTCAAATTCTACCACTCACTTCTCATCAATAGAACGACGGGTCCTCAAATTGCTCCTATCTCGAGCCAATTTCTGTCAAGTTAATACGACACCTCTGACAAATTACTGTTAAGTTTCACATTACACTTCTAACAGTGATTGAGTTGCTGCCAAGTTCAATACTAAACCTCTGACAGTCACTTTCCCTCAGACTTCCGTATCGAAGCTGAAATGAGCGATGCTAAGTTTAACATTACACCATCAGTATCCAGGTCATTGCTAAGTTCAACAATACACCTATGGCCATGACTTTCCCTCGGACTTCCTTGTCAAAGTCGAGTTGACTAATGCCAAGTTCAAAATTATACTTCTAGCATTACCCTCACTGCCAAGTTAAACACTATACCTATGACAGTGACACTTTCAGTTTTCCCAAATGAAGCTGGAACACTCTTGAGTTAAGTTAATATCACACCTCTGACTCACACCCTTGTCGAGTTAACATCACACTTCCGACAAGACTGTATCCAACCCGTTAAGTTAATATCACACCTCTAATGAAAAAAGTCCTCCTAGATTCCCCGTGAGTCTAGTCTCACTTGTTATCCTCGTCAACGGAATAACAAGTCCACTTAAAAAAATATTGTCAGATTAACATTACACCGTTAACAGTGTTTTCACTAAATTTTCAGCTGGGTCTTGGTTAAGTTAATTCCAAACCTCTGATGAAAACTCATCCTCCCTTGGGGTACAAATTCACTTGTCATTCTCATTTATAGATTGGCAGGTCTATAAGAATTATCTTACTTCTGTCAAGTTAATATCACACCTCTGACAGCATTGTTGAATTTCCTGAAACAAGATTTTCCTACAGACTCTGACTCATTAGGAGTATTATCATATTTTTAGCAAGTCAAAAATCTTTTTACTTCCATTTCGTCTGATTTTTAATACAAAAAGGGAATTCAAGACAATGGAAGGAGACAAGAAAAAAAAAGAAAAAAGTGTCACTTTTATTTATGTCCAGACATATTAAAGTGATACAAGACGCTCTCTTATACAATAAGATTTAGCGTTACAATAAAGGAGTACAAAGAAGTCCCCCTCTCAGTAAAAGGTTGCACTCACTCCCTGAAGCATTCTCACCACTCCAAATACAAGATGTTTGGAAGAGCGCCAAAGAAGGGCTGAGCGCTATTGTAACGATTGGATGCTGATTACATCATAATGCATGACGTAAATATCGAAGGAGTCCATCGTTGACCAAGAACAATGGTGTTTCTTGAGGTCGAAATGCAGCAGAATCTTCTGATTCCACTCGACCAACTGGTGTAGGCCATGATCCTTCGTTGATGAACATCTCTACCACCAGAAAGTCATCTAATGAACATGAACTTTTCATCGATGTCACTTCTGAGGTAGATTGGTGAAGGGAGGATTCGAGACTTTACAGGTGACGTCCTCTTTCCAGTGACCTGCAAGAGGACCATACCCACTACCATATCCACCGCCATACCCACTGTGACCATGATGAGCCCGGGGGTACTGTCGGTGCATTATGTCTCCCATAAATGGGAGCCGTGACTTCTCCTCCAATGGTCGACCATCGAACAAGTTCGCTGGCCGATATATTCTCCCAAGGGCCCAGCAAATGTGCGAAAGGATGATTGACGCTACCTGCAAGAAGTAAAAAAATCAGAAGGTTTGAATTCTGAAATAGAAGAACTGAAAGACAGACGCGGCATAGCTGTGACTTCAGACGCAGGGATGACCCACGCAGAAAGTCAAAATTCTGTTACGACAGAAACAGACGCGATCAAAGTTGTGGACTTCGAATACACACAGATTTGAATGCGGTCTAGTTTTAGACCCGCGTCTAAAATATGAGACGCGAAGAGAACCGGACGCGAAAATTGCCACATTCTTATTTGAGAAACAAGGGTTGCTACATGCAAGTCTGAAGCCTTCGGCCAGAATTAAAATTCTTCTAAGTCAACAACCTCAAACGCGAGCTCCATATGCAAAGCTCGCGTCTCACAGTCCAGGTGCAAAGTCCATTACACTCGCGTCCAGAGGATTTTGAGTTAGAGTTCAGACTCAATCAACTCGCGCTTCATCAAGAAGTCTAAAAGGTGCAACTTCAAATAATGAGCGCACCAGTCAGGCTTCAAGAAAAGGTCAAGAAGGTGAATCTCTTCAAGGGACAGCAAAACTGAAACTCAGTTACGCTGAGTATTTCATGATGGACAAGTAATTCCTACCCGCGGAATAACCCTTGAAAGGTTGAACTTTCTGCATCAAGGCGCGGATATAAAAGGTACTCAGAGGGACGATCTTTGATCTTGAATTCACTTGACAGTAATAATCTTCAGGAAAGATTAAAGAAAAGCATGAAAGCTTTGGGTCTTCGCTGTCCATGGGGGCAAATCCAATTGAAGGAAGAAGATGAAGTCCCTCAGAGCGCCTGCTCTCGAGGGAAAACAGTCTAGGCAATGGACTGTAAAGGGGGTGAGGCCTATTTATAGGCAACCCATAAGGCCTGTAATTAATGGCGTAAAAACCAGAGCCATCGGCCTTAATTCCTGCACGAACGTCGAAGCCCAATAAAGAGCTAACGCGTGGATTGCCGCTTCGGGAAACGTCGAGGACGCAAGTTTTCAATCGTCAACGCCGACTTGGCATTTAGAGATATTAACGTCAAAGCCCAATGAAGAGCTGACGCGTGGATTGCCGCTTCGGGAAACATCAGAGGACACGAGTCCCCAATCGTCAACACCGATTTGGCATTTAGAGATCTAACAAGATCTTTAAGACGGGTTGCATGTGACACTTGGGAGGTCGCGTCAAGTGCAGACTCAACGGTCGCGTCTTAAAACCCGCGTCCCTTCATAAACCCAAAGGCTGCATTCTTTTCATTTCTGCTAAGAGACCCGCGATCGCGTTTCTGAGAGTGATTCCGAGACGCGTCTCCTCAGCGAATTGGATCCATCCAAAGATTGCGTCTTAAGTCCGCGTCAACTTGAAAGCCGCGTTCCTTCAAAAAGTTGCGCCTCTTCAGCAAGGCCAAAGTCGCGCCTAGTTCACAGAGCGAAAGCTGTGTCTTCATCTCAAAAGACGCATCCCTACAAGAATCGCGTCTCTGCAGCAAACTAATGATGCGTCCCCACTCCAAGTGAGGACCGCGTCTTTAAAGCAGCATGACCACTGCGTCTACAGGACTTGCATTCAGTCCTTACTTCTGCAATTCAGTTCAACAGTACACTGGCACAAGCAGATGACTATTTACCCCTGGTTCAAAGTACACCAACAACAAACTTCGAGCACTGGGAGGTCTAGACTGTGTATCTAGACACTCGCTACGATCATTTCTGGCGGCTTCAAAGGGTTTCACAGTACACTCACGAAGACCATATTCCAGACAGGATCGGACTCAGAGCATCTTAAATAATTGTCAGCCCAATCATGAGAAGTATGAATTTAACCAGAGTTCAAAGTATTTCGAAATCCATCCCGGTCAACCGCGGAATATCAAAAACTTTGGAGGGGTTCTGCAGGCTGTCTAAAAATCATTAAAGACAAGTCATCAACTCCAGACACAGGGCTAATCATAGCCATCACTGCAGCATCAAAACGCAAGGGTCGAATCCCGCGTCTCAGCACCACTGCAGTATTAAGACGCGAGAGTTGAAACCTGCGTCTCTGCGTCACTGCAGCACCAAGGCGCGAGGGACGGAACCCGCGTCTCGGGTATAACTGCCCTCATTATTGGGTCAATTACTGCCCACGTAATGAGGAAGTTAACCCCTATTATGGAGCATTTTTAAGAGGCACGTTCACCCCTAAAACCTCTATAAATAGCCCCGTTTGCTAGGGAGAAAGGGTCGATTAGATCAGATAATTCTTAGAGAAGAATTTCGCTTGTGAGCTGTAGAGGTCCCGAGACTTCCACCAAAAAGAAAGAGAGTTCAACTCTTCAAGTAACTTGCTGCGTACAAGTCAATCTTTACCTACAATCTCTTTGAGATTCCTGGTCGACAGGAGCTGTGTTACTCCGTCTGCCATCCAAAGAGAGGATTCCCAAGAGGTCCTGACGTTCACCCGGTCAATGGAAAACAAGATTCACTTTACACCGCCACATCAAGAACCCAGCATTAAACAAATGGGAGATTCAAGTCTAAACATCTCCCCTCCCTTGTAGTCGGAGTGTTAATCCGCTGTAATCTTTCATTTGATTCAAGGAAATTTTACGAGGAGACATCTCCCACCGTACAGATTCATGATGAGTTCTTTGTGAGGTCATGAAGTTGCTGAGTGAGAGACACTTTCGGTGATCGACATGTATGGAAGTTCTCCTAAGGTGAAGTGATGGAACGCATGTATGGTGCATTCCAGTTGATAGTTGAGTTACAGATTCCAAGCCGAGATCGTGTGTCGATTTCGCTAAGATCGTGTGTCGATTTCGCCGAGATCGTGTGTCGATTTCGTCCGGAGCAAGCAAGCCGAGATCGTGTGTCGATTTCGCCAGGTGATAGACTAGAGTTCGTTGGAGATCGGCTCAGATTTGAAAAATCTTCACCGAGGTGGAGAATTACGGGAGAGAGAGGAGATAGAGGAGTAGAGGAAGGTAGCACAGAGATCGAAAATCAAAGGAGCAAGATGGTGCATTGGAGCAGGCCAGATTGCACTCACGGTCGACCGCCCGGTCGACCGGTGGAGGAGGCCGGTCGACCGCCCGGTCGACCGGCGTGGACGAACGTGCACAGGTTATCCCGGTTGACCGCCCGGTCGACTGTGAAAGAGAGCGGTCGACCAGCCCGGTCGACCGACTGAAAGCAGTCTGCTCTCGGTCGACCGGCCGGTCGACCGACAGACGCGTTTTGACTTTCCTTTTGGGATTCGAATTCCTTTTCTGGATGGGATCGAATCCAATATGAGTTTCCATAAATCCAGGAACTCTGTGGCTATAAATAGAGGCAAGAGCCCTCATGTATTGAACCCTTAAGGATTCCCTCAAGTTCCCCTCTTGTATTAGTTGTATTGATTGTTGAATCAATAAAATCTCTCTCCCCTTGCCCCGAGGACGTAGGCACTTTGCCGAACCTCGTTAAATATTGTGTGTTGATTGCTTTTCTCTGTCATTCATTGTTCTGTCATATTGGTTGTTTCTCCGGCTGCATCAAGTCTTCGCCAGGTGGGCGGATTCATCAAGGGTAGTTGTTATCCCCCGCGCACAACAAGAGTCTCACACAAATTCGGGTTAGAGACTCTCTTTGTCTACAACACTGTTTACAGGAGAAACATATTACGCAATGGCTCTACTTTGAGAGCGTAGAGGCTATTTTTGGATGTCATACCACTGTGATTTACGTGCGTGCGCAAGTGTTTCATTCTTTTCCTTATTATGCAGGAGTGTTTTTGCTCGCTAAAAGAGTCGTGATGTCGGATGATTCTTTTTAAAGAAACAAAATCATCGAGTATCTGAGTAATCTTTTACATGCACCTGATGAATTCAAAATTTTAATACCCGGTTGCAATCATTTGGGTTTTGGAGGTTCTTGTCAGACTTTGGATATGTCGGAGATATTATGCAATTTGATATCTGATCAGTTTAGTTTCTAAAGCTTCAAAGCATTATTCATGGAAACATCTCCCTCAAGTCTTATCCTGTGAAAAGATGGGCGCGGACTCATTGAATGCTCGGTCAGCTGCAACTATTAACCTTGAATAGATCGACATCTCCTTTAATTCAGTTCAGTTGGGCCCAAACCCCAGGACCAGTCTTAAATTAAAAGTCTTTAAATTATTTCAGTTAAAACAGGGCCTTCTGGGGCCCAACCAAGTCAGATATGTCAAATCATCTGACAGTCCTTGCAAATATTAATTAGTGGGCTCATGCCTTGAGTTTCTTTGCATGAAGGAGCAATGTGATTTTAAAAAATAATAATAATAACAACAAATTGTTTATTCATAGGAGGGAGTTGCCTCCTGTGTCAGCTAATTTACATTTCTCTCTTTATAAAAATGTTCTTGACACACGTGTTCCTAGATCACTTGGGGCTTATTTGGCAAATGGAAGAGACACGCTTGTTGGTGAGCCCTGTAATATTAGTTTTTTAGCTCATTTTTCTTCATTTTACAGTGAAAGTGAAGTCAGAAAATACTGATGTTTTGACGATATCAACGTAAATTTTTCTCACTTTTGAATTTTCTCAAACAAACAGTCAAGAGAAAAAGGGAGGGGCTGAGAACTGATTAATGAGCTCACAAAAACTCAAATTTTCTTGTGGGAAAACAATCAGCCCCTTAAAAGTCAAACTTCTAAGTCTTTTGACTAATTAATAGTGTCCCTTTTAACTAAAGAGACCGGCGCTGCTAAATTTGGACAAAAACTCTCCCCCCCTCTGCCGTCGTTATCAGGGCGCCGGGATTGTGAACGCAATTAAATAATTTCAAGTCCTATAAATAGGACCCAACAGTCTCCCATTGCTTCTCAGATTCAAGCACCTTTCTCCTTTCTGCATGCATGCATGGCTTCCTCCAACAAAAGGGTCTTCCAGAGCAAATTCGAGGCGTTTTGGTTCTACAGGTTCCTCTCCATAATCTACGACCCCGCCTCGATCATTTGCTGGGATGAGGACGTGAAGAAGGCCGCCTTCGAGCCTGCCGACCTCTCCGACCCCAACCTCAGGGTCGTCGATGTCGGTGGGGGGACCGGCTTGTCAGGCTGCGCCATCGTCAAGCACATCAATCCCAGGAATCTGACGATACTCGACCAGTCGCCGCACCAGCTTGCCAAGGCCAAGCAGAAGGAGCCACTCAAGGAGTGTACGTTCATCCAGGGAGATGCAGAGGACCTCCCCTTCCCCACTGATTGTTTTGATAGATACACCTCTGCAGGAAGGTAACATGATACCATTATATTTAATGATTTGGACAAGATTTTTGGGTTTAGGTGCTACATTTATAATTGAAAAGGGAATATAAACTGTTTCATACATATAATGGGGCATGAACACTAAGTCATTTCTGAAAACAAAGCGCGTAAAGTACTGTGCCGACATGTGTACATTTTAAGTATCAGTTCCACCTAGCTAAGTTTTTTCAAATCTTACGTTTACTCGACATTTCCAAAGCTTTGGATGTAAGCTAATTGTACAAAAATACTCTAAACTGTCACTGTTTTCTTTTAGAAAAAAATTTTAAACTATCAAAACTTCAAAATAATATCACCAACTATACTTTTCCCACTTTAACTCCTGACGGGGTTAATAGCAACAATTACAAGACTTAAATGCTCTTAGTCTTTAATTAAAAAACTTAAATGACCTAAATACCACCCTACCTTGCATCTTTCTACACGTCCCTCCCTCTCTCTCCCCTCGTGCATCTCTTCCCCTCTCGAAATCGGATCGCTGGCCAGCTTAACAATAAATTCAGGCTGCTGCTGCTTTGAAGAAGAGCAGCATGAAGAGATCTCTCTCAAATTACACTGCTCAAAATAATTCTTTGACCCCGCCACCCCCTCCCCCACAAGCCCACCGCCGAACGTGGAAGGGGAGGGGGCAGAGGAAGGTGGAGGCAACAGTTTAATTTAGAAATTAGATTTAATTTGGTGATTAAAATTAATTTAAATTTAATTAAATTTTAATTAGAATTTAATTAGATAACCAGTGTTTTACATGTATTATACTAGGACAGTTTGGTCATTAAAAAATATGTGACATTCACATGATGAGAACGATATTGCCACCCATCAAAGTGAGAAAAGCACCCATATAAAAATTACATGTGTGACATTATTTTTTTGGACAAAACTGCCCCTAAAAAAATTGAATTGCCCTTTCCTTTTATTCCTCTTCTTCTTCCTTATTCTCCTTCTTTCCTAGCAAACGACCCTCCCTCTTTCCTTCGACGACCCCCTCCTCGTGTGACCCCCCAGCCAGTGACCCCCCCACTCCTCCATCCCCCCTCCCCCCCACCCTCTATTCCCCGGCCCCCACCCCTCTCCTCCCCTCCCCCCCCACCTCGATCTCCCTCTCCTCTCTCCCTCCCCCTCCGGTGAATTCCCTCCCCCCTCAACCCCCTCCCTCCTCGTCGGCGCTCCCTCCCCCTGACCTTCCCGGCCTCCTCCTCCCCCGACCGCTCCTGGCCTCCT
Organism: Agave tequilana; assembly: GCA_038442645.1. Taxonomy (NCBI): domain Eukaryota; kingdom Viridiplantae; phylum Streptophyta; class Magnoliopsida; order Asparagales; family Asparagaceae; genus Agave; species Agave tequilana. Next base: position 141,987 of record JAVJIF010004781.1, read on the forward strand.
CCCCCGCCCTCCTCCCCTCCCCCCACCCCTGTTCGGCCGAAGTTGACCGAACAGAGGCCGAACAGAGCAACTTGTTCGACCGGATCGGCCGAAACAGGGGCGTGGAGGAAGGGGGCGGGGGAGGGGCCATGGAGGTCAGGGGGGAGGCGGGAAGGTTTTGGGGGAGCGCCAGCTAGGAGAGAGGGGGTTGAAGGGGGATGGCGTAGGGGGGACCGTGGAAGGTGGGGAGGTCTGGGGGGAGAGAGGGCTGTGGGGAAGTCAGGGGGAGGAGGTTCACCGGAGAGAGAGAGAGAGAGAGAGAGAGAGAGAGAGAGAGGGAGAGAGGGGGAGATCAGAGGTGGGGAAGAGGGAGGAGGCCGACAGGGAGGAGGGGGTCGCCGGCGGGGAGGCCAGGCGGAAGGGGGAGGGAAGGAGAAGAGGAGAGGGGAGAGAGAGAAGGAGGGAGAGGGTAATTTGTAATTTTTTAAATTTTAATGGGTACCCTTTAACACCCGAGGGGGTGCCTTAATCATGCGGGTGCCTTCATCATTATTTTGGGCGGCAATATCCGCTTTCACATGACAGAAGTGTAGACCGTGGGTGACGGAAGGTAGTTTTTTTTTGGGAATTCGAAAGATAATATTTTGTATTATTTCGAGAATTTGATTGTTTAGGGGATTTTTTTGGAAAAAACAGTGATACTTTTTGGTTTTTTTTTTTTTTTTTTTTTTTTTTTTTTTTTTTTTTTTTTTTTTTTTTGTGAAATTGGCCTTGGATCTAACTTATATATTCGAGATTGTTTTCTTAGTAAAAGAATGAAGAAATGATCCGTGAACATGTGATCATGACTAATTTTAATCAACTTTAGCTAGAGTCTAATATTATCTGTTGTGATTTGTCTCCGGTATACACAACTAAATGAGCTGATCGCATCACTTGTGCAGCATTGAGTATTGGCCTGAGCCGCAACGGGGAATCAAGGAAGCGTACAGGGTGCTGAAACCAGGAGGGATCGCTTGCATGATAGGTCCTGTGTATCCTACATACTGGCTCTCGAGGATATTCGCAGACATATGGATGCTCTTCCCTAAAGAAGAAGATTACAAAGAGTGGTTCACAAAAGCCGGATTCGAAGACATCAGGCTGAAAAGAATCGGCCCAAAGTGGTACCGTGGAGTCCGTCGACATGGCCTGATCATGGGCTGCTCTGTGACTGGTGTCAAGAGAACCCCTGGGGATTCTCCTCTGCAGGTACAAAATTATACATGCACAGTGTGATGAATTTTAAGAATTGTTTGGTCAGCAGAAGAAACTTATGTCTCACGAGTATGTGATGCATGTTTTGCAGCTTGCATCAAAAGTGGAGGGAATGAAGAAGCCTGCGAGCATGATCGGCTTCCTGGTTCGCTTCTTTTTGGGCAATCTTGGATGCATCTATTTCGTTCTTGTGCCCATTTACATGTTTATCAAAGACAAGATAGTCCCCAAAGGGAAGCCCATCTAATAATTTCAGTGTGGTTGAAGATTAATATGCTGACAGTCAACCTCTCCGAGCGTCCTCTATATGCAATAAAAGGGAGGATGACTTTGTGTTTTCAAGGTAGTTGTGTGTTTGTGTGCTCTATAGGTTTAGGCAGTACGTAACTGGATCAGCTTCAGGGTTTGGATCTGGCTGCTCGTTGTATACGTATTGGTCATTTTATTAATGAGAAAATAATTTTCTCAAAAAATAAACAGTTCACACTTGCTGACCTCTCTTGAGTGTACAAAGATGAGAGATTCTACCAGTACATGTGACTGAATAATGAAATCTTGCCTGTTCAGAGAGAAATTTTCGACACAGCAGATGAAGTTCAACAATTTACCGTGTAACAATACACACGCACAGTTATATATTTCATGAAGTTGACACGTAAAAAAACTCAAAATTCTTGGTAGTCTTTAAGGAAAATAAAAAACATTAACGGAGCCAACTGTTCTCGAATGCTCAAACTTATTTAAAGAGCATGCACCTGTTAAGCTCCAGGCTTCCCCAGCTTACTTGTGTAATCACATGTGACTGTAACACACAACCATTAAAGATAGAAGTTCAGACTTCATATGGAGAGGTGACATCACCGAAAGATCTGTCTCAACACAAAGAAAAGTTAGAGAAGTGAACTTCAAAGTGAAAGGACAGTTTTTAACCATATTAACAAAAATTCTTTTCAAGCCCGTTGTCAATTCCCTGCCCTTTCATTTTTTTGGGAAAAATTGCCTCTATCTCCCTGAGAAAATATGCCGTTCCGGAAACGCCTTGGTGTTTCTTTTCCTCATCAAAAATCTTTTTAACCAAATTACTCTTGTGCTAACACCCTTGTCCAGACAAAAAGGAAATACACAATACAAAATATTTTCATAATATCTATATTGTCCCATTGAAGTTGGTCAGAACCTACTGATGCAAGCAGGTTTGAGGTTAAGTCTCGTGTCTGGTTTAGCATCCAAGCAGACTTTATAAAGATGAGAGGTTGGAATCAATTAATGATCGGGTCACTATATAATCTCTTATAGGTGAGATAAGAGGCGGATTTGGAGGTATGTGAAATAGTGAGATGAGAGAGAGGGTGAGGGTGAGAGAAACTTGATTCTTTTATACTCTTGTAAATATTTCTTTCACCTAGGTGGATGTAAGCTGAAGTTGGGTGGCCAAACTATATAAATCTTGTGTCTTCTTCTTGTGTTTGGAATTTTCTATCGTGTGTGCTTAAGATTATCGATTTCATGACGTGTTAAGATCATCAGTGGGTTCTCAATCCCTAACAACAAGAACATGTGAAGCACATTATACGTGTCTAACTTGCAAAGAAAGTGCAATCTCAGAAACTACCCACCTATGGTATGAAAATTGTCCACATGTAGCTATGTTATATGATTTTCTTTAAAATAAAATCTTGAATAGGAGATTGTGAGATTTTAGATTTGAGGAAAAAAGATGATAGAGGAGGATGAGAGTGGAGGACACAGTGGGAAGTTTGCTCGTTCACATGCTTCCAACTCACCATGCCTGCAGAAAGGGGAATTTGGACATTTAACATCCATATGACTATAAGATACAAAGTCAAGGAGCAAGGTGGAGAAAATGTGATATTTGGGAGGTTTTGGGCACAAAAAGAGCACCAAAGGCGCTTCTAGAATAGGGATATTTTCTCAGGGAGGGGGTGTAAAAGGAATTTTCTCTTCATTTTTTTTTCACCATTAACAATTATGTCCCTCTTCATTTAGCTCAATTTTGTTATGTAGTAAGGCCTTTCTGCATAACTTCATACAGTAAAAATGGGTGTGCGCTGTCCACAAACTCGGTTCTTAAGTATGTTATTCAATTCTTGTCCGCACCTTTTTTTAACTTTACTGTGCTTTTTTATTCAAGACGATGGGGATGAATCCCTAATGTTTCATTAAAAAAAAATTAATGAAACAAGCAGAGTACAATAAATAGAATAGAAAAGTAAATATGGAGTGTCCTCACAAAGTCTTTCCCCTCACAAAGTCCAAAAGACTATCTAGCGGTTCCTAAATCTAGGAAGAAGGTTCGTTCTCTGACAATGATCACTCAAAGTAGAAGTAATCATCCTGTCCTTCAGCATTTGACTCATCCCCACAGGTGGAGGCGTTGGGATCTGCAGTGCCTAGGGTCTGCTGAATCTCCAGGAAGAAGTCCCTTGCTCTCTCCCTGGCCTGGACTATGAGAAGACCTGCCCATAATATGATGTCAAATAAGATGTCTATGGTGAATGCCTCAGAAGATCCGTTGATTTCTCTCCTTCCAAATAGCCTAACATATTGCTGCTGCAACTAAGACCCACATTCCAAAGTTTTTTGAGGCTACCCTAGCTCGAGCCCAAGAGGAAACTAGATCCATAATGATCGAGGGTCAATCCTGATTGCGGAACCTGGCAAGGAATATGTCACAGATGGCAGAAACGAACAAACACCTAATGAGGAGACAATGTGATACATAGGAAACATCCATCCTATCCTGACCACTTCCTTTAAGGAAATTATCCTTTGTGAGGATTGTGTTCCTGGAAGCAAACCACATGAACGTTTTAACTTTTTACAGTGTGCGCACTTGTCAAGTAGGTTTTACCGTTGCGCTTCTCACATCAAAGGAGTTGCTAATATGATACAACGAATTAACTTTGAAAATTTTGCTCGTCCCATAACCAGCCATTTTTTTTCCTGCACCTTAGCGAAGGTCTCCAATCCGTTAGGTGGGCCAACAACTGCTTGCATTGCATCTGTAAGGTAAGGTTCAAGTGATTCAAAAAAGAAGGGAACCCACCTCGTTATGCGCCACTGGGATGCCACAGAGGTGTCTTTATTAGCAGCCATAACAAATATAAGGGGAAACAAGTGATGTCATTGGGCCACAACATCTATCCGTTTAGAAGTTTATTCTGGACCCATCTCCGATAGTGAATTAGCTCCGCCAAGAAAGTTCCCGATAGCTTAAGGACCCCTCTCCGGAAACCCAATACATTGGAGGAGTTTCTGAACCCGACGTTCCATACTCTTGATATGGAGCCGTATTTCTATTAACAAATGTTGGTAATCATGGAGTTGGGAGCAGAGATCAGCTTCCACCACCATTTATCAAGGACAACTTTGTTCATGTCTCGGGGATTCAACATTTCCAATCTACCTTCAGATTTCTGTTGGCAAACCTATCACCAATGTTATTCTAAGAATTTTAATGATGTATTAACCTATAAATTAAGCTAATAATGAGATTGGTTAGTAGTGCTTGTGTTATTACAGAATAAAATATAAATTGGAGGATGGATGGATCAAGTGAAGTTTTATATCGAGATGGAGGATGGAAGAATATCAAGCTCTAAAATTACAAGCCACATCAAAGTCAGATCAAGTTACAAAGCCACTTAGAGCAAAAAAAAATCAAGCCCCACAGTGTCTAGCCAAGTTAAGATACATTAAGCTATGCAAAGAGCTATTTGGAGCAAAAAAAAAATCGAGCTACAACTTTCACAATTAATAAGAATTCTATTAGTAATCAAGAAGTAATCTTAATTATCTTCAAGTTTGGCACAAGTAGGAATTCACAAATAATTTTTCTATCTTTTCCTACTATCCTACTAGCCCTTTCCTACTATCCTACTAGCTGAGTAAATAAGTTAGTCAATTTATCAGCCACATACACATCACTTAATCACATCACTAAAAATGGGTGTTTGTCTCATTATCAACCTGATAACTAGAGAGCATCTATACTGTTAATTAAACATCTTTCTTGTTCACATCACACGGGCTTGTACTTGAGTGTTCTCACTTCACACCACACTACTACAATTTATAGATTAAACAACACACATCTAAAGTCATTTTTTCACTTAAAACATCGTTAAAAAGCACACGATGTCAATTTTGTAAATAATTTATGGGTATGTAACGGCGGTTCTTTAAGAACCGCCATTGAAAGGATGGATTGAACGGCAGTTAACCGCCATTAAATCCTTTTAAAATGGTGGTTCACTAGAACCGTCATTACAAAACATGATGTAATGGTGATTCTAGTAACTGTAGTTACATCATAGGGATTAAACGACGGTCTTAAAGAACCATCATTAAATTCCCCTCAAAAATAAAACCAGCCTCCCCCTCCTCTTCCCCTACCAGCACTAAAAAAAAAAATTTAGATCTATCTTACCCCTCCCCACTGAGCTCTCGGCGCCACCATCCACCCAGGTCATCGTTCAGGTCGCCACCCTTGTCCCTCCTCGCTCTCTCTTTAACCCTCGCCTCCTGCCTCCCGCCACCCCTCCCCCTGGCGAACCCTCGCCGCCTTTCGTCCAACTCGCCCCCTCTCTCTCGCGCACCGCCCAAGTGTCTCTCTCGCCCCAACCCTAGCCCTCGCCTCCCGCCGCCCCTCTATCTCCACCACCCGATGAGCCCTCTAGCCCGCTAACCTATTCGCCCCCTCTCAAAAGAGCCCTCGCTATTAGGATTTGTGACTGGAATACGTCGTGAAGGTAGATAAAATTTCAGAGATCAAAAAACGGATATGCACAAAAAGTTGTGCATAGTTTCAATGGACTAATACTTGGTATAGTCGACTAATTATATGGATTAGTGGACTAATACTTTGTATAGTCGACTATGTAACACCCCGGATTATTAAACCCTGATTTAATAATATAAATATTGAGTTGTTAAGTTAATTCAGTATGTAATGAATTTCAATAATGTTGGGAATATTAAATGGTATATATAAATATACCTACATCATAGTTATTATGTCATTAGTATTTTAATGTGTAGATATACTAGTATTATGCTTGAAATATATGTATTTACTAAGAAATCATAACCATGAAAAATTTTCTATATTTTTTTTTAGTGGAGGAAGTAGGTGTGCATGTGAGGGGAGATCAAGGGCCTAGATTTTTTTTTGTTTTGGGTGATTGGACACATGGATGAAAAGGGGATGGCAAACTTGTAATATTATGGGAGTATGGATCTTAAAAGAGTCCATGGAGAATTTATCTCTTCATCCTCTTCCTAGAGAAGATTTCTCCATGGCAAAAATCCTAGAAACCCAAGATCCAACCTCCTCTCTATTCCTCACTCTCTCTATTTCCCTCCCCTTTTTTCTTCTCTTCTCCTCCTCCTTCTCTCCCTTGAGTCTAGATCCACGCGCGCAGCCAAGCGGTGGTCGGCCAGGGCGGCTGGTAGGAGTTCAGAGTTGGTGAGTGAGTTTCTTCCTTCTTTTTCTTACATCTCAACTCGTCATCTCTTGTGATTCATAGATCTTGATCTCTTGGTTATGAGTGGACTTTCTCTTAATCTATTCATCCTAATTTTCTTAAAATTTCATGACTTATTAAAGTATGTAGTGGTCTAATATTGATCTTGAGATTAATGGGTTAATTCAATTACATATAATTGATGAATAAAAATATTGCATTGTAGGGTATATCATGTGGTGAGGGAGTATATAATTTTTAGATTTGGATTTAAATCTCAAACCTTAAAATTTCAATCTCATATCTTGCTTGATGGTGATGAAATTTTAATTTGAGTGATAGGTGAAATTTATTCTTGATCAATGTTGTTCCTTCTTAAATTAAGTCCCATCCTTAAAAGAATTATAGGTGAGATCAAGTTTATAGACCCCTCCTAACCATTAGTGTAGATTGAGATTCTTGAAGCCTCTTACACTTGTGATAGTTGAGCCTCTTGCCATTCTTCTATAATAACTATGAAACCAAATCAAAATCTGAAATTTGTGATGTTAGTGAGATAAAAAGAATTTTTATGATATGATTTAAACTATGAAGTTGAAGATAGTTTAAGGAGAGGGTGATAGTAGATTAAGTTATGTTAGAATTATTAATGTTCATATAAAATTTGCCTATGACTAAAAATTTTAAATACTTAAGTTCATAGTTTACTTATGACTTAATTTAAGTGAAGAGGTTAAAAGAAAAGTTAAGAAATTCTTAATTCGAAGCATTTTTGAGATAGTAGCATAAAGCTGTTGAAGTCTGTCAAGATCTGAAATTTGAAACTTGAGGTTTCTTTCATATGGATATTTAAAACGAAATGGGTAATAATATATTGTTGGAAAGATAATCGAGTCTACTTTCCAATGGCTTATGCGGTGTCCTTATCAAATGTCTGTGTTGGAAATTATCGCTGAAATATAACAAGCTAGTCGAAGATACTGAGTTGCAGAATTTTGAATGTATAGAATATTTCTGTTTATTCAGGGTTGTTCATGCGAATTAAGCTGGTCATGTAGTATATCATTAGAAAGACTAGTAAGTCTAATTTTCAGTGAAAGTTTCTGTGTCTTATTCTTATATCAAAAATGGGAGTTATGATAAAACATCTCCGATTGTTAAGGAAGTCAGATCCGATGAATTTATATTTAGGTGGGATCTATGTGAAATTTATTAGAATTTATATACAAGCATATTGTGCTGAGCCTAAAACTAAACACATTCTTCCAAAAACGCATGTTATGAACGCGAGTATATATTAATTATTTATTAAAGTATTGATAATTTATAATAATGTCTCATTAACGGTATTGCATATATACTCGGTGTGTTGATAATTATTCTCAAACTTAAATTAGCTCTTAGCCTTACTGACATTAGGGAATTATTGTGTTATGAATTCTAAAAGACATATTTCACCCTAACACATAACCTCTTCTATGGCCTAGTAAACTGGATTATGAATAGAATATTTATTGGCAAATAGCCAGTGGAAGAATCATGAAATGCCGAAAGTTACTTGTGCATACTATAGTTCTATCAGTTTTAACTAACTAATAATTAGACTAGAAATAGTCAACACTAAATTATGCTGACGGTAGACTGATAGATGAGTGAACATGAAATTTATGCTGAAATGTGAATATTATTTAACTAATAAAATATGCATGAACATTAGTTGAAAAGAAAGATTTTCGTGGTGTGATATAAAGTTGGGAAATCAGAATGGTAGGATCGGTCGTATGAAGATCAGTATTAGCGAAAATCCAAACAGTTTTCGAGTTTAATTCAATCCATGAATAAGTGAGGATAATTTATATATATATATAATAAATCTTAGTTGCGACCACACTGGTTACATCGTATCAAAAACTTTAAGTAATAACGGATTGTTAGATCTTATTAAATTGTACATTGAATCAAGAAAGTTATATATCAATTAGCAAGTATGTAAGAAATTTTCTCTTCTCCTTACAGTCTCAACTTACCTTTCCATCTAGCCAGGCTCTTTGAGCAAGTAATATCTTTGCATATAGATAGTGTATGTTCCATAAAGTTACTAAACTTAAGACATACTTGAAATAATGATTTTCAATTATATGTATTACATCTTATCAATTCTAATTAAGTCCCTTTCTTTTATTGAGTATGATGTCTTGCAATACGTCATGGTTTAAACGGTAATTGTGATGTTACAAATTATTCTCCTTTCTAGGGACAAATTCAAAATCTATTTAGAGCATCACATAGAAGGTACCCATATTATATATATATATATATATATATATATATATATATATATATATATATATATATATATATATATATATATATATATATAGAAAAATGGATATCAGCCGGCAGGCTGAGAGAACTCTCTCAGCCTGCGCTGACGTGGCTCAAATTGTCACGTCACTGAGTTGCGGCACGCTTTTAGGCGACTGTTAAATTACCAAATACCCCTTATGAAAAGCAACTCTTAGAGCGTTCCCTTGATTATTGTTTATTATTATTTTTCCCCCCTTTTTTTTGCCGCTCTTTATAGGGTATTCTATATAAATTACTTTTCACCCTATTTTCCTGACCTCTTTTTGAAAGATCTAGTTTCATCTTTTCAGTCTGCGATAAACTTTTTTTCTGAAAATATAAAATCTTTTTAGATCAATTTTTTTTTCGAAAAGCTTTAATGTCGACGTCTGAGCAGTATACCGACGATCTTAATTTGGAAGATATTACATCTGGATCTACTTTCTCTCAGAATATTGAAAATCTTGAAGGGTTGACATCTCTGCATGCCGATCAACAGGTTTTTATTGTTTATATATATTTTAAAAACAATTTTTGAAATATTGATTTTTTTTCTCTTTAGACTATGAGGTACTGCGACCGTTTTAATATTCGGTCGCAATCTTATTTGAAAATAATCTCCGGCTGTGAATTCTTTTTTTCTAGGGTATGCGTTTTAGGTCGCAGTCTTTAATAAGGAGTAATATAGATTTCTTCACATACGGATAATTGCGACTTAGGTCATAGTCTTTAGTAAGGAGTAATATAGATTTCTTCACATGCGGATAACTGCGACTTAGATCGCAGTCTTTAATAAGGAATAATATAGATTTATTCACATACTGATAACTGCGACTTAGGTCGCAGTCTTTAATAAGGAGTATTATAGATTTCATAACTGCGACTTTGGTGGCAGTCTTGAATAAGAAGTAATATAGATTTCTTCTCATACGGTTAACTGCGACCTTGGTCGCAGTAATTGATAAGAAGTAAATTATTTTTCATCTGTTATGCGACCTTGGTCGCATTTATATAACTTATATTTTATTCATTTAATTGGTGTAATTTTTTTTTTGGTAGGATATGAATGCACATGGAGAAATGTCTGGAAGCTCAGATAAGTTTTTAGGGAAACAGTTCTTGTCGCATATGGAAGCATACAATTTCTACAATTCTTTTGCAAGGAATAGAGGTTTTAGCGTGAGAAGAAAAGGTACAGATAAGTCACGGAAGCCTCCACATGAGATTATTTGCAGAAAATTTTGCTGCAACAAGGAAGGTCTGAAGAAATTATGTGACAAAAGACAAGATGGGCTTACAGTGCATCGTCGAGTTAACACTAGAGTAGGTTGTCCTGCTGAGATGCATATCCGTCTTCGTTTATTTTCGGACTCAAGTCGATATTGGGTTATCACAAAATTTGTTGATACTCATTCACATGAATTGTCTAGCCCTGATAAGGTACATCACCATTACTCTCACCAGTCTCATCGTTCAACAATTAGCAGAAGCATTATGAGCAATCTGGTTGATGTTGGAATGCGGCCTTCAAATATTTCCCGCGTTGTGAATGCAATGAGCCAGGGAGAAGGCTTTGAAGAAGTGCGCCCTCAACAAGTTATTGATTTCACTCGTCAATGTAGAAATAACTGCGGTGATGAGTTTATTGCTATTATCAAATATTTTCAAGAGAAAGCCGAGACCGATCCAGAATTCTTCTTTTCAAGTGAAGTCGATAACGCGGGCACACTGAGAAGCATTTTTTGGGCTGATGGAAGAGCTATTTCCTCGTATCTTACCTTCTGTGATGTGATCGTTTTTGACACCACATACAGAACTAATCACTTGAGCTTGCCATTTGCTCCATTCACTGGAGTAAATCATCACCGGCAGTCAATTTTGTTCGGCTGTGCTTTACTTGCTGATGAGCAGAGGGATACTTTTGTTTGGTTATTCCAAAAATGGCTCAAGTGCATGCATGGAGTTGAACCCAAGCTGATTATTACTGATCAGGATGCGCAGATTGGTGATGCCATCAAGATTGTTTTCGCAACTTCTCGGCATCGTTACTGTTTCTGGCATGTGCGGAAACATATTGCCGAGCAACAAATCCCAATGGCAAACAAGTATGGAGAAGATATGGTCTCCGATTTTCATGCTTGGTACACCTCCCGCGATATAAGGACTTGTGAGGAAAGATGGCGTCTGATGAGTGAAAAATATCAGTTAGAAGAAGAAGATGACAGTTGGTTGATGAAGATGTACAGGCTTCGTGGACACTGGTTAATGCATATCTCAAGGATGTTTTCTGTGCTGGAATGACAACCAGTCAGAGGTCCGAGAGTATTAATTCCTTTTTTGATGGTTTTGTTAACTCAAACACTAAACTAGTGGAATTTGTTCACCAATATGATAAAGCCGTTGCTTCCCGTCGTGCATCTGAATCTCTTCAAGATTTTAGGGGTTTGAATTCTGTGCCCAATTGTACATCCAATCCATATGAGATACAGGTTTCGAAGTTGTATACACCGAAGATTTTTCAGTTGTTCCAAAATGAATGGGCAGTTGTAATGACACTGTTTTCAGAAGAGGTGGAACATGACAAACCTGGATCAATATATTTGGTTGGTAATTTTTCAGAACCAAAAGACAGCTGGGAAAAGGTCAGTTATGATAAACGAGAGGAACTTCATGTTTCTTGCAGTTGCTCGTTATTTGAAACAGAGGGTATCCTATGTGGACATATTCTGTGTATTTTGTGGCGCAATCACGTTACACATATACCGGAATCATATATACTTCAGAGATGGAGGTTGGATGCTCGTTACAAAAACATTGCAATTGAAAATGGCATGAGGCTTTTTCCCAGTCAAGGCACTCCACGGACAGCTAGATTGTTGACAGTTCATTCAAAATTTAATGCAATTGTGAACATGGTCGCTGATTCTGATGAAAATATTTCAAAGTTGGAGGCAGTTTTGGAAAGTTTTGCCCAAGATACAACTAGAGAATACAGAGCAATGTTAGGAAATGATCGTTCATCACAGCCTAAAACTGCGGTTGGTTCCAGTGGATCCGTTGTCGTATTGCGAGATGGTGAAGAATTGAATATACGTGATCCAATTGGTCCTGTACCAACCAAGGGGAGGCCTAGAGCTGCATCCAGGCTTAAGTCTGGTTTTGAAGATTCTATTTCTCAGAAGGAAGTTAAGCATCGAAGATGTGGTAACTGCCAAGAGCTGGGCCATTACAGGACTGGTTGTCCGTTATTGGTATTACATTAAACCTGTTAATAATTTTTTTTCTAACGATTAATCTTAAAAATTCTTACTATTTAATTTTTTTTGGCAGAAGAAGTAGCTTTGGGTTGCTTCCATCTCGAAGGAACAAAGACTTCAATTTTTTTTATGAAGTGCGACCAGGGTCGTACAGTGTAGAGAGATTAAGTTGATTTCTGACACTGGCATGTAATTATAATCAGATTTATTATCATGCTTTGATTTCTACTGTATTATTTTTGTTTGTAGTTGTACTTTAAAGTTTTAATGCTACTTTATAGTTTAATTTTTTTTGTTTATAATGTAGTCAGAGACTTTGTCTCGTTGTACATGGTTAATTGCAACCAAGGTCGCAGTGTTGTTATTGATAAAGATGGCCAGCAACTTCAATCTAGGGTCGCATTACATGTACTGCGACCAAAGTCGCAGTACGTTAGGTAGGTTTTTCCTTTATATTAACACTCATAGCGACCAATGTCGCAGTGTTGTTGTTGATTAAAACATTGCCGCCATCAACTGCGACCAAAGTCGCATTGTATTTTACTAAGGCTGCGGCTATCAACTGCGACCAAAGTCGCAGTACGTTAGGTAGTTTTTTTCCTTTATATTAACACGCATAGCGACCAATGTCGCAGTGTTGTTGTTGATTAAAACATTGCCGCCATCAACTGCGACCAAAGTCGCATTGTATTTTAGTAAGGCTGCGGCTATCAACTGCGACCAAAGTCGCAGTACGTTAGGTAGTTTTTTTCCTTTATATTAACACGCATAGCGACCAATGTCGCAGTGTTGTTGTTGATTAACACAATTACTGAAGGCATGTTTGTTTCTAATATCAGTACGCAATAGTAAAAACCAAGTTGTAACAAATGAAGACTGTAAATAATCAATGGAACTTATAATAAATAAATGTATAGAAATGTGTATAAATTAAATCAATACAACAAAAAAATTATGCAATGAATTGCACTTGAATATTTTTTACATTTATAAAAAAATTGTGGTATATCAATAATTTGTCAACTATCAGTCTTCAAATGTCATATGTCGTACAATGTCTGTTTCTTCATCCCAACTCTTCTCTACATCTGCAAGCATCATGTATGCAAGCTCACTTCTTAGTTTCTGTACACCAGCAACCGTAACAGCATCAACAGCTGATAGATGATACCCAGACGCTATGCTTTCCATGTACTTGCATACATATATAGCGCAATCAACACTGAAATTTTCATAGAGCAATCATTAAATGAAATTAGATTTTGTACCAAAAAAAAAGTAGAAAATATGTAATGAAATTAGATGTCAAAAATTTATATACCTGTTTGCTTGTTGGGGGCATTTTGCGTATTTTATTTTATTTTTTCTCATTTTTTTTTAAAATGAATCTGAAAAATCTCTATTAATCTATCTTTCTGCAATGTCAATAGGAACAAAAATTAGTATTAATCAAATTAATTGCAAGTTTCCAGTAATCAAAATATTAAACTTCAACTCACCATTATTCTTGCATCATTTTTGTAAAGGTTTGTTATACTACTTTTTTTGTCAGCTGGGACCAAAGAGTTGTAAAAAATCCACTCTTCTGTGCTGCAATCGAATACCAGCAAGGTCCAGTGAAATCCCTGCTCGTCGGCACTATGTTTGTGATTGATCGGGAAGAACATGTACTGCATGTCAGCTGTCCAGTTTTTCAACAGCTTCTGCTTGATGAAATGACCTTCCAGATCTTCAATTTTATTTACAACACCGTGCTGCGGACAAGAAGAAAAAAATTTTAAATCGAATACAAAATGAATTTAAAATATAATAAAAATTTCTAAACTGCGACCTTAGTCGCACTATATTATTTAGTCGCAGTATATGAGTTAGTAGCAGTACATTTTAATTATAAACTGCGACCTTGGTCGCATCTCCGACCTTGGTCGCATCTCCGACCTTGGTCGCAGGTCGTATCTGTTACTTTTTGTCGCAGTACCTGAGTTAGTAGCAATACATTTTAATTATAAACTGCGACCTTGGTCGCAGATCCGACCTTGGTCGCAGGTCGCAGCTGTTACATTTTGTCGCAGTACCTGAGTTAGTAGCAATACATTTTAATTATAAACTGCGACCTTGGTCGCAGTACATGTGTTAGTAGCAGTACATTTTAATTATTCACTGCGACCTTAGTCGCAGTACATGTGTTAGTAGCAGTACATTTTAATTATTCACTGCGACCTTAGTCGCAGTACATGATTTATGCCTACATAGAGAATATTAGTAATCTGTTCCAGAGTTGATATTACATTAAACCGTAAAGGAGAAAGTAGATTTTTACCCAAGCTTCGCTTCGGAAGAATATGCTTTTTAATCCTTCTCTTTTCTCAAGATGCTGCATGTAGAAATGAATTACATTTGAATCTAAGTCTTTACTGAACATCAGGTCCTCAATGTCATTCCTTGAAATGATGATTGAATTATTGGTATCCTGATACGCAGTAGAACTGCAAGATATTTAAAACAAAGTTAGTAATTTAATTGTTCTTATATAAAGGTATAACAGAAATTTTTTGGATATGAATTAACTTACTCAGAGTAGGACTTGTCGAAGAATTTTTTTATAAGATGTTGTTGATGGGGCTGCAGAATTCTGTATGATGTGGTTTCGGTCAATTCTCTTGATGTGGAGGAAATCTCTTTGTCGCCGAAACCAGCGGTAGAACTCGCAGCCGCAGGCTGTGGAAGAGGATTTTCATTTTTTTTCTTCTTCTGTTTTGGATAAACAAAGTCGGAGTCATCACGATCTCTTTCAGCGCGCTTTCGTTCTTTGACTCCCCTTTCTATTGTTCCTTTAGATGTTTCCAAAACAGCTTCTTTTGAGGGTTGCTTCTGAGGCGGAGTATGTTCTTGAATTTCTTCTTCAGAAGCTCTATCTCTTTGGATTTCTTGAGTCATTTGACTTAGATCCAGAGAAAAACTTGGAATATCTTCCCCAGCAATAATTAAAACAGACTCAGAACCCATGATTTTATCCTCTTCCAGTTTTTTCTTCTTCTCCTCTTCAGCCTGCTTCTCCATCTGCTCCTTCATTCTTTTGTTCTCCATCTGCGCCTTCCTCCTCTTCTTCTCATTCTCTTCCTCCTCCCTCCTCCTCCTCTCCTGCCCCTCCTCTTCCCTCCTCCTCTTCTCCTTCTCCTGCTCCTCCTTTTCCCTCCTCTTCTTCTTCTCCTCTTCTTCCCTCATTCTCCTTTCATTCTCCTCCTCTTCCCTTCTTCTATTCTCCTTCTCCTTCTCCTCCACTTCTCTCCTCCTGTTCTCCTTTTCCTTCTCTTCTTCCCTCTTCTTCTCCTGCTCTTTCTCTTCCTCTTCCCTCTTCCTCCTTTCATTCTCCTCCTCTTCCCTTCTTTTATTCTCCTGTTGCCTTCTTTGGTTTTTCTTCTCTTTTTTTTCTCTTCTTTTTTTAATTTTAATTCAGCCTCGATTTTTTTCTCTGTCTCCATATTTTCAATCTTTTTTTCAAGCTGAGAAACATAATCTCTCAAGAGCTGATTTGCAGACCTCAATCGTTTTATTTCTGCTGCTTGATCATCCGGTGTAGGTGGCAAATAACCTTCAAAAATTGGTTCTTGCTCACTCGTTTCAGCTCGATCTGGCTCCTTTTCCGCCGGGATGTCAGGCTCATTCAATGTATGGCCTCCTTCTTCTCCTTCACTTTCACCTTCTTCTTCTTCTTTTTCTTCACCTTCATCTTCATCTTCATCTTCTGCTGGTTCTTCTTCCTCATCCTCTTCCCCTTCAACTGGAAGGCCAACCATAATTTTTTCATCATTAGAGATGTTGGCCATTCGACTCAAAATCTGAAAAAAAACAGAATAAAGGTAAGCTAAAAATAAAACAATGAAATAATGATACTGCGACCATGGTCGCAGTTTATTTATGAAATATTGTAGATAAGATTGCGACCATGGTCGCAGTATGTTTGTCGTGCATAAATTTATCTGCCAAGACATGCAGCTCAACACTGCGACCATGGTCGCAGTATGTTTGTCGTGCATAAATTTATCTGCCAAGACATGCAGCTCAACACTGCGACCATGGTCGCAGTATGTTTGTCGTGCATAAATTTATCTGCCAAGACATGCAGCTCAACACTGCGACCATGGTCGCATTTCTGTTGAAAAGGGTATTTTCAAGAGAATGCGACCATGGTCGCACATTATTTGTCAGGCAGAAAACGAACTGCGACCTTGGTACTCAATACTGCGACTATGGTCGCATTTTATTTGTACTACACATAAAAAGAAGTTTAACTTACAATATTGCTGTCAATCTTTTTTAGATCAACTTCAAGTAGAGATCTGCCAATATTTTGGAGGTCCCATCTTACTGCGCGTGGGGTTTTTTCCTCCAAACCAGACCTCTGCTCAAAAATAGGTGCCCTCTCACACAGCCAATACTGCCAAAAATTAAAAAATAAATTAGTTTCCACAAATTTTCTCAATTTATGGGTAAATTTCATACAATGTTGGCCAAATTTCAGATTTCTACTTACAATAATTTGCACGGAGCATCCTTGCAGCTCGTACGTGGCTTGCCTGAAGATGTTCATTGACTCAATCAGGAATTGCCAAACAGCTTTTGCCCAGCATATTGTCCTCATCAGTTGCATATTGGCAATCTGTTCCACAATATACCACGGCACCGTGCATTTACTGCCAGAGAAGAAAAGAGTGGCCGACATGTATAGGATGACTAATGTGGTAAAGTCTTGAGCTGCAAGTCTATTTATGTCTCTTATAATTTTCTTCATAGACATTTGCTGCTCAAATTGTTCATCCTGTGTCACATCTAATATATCCCTCCTCCTCCTCTTGACAAGAAGATCATCCAAAACATTTTCAATAGATACTTTTGTGATCTTCTTTATATTGGGGAAAAAATGTTTTATAACCCCTCTATCCTTCAGCGTACATGTCTTATTCATCACAAAATCTACTCCATTGACAGGTAGACCAAAAGTAAGGGCAACATCCTCCACTGTTAACTCAATCTCTTTGCCCCCAATTGTAAAGATCCTTGTATTACTGTCATACTGGTCTAAAATACGCAGTACGGCCAAGTTTGATTTAAGAGCCTTTTCAGCCGCAAATTCTTCATTGTAAAACGCCATGAAGATTGGGCCAAATGGGGTATTCTTCATCGCCTCTACGAAATTTGCCGGTATGTACTTCTTAATTTTCTTCATTAACTGGCACATTGGTTTTATGCTTGATCTCAGAGGACGAACCTGTATCTGTTGTTTACCTACGTAGGAAGAAAAATTAAACACTTTAGACCAATGATTATTGAAAAAGTCAGAAAATACTACGGTGCAATCAATAACAACTGCGACCCTAGAACGTACTGCGACCAAGGTCGCATTGCGACCAGGGTCGCACTACGATCAAGGTCGCATAAGACTACAGTGCAATCAGAACAACTGCGACCCTAGTCAACAGTGCGACCAAGGTCGCATAAGACTACAGTTCAAACAGAAACAACTGCGACACAAGTTTGATAAAAACATATTATTTAAAATAAACTGCGACCTTGGTGAAGACTTGAGACTACAACTCTGATTTAAACAACTGCGACCCCCATGTCGTCAGTATGTGAGAAAAAAGTAAATTCATATACTGCGACCAACGTCGCATTCGTCTACAAGGAAAGGTAAAAAAAAAAAATTTCCAAAGTCGCACAGATCTGAACTGCGACACAGTAAAATAGAAGTAAATAATAAAAACTTTTCAAAAATAGGACCTTTATCGTCTAAAGTTTGAAAATCTCTTTTCGTAATTGCGACCATGTTTACAATATTTAAAAAAAATTTTAAAAAAAATGCGACTTCAGAAATAAATCTTGAAAAAATTTAAAACTATGAAAATACACAAAACCCTAAAAATTTTTGAAAATATCAATTTTGTGGTACCTTTTTCGACGGATGATTTCTTAGGCGCCATCAGTTGCAAATAATTTTTTTCAAAAACGGATGAAATTTTTGAAGGAAAAGAACTAATTGGATCAGAACCGCCGGTTGAAGTTTTAGAGCCGTAAATTTTTGGAAGACTATTTTTTTTACAATAAGGTAAAGGTTGTGATGGAGGGTATTTTCGGAAATACAATGTTGAGGTGACTGGCATTAAATTGGGCGGGATTTTACAGGATTTTGTCCGCCAAATTTTTTAACAGATGTGGGGCGGTGATGTTGCCACGCCCGCAGGCTGAGAAAACTCTCTCAGCCCGCCAGCTGAGGTACATTAACCCCATATATATATATATATATATATATATATATATATATATATATATATATATATATATATATATATATATATATATATATATATATATATATATATATATACACACACACACACACATATATAGCTTTATAAGAAAAAGGGATAATTTCACCACCTTATTGTTAAGAGAGTGTCTATTGCAGTAAATTGGTATTTACACTAAACGTGGGTAGTCTTAGGAGTATTAGACACTGAACCAATATTGAATTTATAGTCACCATGAAAGTATAGTAAGGCAGACTTAGAATTAAACACACATTTTCTAATAAGTGTTGCAATAAATATGAATCTATTTTGAATCTTTTAACCATTCTCTCTCTCTTTGAACTCCAAACTAGAGAGTGATTACAGACAAATTGACTAAAATAATATAAGTTTTAAATTGATTTTTTTAATGAATTTTAAAGATATAATGTTGGGAACTAAATTTATAAATTGAGAGAAAAGAAAACTTTGAAAAGTTGCTTCCTTTTGGCATAATGAATAATATATAAAAATAGCGTTGCATATATATGAATGACAATGCATGTTTAGTATAATAATTCATGTGACTATATAGTGTTGTAAGCATTCTCTTAAGAATTATCTTAATAACATGTAAATTTGAATGATTAATAGATTATTACTATTAGTGATTGAAATAATTGTTGATGCATGATTGCATGTAATATGTTGCATAATTAGAGAAAGCTTGATAATTGATTCTATGTGTATTGCCTGTGTGTATGATCTAGTATGTACATGTTGGGTATGTTGTTAATTGGGTTGTTGATCATATTCTAGATAAAATTAATGGCATGTGTGTGGTACATATTTGAGAATTTGAATGAAACACCAGATAAGCTGAACTTGTTATAGATAAACTCAAAAATATATATGAATAGGATGATGTGTAACATTGGCTTGTATATAGTATTGCACATACATGTGGGGTTTATATATATATATATATATATATATATATATATATATATATATATATAAAGGGAAAGATGGTGTTATTGTCATATAAATATATATACATATATATTGCAAAGGAAGAGGCCGGCGGGAGCCGGTGGAAGGGGAAGACGGTGTTGTTGTCATAAAAATATATATACATATATTTCAAAGTAAGGGGCTAGCGGGAGCTGGTAAGTGTGAAGACAGGGAAGGATATTGTGTGTTGTTATTTAAAGTTGGGGTTCCGAATCTTGTCAGAGTAGTCGACTAATATTTTTGCCTAGTCGACTAATATATGTTATTAGTTGATTAGTACCCTAACCTAATCGACTAATGTCAGGTCTGACAGTTTTTTTTTTGAATCTCTTTCCATATTCGAATTAGATTCGTGTTTTCTTTATTCTGAGGTGGTGATTGTTTGTAATTAATGAAGTTTGTTTAAAACTAAAAGAGTTCTATGGTTTAGAAATAACCCCTTAGGGGTGAGATTCAATGTAACCCAATGAATTTGTAATTCTTATTCGTGTAATTCATCTAGCTAAGATATTCGTTAAGGAAACTTAGCCACAAGAGTTCGCTTTTGTTGGCGGCCATCAATGACTTGTAATCTTCTCAGCATGAGGTGTAAATAATTCTTATTGTACTCCTCCAAAGTTTTAATAAAGTTTTTTCCCTTCTCTTATGGACGTGCACAAGATCTGTTTGATCAGTGAAACCAGTTATATTGCGTGTTGCCTTTCTACCTACTTTGAAATATCCTTTTATTCTCTTCTTCACGTTGTCTTAGTAGATTTTGTGGTTTATTTCTGCTGTGCCATCTCAGTCGATCCGGCTGTGGGGGCGTCTTCCCTGAAAATCACAACACTCGCCTCTCACTGACCCTCTCTTTCCACCCCCCGGCAAGCCCTACGTGCTCGCTATCAAACTCACCCCTCTCTAAAGAGCCCTCGCCTCCCGCTGACCCTCTCTTTCTCCACCCCCAGTGTAACACCGCGATCCTAAGGATACGGAGACGTTATGGCGACGTACATATGCGAGGTGAAAACACACTCACGAGTACGTTGAGCCTCAGTACAGGATATAATTTCCATATACACATGAGTTTCAGCTGTACAAGAATACCTGCAGAAGAGGTTAGCGATCATAACAGATATGAAAAAGATGGACAAATAATATAACAGAAATAAATCACTAAGATACCTATGAATAGTCCCGATGAGGAATCTCCCATGTGACTCCAAGGCACTCTCTGAAGCTACGGTAACTCGGATCTCCAACCTGGGCATGCAAACCCAGGGTCGTCAGAAAGCGACCTAGTGAGTGGTAAAATGAAGGAGGTAGTAATAGATACAATAGTAATACAAGCACGATAAAAATATATAATACAAGATGTGATAATAGTGATACCATATAATACGCATATACGAAGCGGTAGAAATATATAAACATGTTATCTTTTAATACCATCACTACCTAGCCGGTTATCATCAGGTCATGTATATAGTCGTGTCCAATTTATATCAGAAATAATGTTGTCTAGTGGTGACGTAATGAATATGCTAGTGGTGACGTGATAGAAGTGAACATGCAGATGTGCGTATGCAAGATACCCATAATACGATGTTGTGCATAGACTGGAATGAATACAGGAAACATAATATATGCAATGCAACATGAACATGAGTAGCATGTCACCACAGAAAGTCTAACATGTACCAGGTATAGTAACAATATACATGTAACAGGATAACAGATAAAATTCAGGGACAGTCACGAGATAGCATACATGTATCAGGTAAGTCATGTCTTTTATACAATAGTAGAAATCAGTACCACCCAGTATTTTAATCACTCTCTTCCAGTGTCCCATACCACTGGCAGTTCCTACTGGAGCCCGCACTCCGGTCGAACTCATCCGGACATGGCCTACGGGTACCATTATCCAAATGAGAGAGTGACCAAATAACAAGTGTTCCCGACGTCACTATTGTGTATATTGTTTTCATATGTTAATTGGAAACCCATGGTCGAGGAGCTCATATCGGGTGGGTGTATCCCGTGCATACCCGGGACAACGGCCTTAAACAGACCCCTGGCTGCTGAGACCAGGGCCAGCCCGCTAGAGCTGTAACATGTAACGGGAATCTCAATGAGCTAAAACAATAACAGAATGCTCATGAGTAACAGACGGTAGCCAGCACTACCCCGTCCCCTGCTGTGGGACAAACAATGGATCCAGGCATCCACCCGATATGATCTAATCAACCATCAAGTCTCCCCCATACTCAAGTTATCATTATTATCTGATATGTCAAGTATATAGTGTAACAAGAACAAATACAGTACATGATACGGGTAACATGATAACTGGACCTGAGCTCTGTTGATAGCATAGAACAATATAACGGGAAACAGGAACAATATAATGGGAAACGGGAACAATAGATGTGGGATTCCACATGTCGCATATCAACAGCTCTCATGTCCAGTAACGGAAATCCATATCAGTAACAGGACACAATCATATAACATGAATACGGAAACATGGAACAATAATACATGTAATAAGCACGGTGATCCATACGACAAGAAGATAGAAACAACAAAGACATGTGTAACTGTACTATGTACGCATGACAGAAATGTGTATGATGATCATGCTAATATGAAATGCAGTAGCCCGTGCAGTGATATGCCGAGAATCCATGTAATGAGGATAACAATACATTACATAACGGTATCGGTGGGCTATGCCTACGAAATAACAAGTGTGCCGTGTCATAGTATCTGTGTAACATGCACAGGTAATAACAGTGGTCAGTGTCTACTATCATGAACAGTGAACTACAGTATCCGTGTAGCCATAAGTATGCATAGCATTAACATATGTAGGAACAATGGTCGACGGTGTCT
This sequence comes from Agave tequilana, assembly GCA_038442645.1. Classification (NCBI taxonomy): domain Eukaryota; kingdom Viridiplantae; phylum Streptophyta; class Magnoliopsida; order Asparagales; family Asparagaceae; genus Agave; species Agave tequilana. Next base: position 164,490 of record JAVJIF010004781.1, read on the forward strand.
TATAGTAACGGTGTCTAGCATGCATGTCTAGTACCAGTGTAATGTCATAGTGTATCTGTGGATCAGTATGCATGTAACGTGACTGTGATACAATACATGTGATAAGAGTGTACACCCGCGTGTCAGTGGCTGTGCAGGTCATGACTGTATTCGAATTGCCTATGTCAGTAGACCTAGCAATATTCTATGTCATTCCTATTCCAATGACTGTACGATTATGACCAGTGAATAATTAATAATTACCGGATTTTATTCATAATCAATAATTAATAGGTCAATGTCACTAGACACAGTAAAATATAATTTATAAAAGAAAACACTCACTAACTAGCCACGGGAAGGTAACTCTCGTTCCCACGATCGCAACGGATCCAGAATCGTCCAAATCAGAGTCCGGATACTCCCGATATCGCCCGAACGCTAAACCTAATCAAAATGGGATAAATATGTAAATAAAAATAATTCAAAATGTAATTAATAAAATGGAGCAGGGGGTTTTATGTTAAATTACCTTTAATGGGTTTCGGAGCGGGTTTGGGCTCATAACGGGTCGGGTTTGGATCCTACCCAAACCCATCACTTCAATGAAATGGGTATGGGTTCTCGGGTTATTGGATTTACCACTACCCAATAGGGGTTAATGGGTTTGAGCTTAACCCAAACCCACAAAGAAAACTCACAGCAGCAGCAGCACCTTGCTGCTGCTCCTGCGCGGCTGGCCGGCCAGCCCAGTTGGCCGGCGGCGGCGGTGGCGTCGGCCGAGAGAGCAAGAGAGAGAGGGTGAGAAAATCGAATCATATTCCAACGGAGAAGACGAATAAGAAGAGATGCCAGAAAGAAAGAAACAGAGATCGCAAGCAAACCCATATGAATTCGACCAGTTGCCAGACCTAGCTGGCAAGTTAGATATCTAGGGAACTCAGATATTGCCAAAAGAATGACACAACCTCTCTCATAAGTAAAAAAAAAAAAAAGAAGATGTCTCAAACTGGTTGCCTACATACTTTGCAGGCCATCCGAGTTTGGGGGGGGGGAGAGAGAGAGACGGGGGAGAGAGAGAGAATTGAGAGAGGGAAAGTTTTAGAGAGAGAGAATTAATGAAGAGAGAGGGGGAAACAGGGGATTTTAAAGAGGGGGCACTGTTGGGTCAATGGAGGTGGAAGGAGGAAGCTTGTGGAAAAAGAAAGAGGAGGAAGGAAGAAAGAAATAAATTAAATAGAGATTTAATTAAAGAAATATTATTTTAATAGGTTAAAAATTGACTAGTTCCGAACGGTACCCAAAAATTACAGAAAATAGAGAATATTATCTGGAGACGTAATATGAAGACGGTTTGTAGAAATTCAAGACAGTTGCAAATTAAAAATCCTGAAAGCTATCGCCGGTACTGGGCGACACCGGTTTGGCCGGATTCCGATAAATTCAGAAAAATCTCCAAAAATATCCCAACGTAGAGAATCCGATTCTAAGACACATGGTGAAAGAGGATTCTTGAAATATGACTCTATGTGTGAAGGAAAAATCGTAGAGCCGATTATCGGTATCGGTCGACACCGACTACGGAGATTTTTCCAAAATAATCCAGAAAATTTCCAGAAAATCCTGAAAAATCTCAAATATTAGAAAATGATTTTAGAAACTGAGATCAGCTCAATCGGACTACCACGGAGGTCAAATCAATTTTGTACGTCATATCGCGTACTGATACTGTGATACGTACATCAAGGATCAGGGGGTTACATTTCTCCCCACCTTACAAAAATTGCGTCCTCGCAATTTCCATTTCGGTGTGAGAACAACATTTCTAACCCCAAAGCTGAAATATTACGGGTCCATGACACTTCCGCTGCGCACTCTGATATCGATAAGGAACTCGGGACGGAGAAGTATGGTAGTGAACAAATCCTAACGGATGGGAAGCAAGACGATGCAAGGAAAGCGAGAAGGAAAATGGATGTTCTGATTGACAACTGGAAGGAAGGAAGGAATACAAACGAGTCAAGGAATGAATTGTCAAGGTCATAGTAATCTTGTACTCGTTGCTGGACTCCCCAAATTCAGATACAGATCAGTTAATCTGAACCTGATTGTACTGTTGGTAAGAGCCCGAGAATTGACCCAGGTGGTTACCCACACCAGGTATGAACCTAGGCTCTGATACCACTATGTAACACCGCGATCCTAAGGATACGGAGACGTTATGGCGACGTACATATGCGAGGTGAAAACACACTCACAAGTACGTTGAGCCTCAGTACAGGATATAACTTCCATATACACATGAGTTCCAGCTATACAAGAATACCTGCAGAAGAGGTTAGCGATCATAACAGATATGAAAAAGATGGACAAATAATATAACAGAAATAAATCACTAAGATACTTATGAATAGTCCCGATGAGGAATCTCCCATGTGACTCCAAGGCACTCTCTGATGCTACGGTAACTCGGATCTCCAACCTGGGCATGCAAACCCAGGGTCGTCAAAAAGCGACCTAGTGAGTGGTAAAATGAAGGAGGCAGTAATAGATACAATAGTAATACAAGCACGATAAAAATATATAATACAAGATGTGATAATAGTGATACCATATAATACGCATATACGAAGCGGTAGAAATATATAAACATGTTATCTTTTAATACCATCACTACCTAGCCGGTTATCATCAGGTCATGTATATAGTCGTGTCCAGTTTATATCAGAAATAATGTTGTCTAGTGGTGACGTAATGAACATGCTAGTGGTGACGTGATAGAAGTGAACATGCAGATGTGCGTATGCAAGATACCCATAATACGATGTTGTGCATAGACAGGAATGAATATAGGAAACATAATATATGCAATGCAACATGAACATGAGTAGGATGCCACCACAGAAAGTCTAACATGTATCAGGTATAGTAACAAAATATACATGTAAAAGGATAACAGATAAAATTCAGGGACAGTCACGAGATAGCATACATATATCAGGTAAGTCATGTCTTTTATACAATAGTAGAAATCAGTACCACCCAGTATTTTAATCACTCTCTTCCAGTGTCCCATACCACTGGCAGTTCCTACTAGAGCCCGCACTCCAGTCGAACTCATCCGGACATGGCCTACGGGTACCATTATCCAAATGAGAGAGTGACCAAATAACATGTGTTCCCGACGTCACTATTGTGTATACTGTTTTCTTATGTTAATTGGAAACCCATGGTCGAAGAGCTCTTATCGGGTGGGTGTATCCCGTGCATACTCGGGACAACGGTCTTAAACAGACCCCTGGCTGCTGAGACCAGGGCCAGCTCGCTAGAGCTGTAACATGTAACGGGAATCTCAATGAGCTAAAACAATAACGAGATGCTCATGAGTAACAGACGGTAGCCAGCACTACCCCGTCCCCTGCAGTGGGACAAACAATGGATCCAGGCATCCACCCGATATGATCTAATCAACCGTCAAGTCTCCCCCATACCCAAGTTATCATTATTATCTGATATGTCAAGTATACAGTGTAACAAGAACAAATACAGTACATGATACGGGTAACATGATAACTGGACCTGAGCTCTGTTGATAGCATAGAACAATATAACGGGAAACAGGAACAATATAATGGAAACGGGAACAATAGATGTGGGATTCCACATGTCGCATATCAACAGCTCTCATGTCCAGTAACGGGAAATCCATATCAGTAACAGGACACAATCATATAACATGAATACGGAAACATGGAACAATAATACATGTAATAAGCACGGTGATCCATACGACAAGAAGATAGAAACAACACAGACATGTGTAACTGTACTATGTACGCATGACAGAAATGTGTATGATGATCATGCTAATATGAAATGCAGTAGCCCGTGCAGTGATATGCCGAGAATCCATGTAATGAGGATAATGTTGGCCCAAAGGCCTATCACTCTAGTTTTGATGATGATCAACTCATGTAGTTATATTTGCTAATGATCTTGTTTAATTAGTGACAGATTCCTTATCAAGATCTTAGTAGGTGCAAAGCTCAACAAAGGATTAAATGTCAAGATTTGGAGCTAGCACGGGGTGATCCAAGGAGCTTTGGATCAAGCTTGGACCAAGTCAAGAAGATGAGAAGCCTTCAAGGGAAGACTTCAAGAAGTTGAAGACTTATGTCTAGGTATAAGATTTTTATTTGTTTTAGATAAAAATGTAAAGGATAGAATAGATTGGTGGATTGCTCAAGTATATCTTACGCACACACTCTTGATAGAATTGTTTTCATGATAAAAATTTCATTTCATAAAAGATTTTCTTGTTAAGAAAAGATTTTCATTGTGACAAGATTCTATTTGGTTCTTGGTATTTCAAGTTTACATATCTTATATCCAAAATCAAGTTTAGTGCTTTATGTCAAAAACTAGATATTTCATCTTGATTGTGTAGTGGATCATATCCATACACACTATGCTTTAAAGTATATCTTGTTTTTGTATTTGATGAAAATTTAGAAAAACATGTTGTTTTAGAAAAACAGTTTTTATTATGAGCCAATATTTCCAAGTTACAAAAAATAGTCAAATCTTTAATAACATGCCTTGATTTTGTGCAAGCATGTTTCTATATCATAAAACTATTTTTTGTAGAATTTCTAAGTATTTATGGGATTTTTATTAAGCCAAAAAGACCAATCTTTAATCCCAAAATTTTCAGGTTCTGGCAGTTCTGATTTTTCAGAACTGACAGTGGCCGGTCGACCGGGTCGGTCGACCGGACGTGCACAGACGTGCACGCCTGTGTGCACTGGAGAACGGTCGACCGTGCCGGTCGACCGCTTCAGAGAGCTTTGCTCTCAGGAAATCTCGGTCGACCGGGCCGGTCGACCGACAGAGAGTTTACTCTCTCCTCCAGTTGCTCGGTCGACCGGGTCGGTCGACCGGAGGCTCCAACGGTCAGATTCTTGACCGTTGGCGGTCGACCGGACCGGTCGACCGGCAGCTCTGACAGAGCCCAACGGTCAGATTTTTCTGGCCTCTATAAAAGGGGGTTTTGTCATTGTTTGAAGCTAAGATTTTAGGAGAGCTCTTGTCCAGTTATTTCCATTCTTTTAGCAGAGTTTTCTCCACAAAATAGAGTGCCAATATTTCCTATCAAAAGGGATTTTATCAAGAGAGTGTTTATTGTGATTTCTTGAGTTTTCCATCAAAGTTCTTTCCTTGATTTCTCACACTACACTTGAGCATCCATAGTTATATCTATCCTATAGGAGTGTTGTAGTGAGAGTTTTGTTAGGTGATCAAGTGTTTAGATCACCAAGATCTTTCTTTGTATTTGAGGAAGCGGGCAAGTGTGCTCGCGGTGTTTTGAGTTCGGGTGCGGACTTGTTGTACGAGGTGTGGCCTCGACGAGCCGGTGGGCTTGTGGTGTGTAAGGGACTTTGGGAGTCCGAGGGCTTGTAGGTGTTGCGGCACCAAGGAGAGATCCGGTTGGATCGTGCATAGTGAAAATCCTTCGTGTGTCGAAGGCGGGGATGTAGAGCAAGTGTGCTCGAACCTCGAAACAAACCCTTTGTGTTTGCGATTGCTCACTCTTGCTCTCTTACTCTTTTTGTCTCACTTATATCTTGCATTACTTTATAGTCTTTATCTCTTATATGCATGATATACCTTTGTGCTCATAATTGCTATACTTGCTTGGGATTGTTATCAACACTAGTATTCAACCAAGAGAGCCAACGCGGCACCAACCCATTCAAGGGGAATCTAGAGGAGTTTGTCCAGAGCCTCGCAAGGGGAATTCGGCAACACTCTTGTGTTATACATAAGTGTTCAACTAAAAGAAGTTTAATTTGGTCAACTTAGTTTTAATTCCGCATTATTTGTTCATAAGTGACCATTAGATTAGCCATCACCTATTCACCCCCCCTCTAGGTGATCTTACAATTGGTATCAGAGCCAAGTGCTCTTGATATTGGGTCTAACAACCTAGAGTTAAAGATCCTCTTTTAGGCTAATCACAATATTTTTGTACATACACACCTCACCATGGACTTCATGTCACCACCCACTTTTGACATTCTTAACATCCAAATTTGGAAGGTTAAGATGTCTTTGTTCCTCAAAGGACTTGGCCTTAGTGTATATCTTGCCACAACTAATAAAGAATATTGCTTAAATGGTAAGAACATTGAGGCTAATGCAAAAGCCCTTCATGCTATTAAGTCAACCCTAAATGATGATTATTTATCTAGGGTTTCTAATGTTGAATCGGCTTTTGTAGCTTAGAACATCATCACCTCCCTTGGCGAAAAGGACCTATACTATGCGGGGAGCGATTCGGACGTTGGAAGCGACATCTCCAACGTATGCTATATGGTCCAAGGGGATAACCCCCTTGAGGTAAACACCGAATCCGATGATGAGGATGTAGACATGTCATATGATGAGCTTGCTACCTTTTGTCATCTTGTGCTTGAAAAATATGACATGATTAAAAAGAAAAATAAAAATTTGAAAAAGGAACTTGATTGCATGCATGTAGAACATGACTCTTTTAGAAGTAACATTGCATGTTTAGAAAAAGATAATAAAATTTTGAAAAAGAATTTTGATGCCATGCTTAATGATAAAGATTCTTTAGAAAATAAAATGGCATGCTTAGAAAAAGAAAATGAAGATTTGAAAAATGAGAATATTTCCTTAATGTCTAAATTGAATGTTTTATGTGAAGGAAATATGATTTTGAAAAATAAGATTGATTTGGTGGAAAAACTAAAGGAAGATGTTTTCAAGAAAATAAATCTTTGAAAAGAAAAATTTGTGAAAAAGAAAAAGATTTTGTTTCACAAAAGAAAAAGAAAAGTGATTCTATATCCCATCATGCTTCTCATGCACACATTGATCAAAATGAGATTAAAAATTTAAAAAATAAAATTGATAATTTAAGCTCTAATTTGAGCTCATGTGCATTCAATCATACTAGATTGGAATCCTTGTTTCAAAAGAAACAAGTTCCTCATACTCATGCACATCATCATCATGACCATGCTTATGATGCACATCATGCTCACACTCCCACTCATAAGTATGCTAAGGTGTACACATGTACACATTGTGGTCGCAAAGGCCATCTAAGAAAATTTTGTTATGAAAGGTTAAATGTTCTTATTTTTGATAAAAATAAAAATGCTTGGGTTCCTTACAAGACTAACCCCATAGGACCCAAGAAAATATGGGTACCAAAATCCCCACCTTGTGTATTTGATGTAGGTGAGGAATCTCTCAAAACGTGAGAGATTTGGTGCCTTGATGGTGGGTGCATTTGAACTAAAATGACACATACTTGGAGCACCGCTATCAAGGAATTTTGGTGGGTCAACCACCATGCTAGGAGCTTTGGAGTTGGTAACGATTTCTAAACTCCTATTTCATTTTTGCACATGCTTTTAATTTCATGTAGCATGTTCATATTTTTTTTGGTACTTCATGTGGCATTTACATGCTTAAATGTAGAATGTGTCAAAACTTGCATTTATACATATATGAATAGTGAACTACAATTGACTCATACATATTTGAACTTCATGCTCATTTGTATCCACTATATGCATGTGTATAGGCTAGTTTTGATGATTCGATCATTTATACTTGTTATGCCTATCTTTGATCTTACTTCATGTATATGTGTGTTTAATTCAAATCTAATAAATATACATGTATACCCCTTGAGTCATTTGCCTTCATGCAATATATATTGGACTCTTTTCATATTTGGGATATGTATGCATATTGTTAGAATTGGATAAACCATACATATACCATGAAGATTAGTATTTTAAATAAAAAAAAAAGATTTTTCATGTTTTTGATTCATACAACAAAATGTGATTTATGATCTTTTTGAGCTTGAATGACTATTTTTATAAAAATGCTATTTACATGATCTTTTGAACACTCATCTTTATGATACAAAATATTTTTGAGCTTTATGGACTATGAGTGCTTGAACTTTTGTGTATTTAGTATTATTCATGGAAAACATTTGACTTTGTATTTTTGAAGGATCTTTAACTAGTTTGTCAAAAATCCATTTAAACTAGTTATCTATTCTTCAAATTGATTTACATGATCCTATTTGTAATCATATGGATAAATTCTTTTGTATTTTCAAAATTTATTTGATGCTTCATGATTTGAATATTAGTTTAAATGTTAGCATTTGTCAACACTTGGATTTATACTTATACACATTATGGATCACAAATAAATCTATATATGATTGGGTTTGAATGCTTATTTGTGCCCATTAAGTGTGTTAGTATAGCCTAAGTTTTGATGATTATTACATTTTAAACTTGTATTCCCATTTTGGATTTATGCTATGATCATGTGCTTTCATTTCATGTATATGTTTGTCTTGCCAAAATATTAAGATATACATGGATACCTCTTGAGTCATTTGCCCTTCATGCAAATCTATATATGGACTCAATTGTGTTTTAAGGATATGTATGTATACTTAATGTCTTGTCAAAACATACATATATCTTGAAATATAAATTTTGTTTTTAATAAAAATTTTGTAATTTTTCAATAAAATTTTTGTGATGGATTTCATGATTTCAAAATTTTAAGGAATATTGAGTTTTATTGCTATTTTTCATGATACCATGTTCCACATAACACTAGCACACTCACTTCTTTTTGATATGGACTTTATGGATAGAGTGCTTTTTAGTGCCTTGTGTTTCATTGATATTTCATGAAAAATTTTTGCTTTATTCCTTGATTGAAGGATTCCGTACTAGTTGTTAAACACCTTCATTTAACTAGTTCGAATTCTTCATGTGGTCGATTATATGATATATACACTTAAGCTTATTTTTCTATTGGTATCATTGGTTATTTGCAATTGGTATCAATATGAACCTTTTTGGTATATACTCATATTTTGCTTTTCCTATATATGTATGTATCCATCTCAATTGATATAATTTCTTCATACATATATATGATAGTTTTTGTGCTTGTTTTACAATTGGTATCTTTTGAAGCACAAAGATTGTTGATGCTAAGCTTAATTAGAATTTCAAATTGGTAAGAAAAATTCAAAATTTTTGATTTGTATTGTCTATATGCAAGGAGAGCTTAACATCTCTTCCATATGTAGATTCATGTTGAGTGTATTGTGTATTGAGAAGCTTAACATCTTTTCTTTATGTGGTACACGTGTGTAGGGGGAGCTTCACATCTCCTCTTATGCATTACATAATATGTGTTATGTGAATTGGGGCTTATCATCCCTTCTTCATGTAATGCATATGTGTAGGGAAGCTAACTTAGCGTCTTCCTCTTCATGAATTTATATCGCATATAAATTTTATTGATTGTTTTGATTACCCCTCTTTGATTTCATTGTTTTTGACAAAAAGGGGGAGAAAATTTGTTTGATGATTTGAACTTTGAACCCTTTGTTGATGATTGTCAAAAAGGGGGAGAAGTATTTGAGTTATATGCATGATTTCCTTAAGGGGGAGAAGTATTTGTTCCTTACTTAAGGGAGAGAAAGATTTTGAGATGATTTTGTGTTTTTATACTTGTGCTTTTACTCATGCATAGCAATAATATAAGAAGATAAAAGTTTGAGAAAAAGATTTGTGCATTCATTTGCATACATATTTATGTGCTTTAATGTCATATCTATTTATTTCTAGTGATGCATGAGTTAAGGGGAGCTTCTTTGAAGCTTTACTTTAATCCATGCATATATAACTTCATGAGTTTTGTCATCATCAAAAAGGGGGAGATTGTTGGCCCAAAGGCCTATCACTCTAGTTTTGATGATGATCAACTCATGTAGTTATATTTGCTAATGATCTTGTTTAATTAGTGACAGATTCCTTATCAAGATCTTAGTAGGTGCAAAGCTCAACAAAGGATTAAATGTCAAGATTTGAAGCTAGCACGGGGTGATCCAAGGAGCTTTGGATCAAGCTTGGACCAAGTCAAGAAGATGAGAAGCCTTCAAGGGAAGACTTCAAGAAGTTGAAGACTTGTGTCTAGGTATAAGATTTTTATTTGTTTTAGATAAAAATGTAAAGGATAGAATAGATTGGTGGATTGCTCAAGTATATCTTACGCACACACTCTGATAGAATTGTTTTCATGATAAAAATTTCATTTCATAAAAGATTTTCTTGTTAAGAAAAGATTTTCATTGTGACAAGATTCTATTTGGTTCTTGGTATTTCAAGTTTACATATCTTATATCCAAAACCAAGTTTAGTGCTTTATGTCAAAAACTAGATATTTCATCTTGATTGTGTAGTGGATCATATCCATACACACTATGCTTTAAAGTATATCTTGTTTTTGTATTTGATGAAAATTGGAAAAACATGTTGTTTTAGAAAAACAGTTTTTATTATGAGCCAATATTTCCAAGTTACAAAAATAGTCAAATCTTTAATAACATGCCTTGATTTTGTGCAAGCATGTTTCTATATCATAAAACTATTTTTTGTAGAATTTCTAAGTATTTATGGGATTTTTTATTAAGCTAAAAAGACCAATCTTTAATCCCAAAATTTTCAGGTTCTGGCAGTTCTGATTTTTCAGAACTGACAGTGGCCGGTCGACCGGGTCGGTCGACCGGACGTGCACAGACGTGCACGCCTGTGTGCACTGGAGAACGGTCGACCGTGCCGGTCGACCGCTTCAGAGAGCTTTGCTCTCAGGAAATCTCGGTCGACCGGGCCGGTCGACCGACAGAGAGTTTACTCTCTCCTCCAGTTGCTCGGTCGACCGGGTCGGTCGACCGGAGGCTCCAACGGTCGGATTCTTGACCGTTGGCGGTCGACCGGACCGGTCGACCGGCAGCTCTGACAGAGCCCAACGGTCAGATTTTTCTGGCCTCTATAAAAGGGGGTTTTGTCATTGTTTGAAGCTAAGATTTTAGGAGAGCTTTTGTCCAGTTATTTCCATTCTTTTAGCAGAGTTTTCTCCACAAAATAGAGTGCCAATATTTCCTATCAAAAGGGATTTTATCAAGAGAGTGTTTATTGTGATTTCTTGAGTTTTCCATCAAAGTTCTTTCCTTGATTTCTCACACTACACTTGAGCATCCATAGTTATATCTATCCTATAGGAGTGTTGTAGTGAGAGTTTTGTTAGGTGATCAAGTGTTTAGATCACCAAGATCTTTCTTTGTATTTGAGGAAGCGGGCAAGTGTGCTCGCGGTGTTTTGAGTTCGGGTGCGGACTTGTTGTACGAGGTGCGGCCTCGACGAGCCGGTGAGCTTGTGGTGTGTAAGGGACTTTGGGAGTCCGAGGGCTTGTAGGTGTTGCGGCACCAAGGAGAGATCCGGTTGGATCGTGCATAGTGGAAATCCTTCGTGTGTCGAAGGCGGGGATGTAGAGCAAGTGTGCTCGAACCTCGAAACAAACCCTTTGTGTTTGCGATTGCTCACTCTTGCTCTCTTACTCTTTTTATCTCACTTATATCTTGCATTACTTTATAATCTTTATCTCTTATATGCATGATATACCTTTGTGCTCATAATTGCTATACTTGCTTGGGATTGTTATCAACACTAGTATTCAACCAAGAGAGCCAACGCGGCACCTCAACCCATTCAAGGGGAATCTAGAGGAGTTTGTCCAGAGCCTCGCAAGGGGAATTCGGCAACACTCTTGTGTTATACATTAGTGTTCAACTAAAAGAAGTTTAATTTGGTCAACTTAGTTTTAATTCCGCATTATTTGTTCATAAGTGACCATTAGATTAGCCATCACCTATTCACCCCCCCTCTAGGTGATCTTACAGATAACAATACATTACATAACGGTATCGGTGGGCTATGCCTACGAAATAACAAGTGTGCCATGTCATAGTATCTGTGTAACATGCACAGGTAATAACAGTGGTTAGTGTCTACTATCATGTACAGTGAACTACAGTATCCGTGTAGCCATAAGCATGCGTAGCATTAACATATGTAGGAACAGTGGTCGACGGTGTCTTATAGTAACGGTGTCTAGCATGCATGTCTAGTACCAGTGTAATGTCATAGTGTATCTGTGGATCAGTATGCATGTAACGTGACTGTGATACAATACATGTCATAAGAGTGTACACCCGCGTGTCAGTGGCTGCGCAGGTCATGACTGTATTCGAATTGTCTATGTCAGTAGACCTAGCAATATTCTAGGTCATTCCTATTCCAATGACTGTACGATTATGACCAGTGAATAATTAATAGTTACCGGATTTTATCCATAATCAATAATTAATAGGTCAATGTCACTAGACACAGTAAAATATAATTTATAAAAGAAAAACACTCACTAACTAGCCACGGGAAGGTAGCTCTCGTTCCCACGATCGCAACGGATCCAGAATCGTCCAAATCAGAGTCCGGATACTCCCGATATCGCCCGAACGCTACACCTAATCAAAATGGGATAAATATGTAAATAAAAATAATTCAAAATGTAATTAATAAAATGGAGCAGGGGGTTTTATGTTAAATTACCTTTAATGGGTTTCGGAGCGGGTTTGGGCTCATAACGGGTCGGGTTTGGATCCTACCCAAACCCATCACTTCAATGAAATGGGTATGGGTTCTCGGGTTATTGGATTTACCACTTCCCAATAGGGGTTAATGGGTTTGGGCTTAACCCAAACCCACAAAGAAAACTCACAGCAGCAGCAGCACCTTGCTGCTGCTCCTGCGCGGCCGGCCAGCCAGCCCAGCTGGCCGGCGGCGCCGGCCCCGGCCGCCGGCGGCGGTGGCGTCGGCCGAGAGAGCGAGAGAGAGAGAGGGTGAGAAAATCGAATCATATTCCAACGAAGAAGGCGAATAAGAAGAGGAGCCAGAAAGAAAGAAACAGAGATCGCAAGCAAACCCATATGAATTCGACCAGTTGCCAGACCTAGCTGGCAAGTTAGATATCTAGGGAACTCAGATATTGCCAAAAGAATGACACAACCTCTTTCATAAGTAAAAAAAAAAAAAGAAGATGTCTCAAACTGGTTGCCTACATATTTTGCAGGCCATCCGAGTTTGGGGGGCGAGAGAGAGAGAGAGAGGGGGGGGGGGGGGGGGGGAGAGAATTGAGAGGGAAAGTTTTAGAGAGAGAGAATTAATGGGGAGAGAGGGGGAAACAGGGGATTTTAAAGAGGGGGCACTGTTGGGTCAATGGCGGTGGAAGGAGGAAGCTTGTGGAAAAAGAAAGAGGAGGAAGGAAGAAAGAAATAAATTAAATAGAGATTTAATTAAAGAAATATTATTTTAATAGGTTAAAAATTGACTAGTTCCGAACGGTAACCAAAAATTACAAAAAATAGAGAATATTATCTGGAGACGTAATATGAAGACGGTTTGTAGAAATTCAAGACGGTTTGCAAATTAAAAATCCTGAAAGCTGTCGCCGGTATTAGGCGACACCGGTTTGGCCGGATTTCGATAAATTCAGAAAAATCCCCAAAAATACCCCAACGTAGAAAATCCGATTCTAAGACACATGGTGAAAGCGGATTTTTGAAATATGACTCTATGTGTGAAGGAAAAATAGTAGAGCCGATTATCGGTATCGGTCGACACCGACTACGGAGATTTTTCCAAAATAATTCAGAAAATTTTCAGAAAATTCTGAAAAATCTCAAATATTAGAAAATGATTTTAGAAACTGAGATCAGCTCAATCGGAATACCACGGAGGTCAAATCAATTTTGTACGTCATATCGCGTACTGATACTGTGATACGTACATCAAGGATCAGGGGGTTACACCCAGCCTCGTCGCCCGTCATCTGACTCTCCCCGTCTCTAAAGAGCCCTCTTCCGCCCTTGACACCGGCGAGCTTGAGGTGGCATTCTCCACTGCGACTCCCCACCACGTGCTTTCTCATACCGTGAACCCCGACGAACTCCAAAATGCCACCAAATCCTTCGAGGTACCGCTCTTCTCTATATTCTTATATTTTATTTAGAGAAAAAATTTGTTTAGAGAATTTAGTGAAATTGTTTTGGTGTTAAATTGGTGAAATTAGTAAAATTTTGCTTAGAAAAAGTTTAATTTTTAATGGCGATTCTTTAAGGAACCGATGTTAATGGTGAATGTTCAACGTCAGGTCTTAACATACATTATGTTTGCTTAGAGAAAATTACAACATTTTCAATAATGATTTGAATTAATAAATGCTAAATATCAACAATGATTTTGAATTTGTGGATGAAAATTTGAAATTTTACTTAGAGAAAATTTTGTGTTCATGCATGTGTGTGTATGTGTGATGTGCGTGTGTGTGTTTGTATGTGTGTATTTGATATGTGTGTGTGCGCGCCTTATGCATCGGAAATTATTTGTATTTTTTGTTTGTCATGTGAATCAAAAATTAATATTTTGTTTTTTATGTCTAGGCTAAGTAAAGATAGATCAGAAATGGATTTGTGCTGATCAGTTAAATACCGGATATGAGAAACGTGTATAGGAGTTTACCACATTTGTCGTCGAGCATGTCGACAATTCTAACCATATTAATTGTCCGTGTATAAGATGTGGTTGTGTTGATAAAGTTACAGTTAAAGAATCGATTTTGGATGCGAAGAAGCATCATAAGAAGAAGACTTGTAATCTTACTTCATACTTGATCAATTTAAGATTTTAATTTGTTAAAATCTAGTTTAGATGATTGGAATGCTCAGACACACACACACACACAAGGATTTTCCTATTTTTTTTTAAATTAAGCTTTTTATATTTTGAATTGTTTTTGAAAAATTATTGTATATATGTGCAGTTTTTATACACAAACATTTTTCTATTAAAAACCTATCTATATAGTATACTTATACAAGATATATATATATATATATATATATATATATATATATATATATATATATATATATATATATATATATATATATATAGTTTTAATAATTTAACAATATATTTTAAAAGAAAAGAAAAATAGTTTTTGGGGCACTGTCGATAGACCTCCTAGTCGACCGCCAACAGAGCAAAAAATCTTCGCGGTCGACCACCCAGTCAATCGCATATGCACAGAGCTATCTGTATTTGAGTTCGGCTGACTGAGCGATCGATCACTAGCTTAGCTCAATTGTTTCTAGCCCATGCTGGTCGATCGCCCGGTTGACTGTCAGTTTAGAGTTCAAATAAACTCTGTCCTAGGGTCAGTTGACTGCCGAACGAATGTCCGCAACCGTTGGTAGTTGGCAGACTTGCCTATTTTGTTTTCAAACAGCTATTTTATTAGTCTAATCTTTCTGGTTTTATTTCTAATGACTATTTTATTACCCAAATTTTAATATAAGACGGTTAAGTTCGGGCATGTCTCTGATACCACTTATAATGACCTCAGGTATTATCTCAAAAGACTAGTCTTTTATGTGGAGCAGCTCAAACACTTATATACCCAAAACTATCTCCATGTCTAACCGATGTGGGAGTATTCTATTATTTATGGTGCTAGTGGTAGAGGAGAAATGCTACAATGTTCAATCCACTGGAAGCACTCAGTCTAAAAGAAACAACGACCATTGTATTCCATCTAATTACAGAGCAGTTGAGGCCCAAACTGGAGAAGTTTGAACCATAAAGTCGACTAATCACTATACAGTTACATCAAAAAGGTCTCTCACTGCATGGGGGATTTCAACATTCTTAAGCCTAGACTATCTTTTAGTTTATCTACTCTAGACGATTGGCTGTGTTAATATTCAAAATAAATAAACATCTCCAAACTCATTTTTCAGTTATTTTAAATGGAACAAAGTAGTTTACCAACTATGTCCTTCCCATTTCTTCTTCTTCTTCTTCTTCTTCTTCATTGTTCTCACCCATTCTTCTTAAACCCCCCACCCAAACACCCACCTCTCAATCCCCCTTGAACCCAAAAATCTTTCAGAATTTTCTTTTAGATCTCACTCCAATAATTTTTGGAAAAAAGTAGCATCATTAATATGTGTGAATTGGAGTAGAGAGGGTGGATTAGTCATTATTAATTATTACGTATCTTAACACATCAAATAATAGAATTTTAAAAGGAAAATTTTGCTACAGTCACTTACTTCACATTATAATTAGAAAAAAACTCAATTTCATAATTTTATTCGCTACAGCCTCATTCACGTTATTTTAAATTGATTCCTCCCAACTATCACTTTTTTATATATTTTTGTTTCCTCTTTTACCCTTCTCCATCACCACCGATGTTACTCTTCCCTCAACTTTGATCCTGACGCAGAGTTATTCGCGGGTTAACCTACGCAATCAGGTAACCGTGGGGGTTACAAGGGGACTGGGATTGAGAATGATAGCGATGATATGAGAATTGCGACTTATGATCACAGTACTCTGTGATGACTGACTCAGAAATAGGACATTTTATAAGGACTGCAATTATGGTCCCATTACTAATAAAGAGGATTACGACCATGATCGTAGTGCTCACAAAAACTCAAAATTAGGCATTTGTGAAGTCCTCTTTTAAAATTGCGATCATGATCAGAGTCCTCATAAAGACTTAAATACAAGACATTTTTATGAATACAGCGATCAATGATCACAGTCCTAATAAAGAGTATTGCGATCATGATCGCAATCCTATAAAGACTCAGAAACTTGATATTTTTGTGAGGACTGCGATCATGACCGCAGTCCTCATAAATAGTACATTTTGTGAGGAGTGCGATCATAGTCGAAGTTCTCTATATTGCGATCATTTTATGAGACTGCGATTACAGTCACAGTCCTCAGAAATAGTACATTTTCGAAGAGGTCTGTTTTTTTGAAACGATTACTTAAAGCCATTTTCATCTTTCGCCACTGATGAACGCTTCAGCGCTTGACATGTGAGCGTACATCCTTACTTTAAAAAAAAAATGGTTAATAAAATTATGAAGCTGAGTTTTTTCTTAATTACGGTTTAACATAAGAGGCTGCAATGAAATACTCCATTTAAAAAAATCTCTTTTGATTCTTAAATAATAACAGCTGAGGGGAAAATTTTTTAAAACCCAAAAGATTTAAAGCACCCATCTATTTAAGAGCGTTTGCTTTTGCATGTGCCAGATAGTTTTGTATTCTCTCTTTCAAGTAAGCACCACTTAACCTCCAATTTCTTTTCCAAGTAATAATGAAGTAACCGTTGCTCAGTTCCGCTGCGAGCTTTTCTTTCAGAAGTCCAAAACACCTACACCCTTAACACCTCCGGCCAGCACAAAAGTAAAACAAGTTTGCAGAAGACTGATGATTGAAAACCTTCAATGAAAATCACCAAGAAATAATGCGATACCGAACTTCTATATATTTCATTTCTCATGACAACCAAACACAATAGTCTAAGAATACACAGACACACTGCATACGAAGATACTAGAGAATTTTCTTTCCTTCAAACAGACTAAACATGATGTTAACCATCTTATTCGTTCATACTGCAACTTACTTTAGTTCAGAACAACAGATGTTCTTATATGGGCTTTCCTTTGGAGACCAACTTATCTTTAATCATCATGTAAATCGGCACAAGAACAAACCAGGAAGCTGCAATGTTTCCTAAGATGAATCGGAACAGGAACACGAGCGGATTCACCGGCTTCTTTGCTCCCACAAATTTTTGTCCAAGCTGCAAATATACATGAAACCACTCTGAAATATGTAACATGTGTTGCACATAAATCTCCTAATGTGACATATAGTATATAATTATAATGACTCCTTTTATTTACCAGATGAAACATGTGTTCTTGCACACAGCTGAATACGCACCTGCAGAGGAGAATCCCCGGGGGTTCTCTTCACGCCAGTCACAGAGCAGCCTATGATGAGACCGTGTCGACGAGCCCCACGGTACCACTTTGGGCCAATCCTTTTCAGCTTAATGTCTTCGAATCCAGCATTTTTGAACCACTCGAAGTATTCTTCTTCTTTAGGGAAGAGCATCCACAAATCAGCCATGAACCTTGACAACCAGAATGTTGGGTGCACAGGACCAATCATGCAAGCGATCCCTCCAGGTTTCAACACCCTGTATGCTTCTTTGATTCCCCGCTGCGGATCAGGCCAATACTCAATGCTACACAAGTAGTTCAACAGACTTTGTTTTAATTCAAACATTTAAGGCAGACAAATCTACAATCAACATCACCATGGAAATCACATCAACACTAATTGAACTGCTAAAATAACACAAATCCAGCTAAAAAGACAGACCTTTTGGTATAAGTTAGCTTGAGTTAGCCCGTCATAAAGACAGGTTAAAAAAAATCTATTGAGAAGAATATTAAAAAAAGCCCGTGTAATTTTAAACGAGTTGAAAAAAAAAATTTGTTAGTTGTATATTTTTTTCCACCCTCCTATCTTTCTTTCCAAATAGAGTTTTATACACAAAAAGCTTTAATGCATGCTTTCTCTTCAACTCAAGCTATGATCTTCCAGAGAGAGAGATCACTAAAGTAAATTGTGGGAGATATTAAGTTGAAGACTAACTATAGAGAGAGAAGGTAGGGGGTCAAGTTTGGAGATTCATAATTTAAGATTAGAATATGGTCTTCCCAGAGAGAGACACACACAACCAAAACTAAAGTCTACGGCAACATGAATTCACCTTCCTGCAGAGGTATATCTATCAAAATAATCAGTGGGAAAGGGAAGGTCCTCAGCATCCCCTTCGATGATGGTACACTCCTTGAGTGCCTCCTTCTTCTTGGCCTTGGCAAGCTGGTGCGGCGACTGATCCAATATCGTGACGTTCTGCGCTTTCACCTGCCTGACGATGATGGAGGCCGACATGCCCGTCCCTCCACCAACGTCCACAACCTTGAGGTCGGGATCGGAGAGGGCAGCGGGCTCAAATGCGTCGTGCTCCATGCCCTTGTCCCAGACGAGGGACTCGTTGATCGGATCGTAGATGATGGAGAGGAACCTGTAGAACCAAAAGGCCTCAAGTTTGTTCTGGAAGAGCCTCTTCTTGGACACTGGCCTTGTGGCTGCGGAAGAGTGCATGCTTGCTAGCAATTGTGCGTGTACACAAGGGAGCTAGCTTTGCTCTTATCGGTGCTTGATTCATGAAGACAGCTGCATACTTCATATTAATTTATAGTTAGCTAGAGAGACCTTAGGGTTTTTTGGATTGATCAAAGGTTAGGATGGGAGCATCAAGCATGCATGCATGCATGTGCAAATTGTTCGTAGCATTAAGACTAGTTTGGTGGAGGTTGGCCCTTCGCTGTACAAGGGGCCATGACTAAGATTGATTGAAGTATACTAATACAACGGTGGTATATATTGGCTATTATACGGAAGGATCCCGGTAGCGATGTATGATATTATATCGGCCTGACTTATACTGGTCTTTAAATCCGATATACCACTGGTATATACTAACCGGTATCAATATTTAGAGGTAATATCATGGTGTAGGAAGTCAAGACGGCATCAGCAATAGGTCAAGATTGAACAACAGGTCAGACACAGTTCTCGGTCAACCGCCCGGTCGACCGATAGAAGATCATGTTTTGACTGTAGTCGACCACCCAGTCGACCACCCAAATACAAAGAGCTATAGAATTACTAACGGTCGACAGCTCGATCAACCGATGCAACAACAGAGAGTTGAGTTTTACAGTCTGTCGACCGACATAAGTGAAGAGCGGTCGACCGACCTTCGACCGACGCTCGTGTTTCATCGTATCTGAAGAATTGAATTTTCAGATTGACTTCCAGTTGGATTCCTGACAGGACAAGGTTTTCTGAAGACTTCTTTAATTAGGAAACCTAAAGAAATTCTTTTATTTTATTTTTATTTTATTCTCTTAGGATTAGAATTAGTTTTTCTAAATGGGTTAGGGCTCTTTTAATTCTTTTTTTTTAATGAAAAAGTTATAGTTTCCTAATTAGAGTAGTATTCCTTTTTATTTGCCTAAATAATGCCATTGCATTTTTGTTTCAACATTCAACTTTTAAAGAACTTTTTGATTAATAAAATTGAGTTGATCTCTCCAATTACTCATGAATTCGAGTTGCTACCTTTTGCTCGTGAATATGAGTAAATTGTTCGTGGATTCGAGTGTGGTGCTCGTGGATTCGAGATCTTTTTCGGGGTTCATTGGTGCTAAAATGATATATATTCGGTGTTGTCCGCTTCCCAGTTCTGTGTCATGTCAGTCTATAAACCAGTTGATATATATATATATATATATATATATATATATATATATATATATATATTATTATTATTATTATTATTATTATTATTATTATTATTATTATTATTATTATTAAGTTTTTGTTAGTTTATTCTAAATATATATTTTATATAGTTTATAAGTACTTTAAAGTTATTAATAATTATCTATTATTATTTGTTTGTATTGATATTACTAGCCATATTGACTCGTAGACCCGGCATGTGTCTGCACTGGTGGGGGGCTGGCAGCATTTTAAACACTGTTATGATATTATATGGCATTTGTATAAGATTTGTAGTGGCTGCAAGCTCATAAGTTAAATTATCCGACTGCGATAGGCCCTGTTTGGTTAAGGGCGGAAGTGCGGAAGTGAAGAAGTAGAGAAGTGATAATAGTTCTCTTTGGAACTTAGGAAGTGGTTAGTAAGTTGTTTGGATGTTGTTAAGAAGTGTGGTTTGAAAAATATGATGTCTTTTCCGGTATTTGGATGGTAATGTAGAAGTGAAAATGAAAAAGTTGACCACAAAGTTGACCGCAAAATAATATTAAAATAAAAAATGGATTGTAATTAGAATGCAAGTGAGATTTATATGATCACAAAATCAACTGTTTTGTGCTACAACTTATTACAAATGAGATTTACATGACCACAAAATTAACTGTAGCACTCTGGAAGTGAGGAAATAGTTGTGTAAAAGAGAAAAGAGAAAAGAAAAAGGGTTTTCTTATTTTTCTTTTCTGGTGTTTGGATAGATAGGAAAGTGAGCAATTATACTTCCCTATTTTCTTCCTTCTGCCCACTTCCTTGCAACCAAACACGCCCGACCGATAAGTAAGACAAAATTTAATATGTAGATGCACGAGAACAATTCGATGAAAGTACAGTAGTTCTAATAAAGAAAATAATGAGATAGATTTGAAATCAATCTCCTTTCCAAGTTGCATTTCTTGTTTCTTTTTTTAATTTGTTTGCAAATTTTGTGATTCGGAAACCGAGGCTGGGTCTCCAAATAGCTCAACTACCTCTTAATTAGCATGAAGACAATAGCTCAAATGAAAATATACTTTTTTATTAGTGGTTGTGATTTTTCTTATGGGTTGGTACAGTGGTCAAGATCTGGTCAACCTCACGTATCTAGATACGTGGCCCGCCACCTCAGAAGTGTCACAAGCAATTAACAGATCCAACACGCCAGTCGGCTCAGATACGACCCCGAGAAGAGAGAGTTTCAGGTCCAACCTCGAAACACCTCGCGATTCCGAGGAGAGGACTCCGAGTTTCTTTTAATCTTCTACATCCTTGACTAATCAAAAATCTCCATCAGTTCCATTGGACACAGCTCAATAATAGGAGATCCGGATCCCCAGCACAGTTGCATTATCATGATATTCGCCTCGTTCGAAACACCTCCCCTATTTCAGCGGGAACGGTTACAGATGGTAGCGGATACCCCGGCATGTCAATCCCAACAAAGAAGAGCAGCAATCGTAACATATATAGAAAGATCTTAACAGCAGATCATGAATCACGGAGAAAAATCCTCTCCATCCGTTACATCACAACTGACTACTTATAGATAGGGCAAGGTCAGGAAAAAAAAAAGAAAAAGAAAAGGAAAAAAAGGAGAATAAGGAAGGAGAAAAGAAAAAAAGGGATACACTGTAAACCCCCACTGTAACAAACAAAAAAAAGTGAATTCCTCCTCTCTCCTGTCAGTGGTTTTTCTCATTCTGGGTTTCCACGTAAAATTCGAGTCTCGTCTGCTTATTGTGTTGAATTTTCATGTTTTGCATTATATTAGACAAACTCCCCCTTCTGCTTGTGGTATGAGATCGATTGTTCGATCATCATATAGGAAAATCTCCACTACAAACTGGTGTTTTCATTGAGATCTGACTCTCAACGCTCAGATCTCTCCCTACCGAACCCATCCTCCAAAAAGCCTCTTATACATCGAAGATGGCCCCAGAAGAGAGCCACCAGAGGTGTGTCGTCCAAAGGAAAATCAATCAAAGGCATTAGGGGCGCAATCCTTCCACCAACCTGCGATTAACCACGCATCACTGAGGACATAGACTCCTCATCGTAATAGTAGCCCATCACTGGCATCAGTCCCCACAACAGTGTGAAGATCAGTTCCTCCAGATACTCTACAAGATGAAAGAGCAGATGAAGGAATAACTGCTGCAATCAGACCATGAACGAGAATAGATGGCTCTCGACCGTGAGAACATCCTCTAAGAGTAAGAGAGGGTGAGACTGCTCAACCAACAGCTCTTGGCCTAAGTCATAGCCCTTCAAAACAATCCAGTGCAACCGGACGGTGACCCTAAGACAACAAGTCTCCCAACCTCCACACCCTCGACAACTGATCCAGAAGTGAATCAGAGATGCCAAATTGCTGGTCACCCTACTCCGACCGCCAAGATCCATAAGTTTGCCCTCTTAAAAGAGATCCAAGAGTACGTGTTCCCGAAGAAGTTCTCCACTCTAACATTCAATTACTACTCTAGAGTGAGTGACCCGGTACACCACATTAGCCATTTGCGAGACAAGATAGAGGGCCATTTTTGTAACGATCATGTCTTGTACCCCACCTTTCCTGCCATCCTGAAAGGTGTAGCCTCGGACTAGTTTTACTCGTTGCCACCCCATTCACTCCACAACTTCGCTGAGGTAACTGAAGAGTTTTTCACCCAATGCGCCTCCTGCCGGGAGGCTAAGAGAAACATCCAGTACCTCCTCTTTATTAGAATGAGGGAAGGAGATAGCCTCAAGTCATACCTTAATTTCTTCCAGAATCAACTCACCAAAGTCTCTAACTGTGGGGAGAAAGTTGTTGCCCTAGCATTCATCAGCGGGTTGTAAGTTACGATCACCCTTTCTACAAGCACCTCTGAAGCACAATGTCGCCAAGATGAGTAAGGTACTTTCACAAGTTCAGTCTTACATCCCACTTGAAGAGGCGATGAAGGCTTCTTCCAACCACTCTGCAAGGTCGAGAGTTGACGGAGGCAAAGCAAAGATCCCTCGTGAAGCTCCTGCCACACTTTAGACCGACATCGGGGGCAGCTCGCTTACAAGAAGCAAGCGCTCCCGATCCTCTCCCCGAGCTCGCTCCGAGGAGACTGATTGATGGAATGCTTCACTCTATTGAAGCTCTCAATCGATGAAATCTTCAACACTTTCAAAGATCAACCGTGGGTCAGACGATCGAGACCACTCTAGCACGACCCCTCATTTCTCAAGTCGAAAGAGTACTGCTCCTACCACGAAAGCAATGGATGTCCGTCCTGTTGCGCGCCGAACAACAACCAGATAGAGGAAACCCTAGGTCTCCTGTGCAAAAGAACAACACCACCAACAGCACAAACACCCAATCTCAGAGAAAGAACACAAAACACAGATTTAACGAGGTTCGGCCTTGTCGCCTACATCCTCGAGGCAAGAAAAGAGGGGGTTTTTATTGATTTGGTGAATCAATACACTTTTACAGCAATGGGGATCAAGAGAGTTCTGCCTCTTTTGTTGGCCCAAGGTTACAATCAACCGATTTTCGAGTTTTGATGATTATAAAATATATATAGTTATTTGTACTAATTATTTTTAGTATTTAAGTGTGTTTCAGGGTTCTAAGGATTCATGAAGTACTCTTTCCTAAAGGAAGGTTGTTTTGACTCAAGTTGGTTCATTTCGGGTTCAAGATATCAAGCTATTCAAGATCGCATTTGGAGAAGCCCACTTGAAGACCTTGTAGTCACCTAGAACCTATGTAAGAGTTAGTTTGTTAAAGAATGAGGTTGTGTTTAGTTGGCTCAAGAAAACACACACACTTTCCAAAATATGGTTTTTATTTTTGGTATTTGATTTAAGTTCATGCCTTGATTACTATACATGACTCAAAATTTTTATAAATTTTATATCCTGTTTATATCATGTATACCTACCTTTATAACATGATACTTAGTCATATATCCTTACAAAATTATTTTAAAAATTTTCCAAAGTTCAAAAATTTCCTATAAAAAATCTGTTTCAGGCCTGTCGGTCGACCGGGCCGGTCGACCGGTTCATTCCAGGCCTGGCCGGTCGACCGGGCCGGTCGACCGAGCCTTGAGATCAGGGCGTGCATGTTTTGTGCACGTCTGTCGGTCGACCGACCGGTCGACCGACTGGAAGCAGCTTGCTCTCTGTTTTTGGTCGGTCGACCGGGTCAGTCGACCGACAGTTCAAAGGGAAAATTTTCTTTGGCTGCCGGTCGACCGACCGGTCGACCGAGTCCAACTGCTACTTTACCAATTGGACTGTCGGTCGACCGGGCCGGTCGACCGACAGCCGCCAGCTGCCATAACGGCTACTTTTTAGAGATTTCTCTCTTGGATTTGGTTGGGATTCGTGTGGCAGCTGGTTCTGAAATTTTGGGGGCTATTTTCTGACCTAATAAGCTAGTTGTAATCATGTTTTGATCTCCTCTAATCCCTATAAATAGAGGGGATTGGTCACTTGCAAATTACAAGAGAAATACCTAGTTTTCAAGTTTCCAAAGAAAGAAATTTTTTTTCAAAAGCTCTCAATTCTCTTTGTGCATTCTTGGCTACTTATTTTTAGTTGTTTTTCAAGCAATTTTTCTTCACAACTGAGTTTGTTTTCTCACTACACTTCTTGAGCCAAAATATCCTCCTCATTCTATAAGGAAGTTGTAAAGAGAAGTTTGTGATCCCTTGTTGATCACTTGGTACTTGTTCCTTCTTGTGTTGAGATCCCTCTTCAGTAGAGGATTGTAATTGGTGGAGTTCGGTACTCCGGTCTTTGGTAGACCTTTTGTAATTCCTCGGTGGATATAGTGAAAACCCTTCACGGCGGTGAAGGCGGGGGAGTAGAGCGGTGGCTCGAACCTCGAAACAAACCCTTTGTGTTTGCGATACTTTTTCTTATTGCTCTTCATTTCTAACTTGTGATATTGCTCTTCATTTCTAACTTGAGATATATCTTGTGTGTACTTCATTATTGCATCCATTTCATTCCTTGCTAAATTGTTGATCAATACTCATACAACAAGATTGCAATACGCACCTCAAACTCTTATCTAGAGGAATCACGAGGAAGGAGTTCAGAGCCCTTCACCGGGTATTCAGCTTCTAGTCCTGTTTTGGGCGATCGTTGCATCATATATTCATACTTGTTTAAAAAGATCATTAGATTAGTATTAACACCTATTCACCCCCCTCTAGGTGTTTTTCAATTGGTATCAGAGCTTTGGTCTTTAGGCTCTTGGCTTAACAACCTTAGAGAGATCCTTATTGCTAATCATAATATTCATTTTTTATACTCATTCACTTAGTAAAAATGGCCGAAGGAATTAAGACCCCACCAAAATTTGATGGCCTTAAATTTCCCATATGGAAGGTTAAGATGACCGTATTTTTGCAATCCCTAGGAAGCCGGGTTGCAAAGGCGGTGACCAAACCATTTAGTGTACCCACCGGTGATGAGGACACTTGGTCCGATATTGAGACAAAAGAGTTTGATGCTAATGCTAGGGCACACTATGCATTACTTCAAGCCCTTAATGATGATATCTCTAGAGTTATCCATTGCAAATTCGCACATGAGATTTGGACTCACTTGCTTGTCACTCATGAGGGGACTTCACAAGTTAAGAGGGCGAAAATTGACCTTCTTCGGTCCCAATATGAAAAAATTTTTATGCAAGAGAATGAAACCATAGATGATATGGTTACAAAATTTACTAAGATTACTAATGGACTTTCTTCTCTAGGTGACGTCATTGACAACGATCAAAGAGTAAGGAAGATCATCCGGGCTCTCCCTCCATCTTGGGAAGTCAAAGCCACTACCTTGAAGGAACTTAATGACAAGGAAGAGATGGAGCTTATAGGTCTCATTGGGAACCTCAAGACCCATGAGATGGAAAGAAAAGCAAGAGAAGAAATGGCTCCCTCCAAGAATAAAACTATTGACTTCAAGAGTCATTCCACATACTCCGACAAAGACGATGAAAAAGAAGATGATGAAGAACTTTCACTTCTTGTTGAGAACGTTCGGAGAATGTATAACAAGGCAAAGTTCCAAAATAAAAGGAGATGGCAAGGTAAAGAAGAGAAGAAAATTATTTGCTTCAATTGCCAAAAGCCGGGTCATATTGTTGTGGAATGTCAGGATAAAGTCAAGACTTCCACCTCCAAGAAGCCATACAAAAAGAAAGCATTAAAGGCTACTTGGGATTCCGAGAGTGAATCCGAGGAGGAAATCGACACCGCTAACATGTGCTTCATGGCAAATGAAAGCACAAGCAAGGTAACTCCCGATACTCCCATTGATTGTGAGCTATCCATGGATGAACTAGGAGAAGCTTTTGAAGAACTTTCACATAACTATGACTTTCTTAAAAAGAAATATTTGAAAATGAAAAAGGAAAATGAATCTCTAAATCATAAAGTTTTTACTCTTTCAAAAGAAAAGGATGAATTGCTTTCAACTCTTGTTTCTACACAAAAAGACTTTGACAACTATAAAATATCTTGCAAAGGTAAATTTCCACAAATTGATGAAAATGAAATTTTCATGCTAAAAGAGAAAATTGATTCATTAGGAATAGTTTTGAAAAAATGTGAATTTGATAAGAATAGACTAGAGGCTATGTTTCCTAAGAAATAAGTCCCTAAGAAACATTCACATGCTATTCATGCTGATGCTCATAGATCACAACCTTTACATCATGCCAAACACTCTAAACATGTCCACACTCCACACACACATCATGCATACATGTATGGTAAAGTATTTTCATGCACATATTGTGGCCGTAAAGGTCATTTGGTTA
Source organism: Agave tequilana (assembly GCA_038442645.1). Lineage (NCBI taxonomy): Eukaryota > Viridiplantae > Streptophyta > Magnoliopsida > Asparagales > Asparagaceae > Agave > Agave tequilana. The sequence continues at coordinate 191,532 of JAVJIF010004781.1, forward strand.
GATTTTTCTATAATAGACTTGATGCTTCACACAATAATGTTTGGGTTCGGAATACTAACTTTCAAGGACTCAAGAAAATTTGGGTACCAAAGTCAACGAATTTGTTAAATGATGTAGGTACCTTCCAAGGCCCAACGACGTAAAGGATTGTGGTATCTTGATAGTGGTTACTCAAGGCACATGACTTGGGATATCAATAACTTTGCAACCCTATCAAGATACCATGAAGGTGGCACCGTCACCTTCGGAGATGATGCCAAGGGAAAAATCATCGGTATTGGTAATATAAAACTTGGTACATCCCCTTTAATAGAAAATGTTATTTTAATTGATGGCCTCAAGCATAATCTCTTGAGTGTTAGTCAACTTTGTGACAAAGGTTTTGATGTTGTTTTTGATAATTTAGCTTGTAGAGTTATTGATAGACAATCTAACACATGTATATTTTCCGATTTTCGTGAATGCAATGTATACATGATTGACATGTCTAATATGTTTTGCAATGCTACATGTTTGAAAGCCCTCGATGATGACTCTTGATTGTGGCATAGAAGATTAGGCCACATTTCTTTGACCATCTATCTAGGTTAAACAATAAGGAAATGGTGAAAGGTATTCCTTACTTGAACTTTGAAAAGGACCGCATTTGCGATGCGTGCCAACTTGGGAAACAAACCAAGTCCTCTTTCAAGTCAATCAAGGATATCATGACATCACGTCCCTTGGAGTTGATCCATATGGATTTATTTGGTCCTACTCAAACCAAAAGTCTAAGTGGGAATCGTTTTGCTTTTGTTTTAGTTGATGATTTCTCGCGTTTTACTTGGGTTTTCTTTTTAGAGCACAAAAATCAAGCCTTTTCATATTTTCAAGCCTTTAAGAAAAGAGTTGAAAAGGAAAAAAGATTCTTCTATTTTAAGAATAAGAAATGATAGAGGTGGTGAATTCAATAACCTACCCTTTGTCACTTTTTGTGAAGAACATGGAATTAAGCATGAACTATCTTGTCCTAGAACTCCACAACAAAATGGAGTCGTTGAGAGAAAAAATCGGACTTTACAAGAGATGGGTAGGACAATGATAAATGAATATGGTCTCCCTCATTATCTATGGGCCGAGGCCGTTAACACATCTTGCTATATATCAAATCGAGTTTTCTTATGCAAAAATACTTCAAAAATATCTTTTGAGATCTATTTTTCTAGAAAGCCAAATGTTTCATATTTTAAGGTTTTTGGGTGTAAATGTTTTGTTTTGAATACCAAAGATAATTTAGGTAAATTTGATGCAAAGTCTTATGAAGCAATTTTTGTTGGTTATTCAAATACAAGTAAAGCTTATAGAGTCTTCAATAAGTCATCTTTGACTATTGAAGAATCTATACATGTAAAGTTTGAGGAATCTAATGTGTTTGTTAAGAATGTTGTAGAAATAGATTCTTTAAATGAAGACATGGAGAGAGCTACTTTGAAGGACTCACCTACTATTGAAGACATGCCAAAGGATGATGGAGGAAATGAAGTTCAAGAAAATGAGGCTCAAGGAAATGAAAATCAAGAAGTTGAAGTGGAGTCCACTCAACAACTTTCAAAAGATTGGAGATACAATCCACATCATCCCAAGAATCTTATTATAAGTGAAGTATCTAAAGGGGTAACTATTCGTTCTAAACTTCATAATTTTTGTGGACACTATGCTTTTATTTCTCACTTTGAACCAAAGAACATCCTCGAAGCCGAGGGCGACTCATATTGGTTGCTAGCCATGCAAGAGGAGCTCAATCAATTCGAGCGCCATCAAGTTTGGCACCTTGTTCCTAGGCCCCACGATAGACCAACAATTGGTACTAAGTGGATCTTTAAGAACAAGTTGGATGAGTTGGAAAATGTTATTAGGAATAAAGCTAGGTTAGTTGCCCAAGGTTACACTCAAATCGAAGGTATCGATTTTGAGAAAACTTTTGCACCCATAGCACGGCTTGAAGCCATACGGATGACACTTGCATTTGCTTCTTATAAAGATTTTAAGATTTTTCAAATGGATGTAAAAAGTGCCTTCTTAAATGGATTTATTGAAGAGGAGGTGTATGTTGAACAACCCACTGGGTTTGTTGATCCTACACATCCGGATTTTATTTTCAAACTTGACAAAGCTCTTTATGGTTTAAAACAAACCCCTAGGGCTTGGTATGAAAGACTTTCTTCTTTTCTAATTTCTAATGGTTTTAAGAAAGGAAAAATAGATACTACTTTATTTACAAAGCATGTTGAAAATGATATACTTATAGTTCAAATTTATGTGGATGATATCATATTTGGTTCTACTAATGAAAATCTTTGCCAAGCTTTTGAATCATGCATGAAGGAAGAATTCGAGATGTCTATGATGGGTGAGCTTAACTACTTAAGAAAGGATGGGATCTTCATCAATCAAGCCAAGTACACGAAGGAACTAATCAAGAGATTTGGGCTTGAAGGGGCTTAAACAAGCAAAACTCCCATGACAACTACCACCAAGCTTGACAAGGATGAACAAGGTACAAGTGTAGATATTAAGCTTTACCGTAGCATGATTGGTAGCTTGTTGTATTTGACGGCTAGTAGGCCGGATATTATGTTTTCTGTATGTCTTTGTGCTCGATTTCAATCGTGTCCTAAAGAGTCCCATTTGGTTGCGATAAAACGCATTATTAGATACCTTAAGGGCACAATTGAAATAGGTTTGTGGTATCCCAAGACCGGACAATTTTTCATGACGAGTTTTTTCGGATGCCGACTATGCGGGTTGTAAAGTGGATAGGAAGAGTACAAGTGGAACATGTCAATTTCTTGGTAATTGTCTTATTTCTTGGTCTTCCAAAAAGCAAAATTCGGTAGCCCTCTCAACCGCCGAGGCGGAGTATGTTGCCGCCGGAGCTTGTTGTGCACAAGTTCTTTGGATGAAACATACTCTCCTTGACTATGATTTGCATTTTAACCATATTAAAATATTTTGTGATAATACTAGTACTATTCATATGACTAAAAATACAAATCAACATAGTAAGACTAAACACATTGACATTCGGTATCACTTTCTTTGAGATCATTATGAGAAAGGTGATATTGATATTGATTATGTTTCTACCGATTTTCAACTTGCCGATATTTTATAAAAAACACTAGACTATGCTAAATTTTCCTTTATTTGTGGTGAATTAAATATTTGTGTTATGAAATCTTGAAGAAATTGTTTTAAAAAAAAAACAAAAACAAAAAAATGTTTACCCCTTTTGATGTATGACAAAAAGGGGAGAAAAAGTTAGTTATTTTTAATTTTAGAGTTATGCATTTTTGAGTTATTAATACTTTGGAGTTATGCATCTTGCCTTTTGAGTAATAACAAGTTAGTTTGGAGTTAAGAATTTTGAGTTTGGAGTTATGCATTTTGAGTTTATGAGCAATGTGTTTTGTATTCCTATGTCTCTTTTTATGCCAAATTCTTAGTTCTATCTATTATGTATATAACCATTCATTTATACATATAGCCATTCATTTATACATAGCATGATTTGAGGGGGAGCTTCTAAGCTCTTTTTCCCATATTTTTTAAATAACTCATATGTTTTATCATCATCAAAAAGGGGAGATTGTTGGCCCAAGGTTACAATCAACCGATTTTTGAGTTTTGATGATTACAAAACATATATAGTTATTTGTACTAATTATTTTTAGTGTTTAAGTGTGTTTCAGGGTTCTAAGGATTCATGAAGTACTCTTCCCTAAAGGAAGGTTGTTTTGACTCAAGTTGGTTCATTTCGGGTTCAAGATATCAAGCTATTCAAGATGGCATTTGGAGAAGCCCACTTGAAGACCTTGTAGTCACCTAGAACCTATGTAAGAGTTAGTTTGTTAAAGAATGAGGTTGTGTTTAGTTGGCTCAAGAAAACACACACACTTTCCAAAATACGGTTTTTATTTTTGGTATTTGATTTAAGTTCATGCCTTGATTACTATACATGACTCAAAATTTTTATAAATTTTATATCCTGTTTATATCATGTATACCTACCTTTATAACATGATACTTAGTCATATATCCTTACAAAATTATTTTAAAAATTTTCCAAAGTTCAAAATTTTCCTATAAAAAAATCTGTTTCAGACCTGTCGGTCGACCGGGCCGGTCGACCGGCTCATTCCAGGCCTGGCCGGTCGACCGAGCCTTGAGATCAGGGCGTGCATGTTTTGTGCACGTCTGTCGGTCGACCGACTGGAAGCAGCTTGCTCTCTGTTTTTGGTCGGTCGACCGACAGTTCAAAGGGAAAATTTTCTTTGGCTGCCGGTCGACCGACCGGTCGACCGAGTCCAATGGCTACTTTGCCAATTGGATTGTCGGTCGACCGGGCCGGTCGACCGACAGCCGCCAGCTGCCATAACGGCTACTTTTTAGAGATTTCTCTCTTGGATTTGGTTGGGATTCGTGTGGCAACTGGTTCTGAAATTTTGGGGGTTATTTTCTGACCTAATAAGCTAGTTGTAATCATGTTTTGATCTCCTCTAATCCCTATAAATAGAGGGGATTGGTCATTTGCAAATTACAAGAGAAATACCTAGTTTTCAAGTTTCCAAAAGAAAGAAATTTTTTTTCAAAAGCTCTCAATTCTCTTTGTGCATTCTTGGCTACTTATTTTCAATTGTTTTTCAAGCAATTTTTCTTCACAACTGAGTTTGTTTTCTCACTACACTTCTTGAGCCAAAATATTCTCCTCATTCTATAAGGAAGTTGTAAAGAGAAGTTTGTGATCCCTTGTTGATCACTTGGTACTTGTTCCTTCTTGTGTTGAGATCCCTCTTCGGTAGAGGATTGTAATTGGTGGAGTTCGGTACTCCGGTCTTCGGTAGACCTTTTGTAATTCCTCGGTGGATATAGTGAAAACCCTTCACAGCGGTGAAGGCGGGGAGTAGAGCGGTGGCTCGAACCTCGAAACAAACCCTTTGTGTTTGCGATTGTTTTTCTTATTGCTCTTTATTGCTCTTCATTTCTAGCTTGTGATATTGCTCTTCATTTCTAACTTGAGATATATCTTGTGTGCACTTCATTATTGCATCCATTTCATTCCTTGCTAAATTATCGATCAATACTCATACAACAAGATTGCAATACGCACCTCAAACTCTTATCTAGAGGAATCACGAGGAAGGAGTTCAGAGCCCTTCACCGGGTATTCGGCTTCTAGTCTTGTTTTGGACGATCGTTGTATCATATATTCATGCTTGTTTAAAAACATCATTAGATTAGCATTAACACCTATTCACCCCCCCTCTAAGTGTTTTTCATCTTTGCTATACTCTCCTCCACAATCGCACACTCTAAACCCTAGAAATCCAAAACAGCCCTTAAATAGGCTTCAAATCAGCCCTTTCAAAAACAGCCCGACCCTATGCACCGGTCGACCGGGACGGTCGACCGTGCCTAACTGAGAGTTAGGCACTTTCAGTCGGTCGACTGGGCGGTCGACCGCTCTCCTTCTGCGGTCGATCGGACCGGTCGACCGCTAATGCCTTATGCACGTTTGTGCACGTCCGTACACTACGGTCGACTGCCCGATCGACCGTTCTGCTGCTTCTGCCGACGATCGACCAGGCCGGTCGACCGTGCGCCTGCTGAAGCTACTGTTTCCTTTCTACGGTCGACCGGCCCGATCGACCGTGCTGCTGTTTCTGCTACTGCTGATTTCTGGATCTGAATTTCTGGTCTGAATCAATCCGTCGACTCTTCCTCGACTTCCTCCCCCTACAATTCTCCACCTCGGTGAAGATTTCTTCAAATCTGAGCCAATCTCTAACGTACCCCAGTCTATCACCTGGCGAAATCGACACACGATCTCGGCTTGCACGCACCGGACGAAATCGACACACGATCTCGGCGAAATCGACACACGATCTCGACTTGGAATCTGTAGCTCAGCTATCCACTGGAATGCACCACACATGCCTTCCCTACACTTCACCTTAGGAGAATTTCCATACATGCCGAACACCGAACGTGACTCCTACTCCGCAACTTCACGACCTCACGAAGAACTCCTCATGAGCCAACACTGACTCTCCAACTGACTAGCTCTATCTAGTCTACCTGTCTTCAGCTGACGATCCAACCAAGTCTAAGTAGAGCACACCGAACACCATCATCGGCTTCTACAACTGGATGCACACCACTCCTTATGTAAGCTCAACATCTTCTCACCAGAAGATCAACCTGTTCATCGAGATCACACACCTCACCTCTATGTGAAGTCCAACTGGCCATAACACTTCACCTCTACGTGAAGCCTCTCCACCTCTACGTGAAGTTCCAATCCGCTTCTCGAGAACCCAAACTGCTTCATACGGGTTGCATCACCAAATGGTTGTGCCTTTACGGCTGCCTACGTACCTTGTCCAAAGGATCAAGCCAACCGTAGTTCATTTAAATGAGCTTCATCAAGTTCAAGCACCTGTACCTGAATCTGCAGCAGTGAACCTATCGGACTAAGTCATATGAACCTCCTCATGATCATCATGGAGAACAACGGCCTTCTTCTTGAGCTTGTCGCGATCACAAGTTTGAGATTCATGCTTCTTTCCCCACAAGCGTGGTTTCACCTTGGTTCCAATAGCTGCAAACAACTCGACATCCTCAGTAATGTCTTCAACCTGTTCAACATTAACCCTGGTTACGTGATCTCCACCGGTGTCACATCCGGTGAAGTCTTCTCTAATGTCGAACCAACTGGAGATGGTAGAGTAGCATCAACCTCCACCCGTTGTGATACTTCCTTGGTCTCCATCCTCTCTACCTGCTGAGAGACGGTGGACCTCAACAATGAAGTCTCTCCAAATGTGACATGCCTACTCACCACGATCTTCTTGTTTTCGGGGTCCCACAACCTGTAGCTGTTCCTTTTGATACCCAAAAACACAAACCTCTTTGCTCGCGGATTCACCTTGCCATTCTTGGCACTGAAGTAGGTCGGACTTTGAAATTCCCGCAGCAAACCATGATCTTGAGTAGATTTCCCAGACCAAATTTTCAATAGAGCTTTACCTCCTATCGCAGTCGATTTATTCATGAGATGGCTAGCATACGCAATCGCCTCAGCCCAAAATGACTTGTCTAATCCTGCTTAGACAATAACCACCGAACCTGATCCAGCAAGGAGCGGATTACTTCCTTAGCCACCCCATGTATACCTGTTGTGAAGTGAGTAGCAATACCGGTGTTCTGGCCAAATTGTAGGAATTGGTTCATGTCTCTTTCAACATTACCAATATGAAGCTCATTTATCTTCCTACCGATCTGCTTCTCTATTCTTCCTCTCCACTTCACCAACATATCTAGGGCTTCACTCCTTTGTCTCATGGGATATATCCAATAATGCCTAGATAGACTATCAACAAAAGAGACAAAGTACCTGTGACCTCCAAGCGATGTCGTCTTAGCAGGTCCCCAAACACTCACGTGAACACAATCAAGAAGACCTTCTGAATGGGGTGTACTGGTACTGAATTTCACCTTTTTCTTGTCCAGAACGCTGTGTTCACCTTCCAACTTGCAGGTAGCAGCACCTTCCAACGATCCCTTCTTTGCAGGAGCTTGCAAAGACATTGCATTTACTTGTCCGACCTTTACTTGCCAGACCTCCGGGCAACCATCATCTGAAGAACTGGAAGTCTCCACCTGACCTGTCACCGTACTACCCTTCAAATAGTAGAGATTGTCTCGGAAGATGCCCTTCATCACCACCATCGAGCCTTTGATCATCTTGAGAACACCATCTCGAACAGATATCACCAGACCCGATGCTTCCAAAGTGCCAACAGAGATAAGATTCCTTTTGAGTTGAGGTACATACCTCACCTCCTTCAACTCTCGTACTATCCCATCATCCATCTTGATACGGACTGTACCCATCCCTTCTATATTACACGGGTGGTCATCCCCCATAACCGTGTAACATCCATCCAGCTTCTCAAAGCTAGAAAACCAGGCCCTGTTCGGGCACACATGATAGGTGGCTCCGCTATCCAAGATCCACTCAGCACTATCTGAGTTACAAACAGTAGGGGTAGTAACAGAGAGAGAATACCGATGAGTCTTCATCCGATTCATCCGCCTGTGTGAGATATGCCTCGGTCTTTGACTCCACCTTCTTACCTTTGGCCTTCGGGCATTCAGCTTTCCAGTGTCCTAATTCCTTGCACAAAGTACACTGATTCTTCTTCAGATTTCTGAAGCCTGATCTGGACTTCGATCTCCCTCTTTCATCTATGCCCTTCCTATATGAACCCCTACCTCTTACTGCTAGCGCCTCTGCTGACGAGCTTGACTGAGAAGGTTGTCTCTCCTTTCTCTTCGTCTCATAATTTGTCAAAGCAGACGACACTTCATGATAGTCAAGTTTCTGTCTCCCATTAATGAAGGTTAAGGTGAATGTCTCATACTCTTCCGCCGGGAGAGAGTTCAAGAGGATTACCGCCTTGTCTTCTTTATCTCCTTGACATCCACATTGACCAAATCTGTAAAAAGCTTCGTGTAGCGATTTATATGTTCATTTATGGAGCATCCTTTCTTCATCTGAAACCCATACAGCTTGCTCTTCAGCTGCAATCGCGATTATATACTCTTGGTCAGATATTTCCTTTCAAGGATCTCCCACAACTGCCTCGTAGATGTCTCGTGTAACACAAGATATTTGATGTCTTGTGTTAGACACAATCTAATCAGGCCACACGCAGATCGGTTCATCTTCTCCCACTCTTCTTCAGTGGTTTTGTTTCGCTTCTTCTCCAGAAGTAGAGTATCCTCAAAGTTCGATGCATTTAGGGCATCCATAACCTCGCACCTCCAAATCCCAAAATTATTAGTGCCGTTAAACTTCACCACGTCAATCCTCGGATGAGGATTCATGGTCCTAACTGATGTACTTTCTTCTGCCATTTATCTAACTTGATCCTCTATGTATGCGGAAACCAACAGGAGATAGATACACAACTTCAATAAAAATCAGATTTTTACCTTCTCACGAAACCCTAGGATGAGTTTCTGACCAGATCTACTCCTCCAATGATTCCTTGAACACTCCTCGCGTTGTTCTGAGATTGACACACGATCCCATGAACAAGACCACCGCTGATCTGAGATCGACACACGATCTCCACCAAATCAGCACCCGAAGCCCTCCGAATCGCCAGAAAATCCCACGAAGAACCTAGGAAGCTCTGATACCACTTGTTGCACGCCGAACAACAACTAGATAGAGGAAACCCTAGATCTCCTGTGCAAAAGAACAATACCACCAACAGCACAAACACCCAATCTCAGAGAAAGAACACAAAACACAGATTTAACGAGGTTCGGCCTTGTCGCCTACGTCCTCAGGGCAAGAAAAGAGGGGGTTTTTATTGATTTTGGTGAATCAATACACTTTTACAGCAATAGAGATCAAGAGAGTTCTGCCTCTTTGCTATACTCTCCTCCACAATCGCACACTCTAAACCCTAGAAATCCAAAACAACCCTTAAATAGGCTTCAAATCAGCCCTTTCAGAAACAAACCGACCTGATGGTCGGTCGACCCGGCCGGCCGACCGACCCTATGCACCGGTCGACCGGGATGGTCGATCGTGCCTAACCGAGAGTTAGGCACTTTCAGTCGGTCGACCGGGCGGTCGACCGCTAATGCCTTGTGCACGTTTGTGCACGTCCGTGCACTACGGTCGACCGCCCGGTCGACCGTTCTACTGCTTCTGCCGACAGTCGACCGGGCCGGTCGACCGTGCGCCTGCTGAAGCTACTGTTTCCTTGCTACGGTCGATCGGCCCGGTCGACCGTGCTGCTGTTTCTACTGCTGCTGATTTCTGGATCTGAATTTCTGGTCTGAATCAATCCGTCGACTCTTCCTCGACTTCCTCCCCCTACACGCCCATCCAATGTTGGGCACTACAAAAGTACCTGGAGGAGCTTGTCAGACAAGACTTCCTCAAGGAGTATATCCTCACTTCTGAAGCCGCATCTAGACATCTGAATGTTCGACCTCCTCAGGAGCAGCACCTGACTCTCCAAATCCTGAACACACAAGACATATTCAATTCTATGTACATCATTATTAAATAAAATAATATGTTGTACATCTTTCCTGACCATACATCTGTCTATTATAATGCATAGCTCATCACGCCATGTTGATGGGATTTCCCCCACTCGAAGGCATCTATGAGATCACCCCGAAGATGGAGAATTCTCACTCGGAGGCAGTGACAAGACTACTATAACAATATATCCATCCAGTTTCTCCGATGATGAAGAACTCCCCACTTGGAGGCAGTGACAAGGCTACTACAACAATATATCCATACAGCTGCCCCCATGATGAAGAACTCCCCACTCAGAGGCAGTGACAAGACTACTACAGCTGTACATCCATCTAGTTACCCCGATGATGGAGACTCTCCACTCGGGGGCAGGGACAAGGCTACTACAACAGTACATCCATCCAGTCATCCCAATGATGGAGAACCTCCCACTTGGAGTTAGTGACAAGGCTACTACAGTGGTACATCCATCCAGTTGTCCCTATGATGGAGACACCCTACTAGGAGGCAAGGACAAGGTTACTACAATAGTACATCCATCCAGTCGCCCCGATGATGGAGAACTCTCCACTCGGAGGCAGTGACAAGGTTTACTACAACAGTGCATCCATCCAGCTGGCCCGATGATGGAGACTCCCTACTCGGAGGCAGTGATAAGGCCACCCAATTGCCCCGTAGATGGAGACTCCCCCACTCGGAGGCAGCAAAACAGATCATTCCAGCACAACATCCATCCGCACGTCCCATAAATGCAAAATCCCCACTCAGAGGCAGCAATAATTTTTCATAGCACGGTGTCAGATCCCGCAATGAGATGGAATTTCTCCCACTTGATTTTTCATAGCTTGGTGTCAGAGCCCGCAACAAGATGGGATTTTCCCAACTCGATTTTCCATAGAGCGGTGTCAGAACCTGCAATGAGATGGGGTTTTCCTACTCATTTTTTCATAGCGCGGTGTCGAAACCCGCAACGAAACGGGATTTTTGCCACTCAGTTTTTCACAGCATGGTGTTGGAACATGTAACGAGATGAGATTTGACCCACACAATTTTCCATAGCGTAGTGTCAGAACCGCAATAAAATGGGATTTTCTCCACTCAGTTTTCCATAGCGCGGTGTCAGAACCCGCAATGAGATTGGATTTGTCCCACTCGATTTTCTTTAGCGCGGTGTCAAAACCCGCAATGAGATGGGATTTTCCCTACTCGGTTTTCCATTGCGTGTTGTCGAAACCCGCAATGAGATGGGATTTTTTCCACTCTATTGTCCATAACGCGGTGTCAGAACCCACAACGAGATGAGATTTTCCACTCAATTTTTCAGAGCGTGGTGTCAGAATACGCAACGAGATGGGATTTCTCTCACACGATTTTCAAAGCGCGGTGTCGAAACCCACATCAGCCTACGGGCTCCCTGCGTATAAACCTACAGGTAGACAAACACATACGCATATTCATATTCTGAGATGGGATTTCCGCTACTCGGAAGACAGCTCTAATGTGGGGTGTCCCCCACACGGAGGATAACTTTGCTGTTGGCCTTACTCCCACGTTGGAGGTGCCAGATTGTTACTCTAAGTAGGGTCCCCTATCCAGAAGATGTGTCCAATCTGTTAATGTGTTGTAGCCCCATTTCAAGTCACTTTTATGTAAGTACCGATGAGGATGCGACCGTATGCGTTTAGTTATATCACGAGGGTTTTCTTAATCGGATTATCCCCGCAACATACCAGCCCCATGTGATCATACTCCGATTATTCCCTGGAGAAAAGTGGAGAGAGGTATAATGTTTTAATTTCTTTAATGCTTGAAACCTATGTTGCATCTGTCATTCTTATCTACGTATCATCTTATGCTTGCGTGCGCATTTTAACTGCTACACACATTCCCGATCTACATGCCCCAAAATGGATTAACTCCACTCGAAGGTAAGTACAGATCATCCTAAAAAACAATCTAACCGCTCGGGATCTAAGCTTTACTGCAGAAATTTTTCTCTCTTAGAGCCCCGACAACATAGTTCCGCAGTCAGGATGTCCCCTACTTGAAAGTGACATCGAGCCAAACTCTGTTGCAGGGACTTCCCCTCTCAAAAGCTTAACTCCATAGCTGGGATTTTCCCAACTCAGAAGTATAGCAGGTGTCGTTGTGGGACAAACACCACTCAGAAATCACACGCCGAATCATTCCAAACAAAACAGCATTCCAAACATCACGGAGTCAAATTAGCTCTCCGAGCAGACATCCAATTCCAAACAAAACAGTCATTAGACAATGCAAGCAAGATCCAAGCAATACTTTCATTTCAATTCACTGCTTTATTATAAAGTTTTTTGATTACATCCATCTAAATACAAGCTTGATTACATCTAACAAAAGTAATACAAAATCTATAACATGCTCGTGTATTTCTTAAAAGAAAAAACAGATACGCTTTCTATCATAACGTCCATGACAACATCCAAGAGATGACTCCTCCACCATTTTTAGGAGGGCAATGACACCGAGAACTCTCAAAAAAATGTCAGCACTGAAGATCACATTTCAGACTGTATACTAAAGCCTGTAAGGCAGTGATGATACCAACGCCAAACCCGCAGCTCCAAAGATGAACTTAGAGCGAAGGCAGGCAAAATAACTCTTCAGCAGAGATCCTAGGGAATACCCCCATACCTCCCTCCAGTTGCCTGCCGACAAAGCAACCACAAGAGCGGGGGCATCTGTAGTGGTCAAGATCTGGCCAGCCTCAGAGATCAAGATATGTATCCCACCGCCTCAAAAGTGTCGCAAGTAGTCAACACGCCAATTGGCTCATATACAACCCGAGGAAAGAAAGACTCGAGCCAAACCCTGAGATACCTAGTGACTCCGAGGAGAGGACCTTGAGTTCCTTCTAATCCCTGACATCCTCGACTAATGAGATATCTCCCCGACTCCTGTTGGACAAAGCTCAGCAACATGAGTTCCTGATCCCCAGCACAGTTGCATTACATGTATGGTATTCTTCACGTTTTAAACACCTCTCATATTTCAGTGAGAACTCTTGCAGATGATAGCGGATACCTCGATATGTCAATTCCAACAAAGAAGCGCAGCAATCCTAGCAAATATGGAAGTATCTCAACAGCAGATTATGAATCACGGAGAAAGATCCGCTCTATCTGTTACATCACAATTGACTACTTATAGACAGGGTAAGGCCAAAAAAAAAAAAGGAAAAAAGGGAGAAAATGAAGGAGAAAAGAAACATAAGTATATACTATAAACCCCCATTGTAATAGACAAAAAATAGTGAATTCTTTCTCTCTCTTCTCCCCGTATTTTTCCCATTCTAGGTTTCCTCGTAAAATTCGAGTCTCGTCTGCTTAATGTGTTGAATTTTCATGTTCTGCATAATAGACAGACTCACCTTTCTGCTTGTGGCATGACATCGACCGTTCGATCAATCGCACGGGGAAATCTCCACCACAGTTGGATTTGAGTTCATGCCTATGTTTCGTTCGGCTTGAAATTGTTGGTTGAAGTAAAATAACCAGTTAGGTAAAGTTAAATGCTAATTTTAGGTGATTTGTTCAATAACTTTACACAATGGCGGTGATCTTTGTGACCAAGTTCTAATTTCTTTGGGGATGATTCTTGCAAGTGGATTGATGGATTTAGTGCCAGTGAAGTAATCTTATATTTTCTCCTTTTAATTTATTAATCCTCAAGAAAATTGTTATAGTCAATTTATTGATGGGGCTGTGGTGTTCCTCTTCTTTGGATATTAGACTGGAATCTCTCTCTCTCTCTCTCTGGACATAGGTCATGGTTGTAGCCGAATCATGTTAAACCTTGTTATTTTTTGTGTTTGCTTGTTGTTAGTTATATTCAGCATTTGTAATTCATCATACGGGCTGCTTGGATTTAAGGAATTGGGTGGAAGTGAGGAAGTGGGAAGTGTCTTTTCTCATTTCCGTTGTTCATCCAACACCGGAAAAGGAAAATGGAAAAAGGTCTTTTCCTTTTCTCTTTTCTCTTTTACACAACCTTTTTCCTCACTTCCATAGTGCTACAGTTAATTTTGTGGTCATGTAAATCTCATTTGAAATAAGTTATAGCACAAAACAGTTAATTTTTTGCTCATATAAATCTCACTTGCATTCTAATTACAGTCCAATTTTTATTTTTCTTAATTAATTTTTATTTTAATATTATTTTGCGGTCAACTTTGTGGTCAACTTTTCCACTTCCACTTCCACATTATCATCCAAACACCGGAAAAGACATAACATTTTTCAAACCACACTTCCCAACAACATCCAAACACCGAAAAACTTACTAACCAATTCCGAAGTTCTAAAGGAAACTATTACCACTTCCTCACTTCTTCACTTCCTCACTTCCACCCTTCACCAAACAGGAGTCTCACACAAATTCGGGTTAGAGAGTCTCTTTGTCTACAACACTATTTGCAAGAGAAACATGTAACGCAATGCCTCAACTTTGAGAGTGTAAAGGCTATCAGTCTGTTTGGTTGTCGTAATTGGCCATAATTCGTAAGTTGTAATTGGTAAAGTCTTTTACATTTGTAAATGAGTTACATGCATGTAAGCTTTATGGTGTTTGGTTGGTAATATAAAGTTGTAAGTGGAAAAGTGTATTGTGCTTTACGGTGTTTGGTTGTCGTAATGTGTAAGTCGTAAGTGAAAAGTTGTTCACAAAATTAACTATTTGGTGATTTAAAAAGTTTTAATATTGCAAATAAATATTAAAAATGCTAAATATTAAAAAAAATTAATATTAACATAAAAATAATATAAATTTGTATGACCACAAAATTAACTGTAACTGGGCTGTAAGTGAGTGATAATTGGGTTGCAAGTGAGGGGTAATTGGGTTGAGTAAGTCTTTTACGAATTACGGTCCAAACAAACGCCGTAGTTGTAACTGGGTTGCAAGTCATTTACAAATTACGGACTTTTACGCGAAACAAACGGCCCCTATGTCTGCATGCTACTACATAGTTCTTGGATGTCACACCATTGTCATTTACGTGCGTGCGCAAGTGTTTCATTCTTTTCCTTATTATGCAAGAAACAAAAACACATGCATCTGATGAATTCAAAATTTTAATACCCGATGGCAATCATTTGGATTTTGGAGGTTCTTGTCAAGCTTATATCTTTGAATATGTTGGAGATATTATGCAATTTGATATCTGTTCAGTTTAGTTTCTAAAGCTTCAGAGAAACATCTCCCTCAAGTCTTATCCTGTGAAAAGATGGGTCCCGACCCATTGAATGCTCTGTCAGCTGAAGTTATTGACCTTGAAATTTCGACATCTCCTTTAATGCAGTTCCAGTGGGGCCCAAACCCCAGGGCCAGCCTTAAATTAAAAATCTTTAAATTATTTCAATTAAAACAGGGCCTTCTGGAGCCCAACCAAGTCAGATACTACAAAGTATCTGACAGTCCATGCAAATATTAATTAGTGGGCTCATGCCTTGAGCTTCTTTGCATGAAGGAACTTAGAGAGAGAAAGGGTACGTGATTTTAAAAATAATAATAATAATAATAACAACAAATTACTTATACATATTATACTAATTAATAATTGAAACATTCTTTCTTAGGTTTATTTCAAATCTTTAACTTAAATTTATAACTTGATGACCAAGATCTCGGTGGCAGAGTGGTACGTATATTGTGCTCCCTGAGAACTTTTCTGAAATTTTGGAGCATGAGAAATTTTCACAACCTAGCATCACGCAAACATCAGGTCCTTAATTCTATTCAAAATCTTGACTCTATGGGGGCACCTCAGGCCACTTAAATTGGACGAAATTCGGCCAAGGGAGAATCTTGTCTACCAATTGGAAGTAATTCATGTTGGCCCGTAGGCACGTCAACATCAATTTTGATGATGATTAACTCATGTAATTATAATATTAATAATCAAGTGATATTTAACTGACATGTTTAATTAAGATCTTAGTAAGTTTGTTTAACTTCAACAAAAGACTCAAAAATTATGTTTTGAAGCTAACAAGTGTTGATTAATATCACATTTAACAATCAAGAAGGAGTCAAGCTCAAGGAATCAACTTGGGATCTCTATATGTTTGTAAGTTTGTTTAGATTCTTATAAAGAGTAGTGTAAATTTGATTGCTCAAGCCGCACACAAAATTTATGCATCTGGATTCTTTTTCCGCCATCGGACTAGTTGATGAGAGTAATGCAATATGGGCTTATAGTGTGACAATCTTCCTTTGGGCCAATAACCACACACCAAGGTTCTCCCACTTGCACTATCCACATCAAGTATTCGAAGCCGTACATAATTCGGCCAAACTGTAGTCTTCCTTTGGGACGGCTATTGTCCGCATGAACTACATACACAATTAAATAAGCTCTTTTATAAATTCTTTAAGTTGAACATGTATATATTTTTATCTGTGCGTTATCAACTGTAGTAAACATCAATATTCATCATGCTAGACAATATAAGCAATAATATAAATATTAATGAAGCGGAAGCATTTAAGGGTACACATAACCAAAATAAACAAACACTTCAATGCCTTTTTTATGTCAACTAACTACTGTTTTGCCACGTATAGTTCCTGTAATACTGTAGTGCTCGTCAAGAGCTTCGAAACGGCTATTTACATGCCCAAACCAGAGGTCGGATGAGCCCGTAACGGCTAATTGAAGTTTCTATTGGTAAAACGGGTCTGCAGTGTTTATCGGAATCGACCCGCAATAGTTAAGTTATTGGTTTCCTTCTTATTGGGGCGTGTAACAGCCCAAATTTTTTTTATTATTTAGTAAGTATTACTTCCTTATGATTTTAGGCATCGGTTAAAAGAAAAGAAATTTTTTTTCTCATTCTTAATACCAATAATAATAGAGATGACCAAAGAATTAATACTTTATTTGTATGAATTATTTTCATTTTTGATTTGTGGCATAAATTGTATATATAGAAAATATATGTAGGTATTTTTATGCCAAAATAATTAGGATATTAGAGTGTATGGGGTGTATCTTTAATATTGCAAATTGTTGGTATATCTACTGCATTCCCAAAGAAAAATTAGTATACACCAAATTAATACTATGTATTTGTAAGCTAAATTTTTTAATTTTTTTTAGTTAGTGGATGTGTTAGGTGTGCATGGAGAGGTGAGTTGTAGGGTTAGGATTAATTGATCTTGGATTTTTGCCAAGTGGCATCATAGGGGAAATATTGACTTATTAATAATAGGATTAGTGGGGGTCTTTTTGTAAAAGATACATCTTTACGTTGAGATCTGAGAGGAAATTTCTTTCTCCTCTGTAAACAGAATTCTCCCCTCATCTGAACCCTAAAATCCTTCCTCTCTCTCTCTCTCTCAAATCTCTCTCTCTCTCTCCACCCACACAACACCCTCTCTCACTCTCTCTCTCTTGCGCCCAGCCGAAGCCGGGGAAGACCGCCGCGGCCGCGCGCCACCAGCACAGGCCGCGCACAACCGCGGGTGGCCGCGCGCAGCCGCGCGGGGGCGGCGGCAGGAGGCGCGAAGGTCGGGTTGGAAGGGGGGCTGTAGCTAGCTAGGGGAGTGAGAAAGTTCAGTTTTTGGGGGATTTTCAGAAGCCCTAATTCTGAATTTCAGCCCCTAAAACCCCCAAATTTTCTGAAGTTATTTGGGTTAAAGGTAAGATTTGTTACTCTACAAATTCCATCCTCCCTATGAATTATTTTCTAACTAAGATTTGCCCTTGTTCTTCTTTTGCTATAGTTTGAGTAGAGGAGGATTGATCAAATCATAAGTGGGAATCCATACATCAAGGTGAGTAAATTACATACTCACTTCACATACCATATGTATGAGTTTTAATTCAAGAAAATGGATGTATGAGACTAAGAGAAATTTTAAAGAAAGTGTATTAGAATAGGGTAAGGTATTATGCATAATAGTATTTCATAGAATTGATAATATACTTATTCTCTTTTCATTGGAAGGGTTATATAAATTTTTGTGTTATGTATTATAATAATTATAGTGAAAGTAGTATAGGTAAAGTAAATGGTGATGGGTGTTGCTAGAATGTAAGAGTGTTTTTTTTAAGTCACGTTATATGTTATGTTTATGTCACGTTAAGTCACTAATCATGATACTTGCTCGGTCCGCACATATCCTAATTATATGAATTATTATGGCTTTACTAATAAATTAGCATGTTGAGTATATGGTTTACATGTGAATATGTTGATTCGGTGATTGCTATCAAACATGATAATTGAGTAACTTTTGTAATAGTATAAGTTGATTAAATATGTGTGGTGCGTGGATGGTAGTAACTATACTTAGCATGTTAAGTCCCTATGTTTGTTATGTATTAGGAGGAAGGGACCGGGCGGGAGCCGGTAGGAGGGGGGAAGACGGTGAGTAATGTAGTGTATATTTGTTTACAACTTATAGGAGGAAGGGGCCGGGCGGGAGCCGGTAGGTGGAAGAAGACGGGGGTCATGGGAATCACGTTTATGCATTATATGAATATGTATGCTTAATTCTTATGCTATATAAATGAGTCATTATTGTACTCCAAGGAGGAAGGGGCCGAGCGGGAGCCGGTAGATGAAAGAAGACGGTGGAAATTGTACCCTATAATTAGGGTGAGGTGTGATTGTGCTCTAATAAGTAACAAAATATTATGTTATCGGTAATTGTTTGGAAAGTAATAATTGATAGTCAAGGTTTGGGCAAGGTAAGTATGCGTGTCTAGAGACTTTCTTGAGAGGATCAAGTAATGATCTCGTTCTAGTACACTATGGCAAGGAACTTGTATTCATAAAGAAAGCCTAACAACTAAGACTCATAAGTATTAAATTGAGTAGGGTGGCATATACATTCATGTAAGGTTTTTTTTTGGACTCCACAAGGTATGTTGTGGAAATATATCATGTTGTCATTCATAAGTGTTTATGAAATTTACTCGCTGAGCTGTCGAGCTCATTCTTTTCATTTTCTTCTCTTTCAGGTCTGGATAAAGGTAAAGGCCTACTGTAGCAGGGAGTAGTTAGAGCAGGATGGCATCCATCTATAACTATTAATTTTGTTCACCATGTGTACATAAGTAGGGTTATTTCATAGTTAAATGTATCTTGACATCATTTCCATATGTAATCTTCTTCTTGTAATAGTTATAACTTGAACTTGATGCTTGGGATGTTTGTAAATGTGAGAAGGAAGATCATGATGGTTGTATTATGTGGTTAATGGATACCTAGATGATATTGGAAGAGGATGTATGGCATAAGTATTTTGAGGACATCTTTACTGTGGTAATGTGGTGCTAGTAAGATTTTTGTTATTGTGTGATAAGTAGGCCATATGGCCGAAATCCTTTATGAACATAAGTAGGTCTTAGAGCCGAAATTGGATATTTTGTATGTGATAAAAGTAAAATATTAGAGGAAGTGCTGCCGAAATTTCCAGATTTCAAATAAAAGAAAAGTTTTGGGAATAATTACATATTAGGGATCTAATCTTACTTATTTGAAGCTGGGACCGTTACAGGGCGGGTTTAACAAACTAGATAAAAACCCAATAAACTCTAATGTGAGACCAATTAAGAATAGATTAAATGAGTTTCCTTATTAGATTTAAATTTTTTATCTATATCAAAAAAAATCCAATCATAATCAATCTCACAATCCCAAATTAACGAAACCCTAACCCTAAAAAAAGAAATAAAAGAAAAAAATTTCGTATTGTCACTGTGCACCGCCAGCCCATGATGGCCTACGGCACAATGCCCATGCAGGACCAGCGCCTGCTCTGTAATTTTTTTTTTTTAATTTCTTTATGATGCATGCGTTGGTGCTAATATCCCTACCTTCTTTTTCTTTTTCCTTTTTTTTTAAATAAAATATCTTGAGCTGCATGCATTGCTTGCATGCAGCCGACCATGCAGCGTGTATTTTTTTTTAACACTTTATGACGCATGCATCAAATATCCCCACCCTTTTTTATTTTATTTTAAATAAAAAATCTTGTGCTGC
Source organism: Agave tequilana (assembly GCA_038442645.1). NCBI lineage: Eukaryota > Viridiplantae > Streptophyta > Magnoliopsida > Asparagales > Asparagaceae > Agave > Agave tequilana. Next base: position 211,677 of record JAVJIF010004781.1, read on the forward strand.
ATGCAAATTGCTTGCATGCAGCCGACCATGCAGCATGTATCATCCTTTTTTTTCTGTTTTAATTTAAAAAAACAGAATTAAAAATATATATACATATATAACACACAGATTTAATCCAGAAAATATATATACATGAATTCAATTTAATTCAATTATTTGAGACACAAAAATAATCTTTATTGAATTAAAGAAAGAGATACATACTTTTCATAAATCGAGATCAAAAGATTTTTACTTTATATCCCGATCCCGATGATCCGATAAAGAGGAGGCTCTGATATCAATTGTAAGATCTAATTTTATTCCATACAAGATCTATACATATATTGTAAGTCTCTTTATCATGATCAAAAGGAAGGAGGGTTTTATGCATACTTGATTCCATCACAAAAGGGATGTTGAAGATTGCACAATCTTGAGGACACCGGAATTGAGGGAGAGGATTATTCTCTCCAACCATCAAGTTCTCTTCTTTATCCTTAGAGGATATTAGAGGCCTCCAAGAGAGATGGTTATTGTTGGTGGAGAGGGAACCCTACTCATGATATATATAGCATCAAGAAACCCTAATTCAACTCATCATAGATCTATGTCCTTGATTTATAACACGAGTTCCACACGTGTAGATGAGTCCCACATTTTAATTTAAATACACTTATGGCTAAGTGTAATTGAAAACGTGTCTAGACCCAAACTATTTAGGATTGATCAATTCTTTATTGGGTCAAACAACACAGGTTAAGTGGGCGGGTGCAAATATCCAATTGACTTGATTAGGCCCAAATAAATTAGACTTTAAAACAAAAAATAAGTCTAACATGTTTTACTGAGTTTCATTTAAAATGAATTTATGGTTTAAGATTTGGTTTTACCAAAATTTTGATTTCGTGAAAAAAAAAATCTTAAAAATAAGTTTTATTATTTAGAATGTATGTTGGTATTGCCCATACACATTAGTGCTTAAATAAAGTTTGAGGAACTTATTTTTTTTATCTTATTCAAGTTTGGTTTAATTTGTTTGTGTTTAAAGTTTAGTTTTTATAAAATCAAGTTTTATTATTTCAAAATGATTTTGAAATTTGAAAAAGAAGTTCAAAATGTCTGCAATATGTGATGACTCTTGATCACACATATTTGTGATAAATAATATTTGTAAGAAGTTGTTTTTGTAGAATTTATGGAGACTTAGGATTTAAAAGAGTTTTAAAAATATAAAACAAAATTGGGTTTTTGCCTTTGGGTGGTCGACCGGATGAGTCACAAGCCAACTGGCTTCTGCATGCAGTCGACCAGCGGCCAACCATTGGCCAGAGAGAAAAGGGCTTTCTTGTCGGTCAATCAATGGCCAGAGAGCTAACTGATGTGTGTGCTTTATATACATGTTTGATATCACTTTTTATGCCTAGTGTTTGCCACATTTAACGCTGCATGGGTATTTTGTTAGTGTTGTTTTACAGATTTTAAGTCAAGAGCAAATTAGAAGAAAAGAGTAAAAATTGGCGAATTGATGATATCACGTGAATAAAAGAGATGCAAAAGAAGAGATCTAAAGAAGAGTTGGAACATCTTAACAGAGCCTTCACGCAAAATTAGAAATTTCACAAAAATATGAGACTAAAATGGACCAAGAGTTTGGCCACCCAGCCGTAGATTTCAACCAAGCAACCGTGGACCAGTCAATGGGAATGCCAACTCAGAGGTCAACACGAGTCAAAAATCGGAGCTTCAATACAGCTGGAAGTTCGACAAGGCAGCCGAATTTTCGGCTAGCTGGTCGAACTATGGCGGTGATTGTGAATAGAATTTTTCCAGTAATTCGTGTAATTTTCAAAACCTAGGTTTTTATATTCGACTAGGATTCTGCTGCTCTGTTTTATATAAACGCCTCCAAGCCTCTTGTAACATACACAGTTTTTATCTCTCTCTTATTTTGAGCGAAAATCAAATAAAATTCTACTGTTAGCCATTAAATCTCAAAGTACTTTCAGCGAGGAATTCTTTATAAAGGCTTCATTTTTTTTGTGCTCTCTTACCTTTCTCTTTATTTGATTTTATTCCATGATCTATGCTAATCTTATAATGTGTTATATTTTCTTAGCTATGAACTAATTTTTCGTAACTAGGGTATGATGTAGGAATTGTATTGATGATATGATATTTTATTTTATGCAAATTCTACTGCATGTTTTGTAAAGTTTGAATCTTTTGCATGCTAAGTTGTTAATTCTATACTTTATATTATAATTGGTGCGCACAATTAATCAGAAGGCTAGGTTAGAGTCTAAAAGGAGAAAACTTAGCAAAAGCTTCTCGGATTAACTATCATAACTCGAGATGTTGAGACGTAAGAGTTTGCAGTCAGGTAGGAATATCCATCGCACTTAATGCATCTTCTAACTAGCAAACTACTAGATTGAGAGATTGTCACGCCCCGCTTCCCAAAATACGTGGAAACGGAGTCGCGACGAAGGTCGGCGACGTATATACGCGAGGAAAATACCCCATGTATACACGCTAAGCCTAAAGTAACCTGAACAAGTTATAAATCTAAACCATAATATTAACGATCACTGCAATAATACATATAAAGGCTACACATGATCTCAAATGAAATAAGGAATAGAATTGAAGCCAAGTGTGATATACATGAATCAAAATGATAGCAGGAATAAAGAAAGGAAAGAATATCAGAATCGAAAGGGAGAGAGTCCAGCTCCTCGCAAAGCGTACATTCTCATCGAACACCTGCACAATAGAAACAAACGTCCAATATCTGGACGTGCAAATCCAGGGTCGTCAGAAGCGACCTGGTGAGTGTGTGTGTGTGTAAAGAGAACTGCTCGTGCATGTAAACAGTGTGCACAAAATAATAACAGATAACTGCAAACACTAAATAACATGCTGAATAACAATAACATGAATAAGAGTGCAGGTAAAAGACAAGTAAAACAACTGTAAACAAACAACTGATGTCAAGATTTGTAACATATCATATGTCACTAGTCTGGTATATAATCTGGTCATGTGTATGGTCATATGTCATAAGGCAGAGTATCAATTCAAGGCATAACACAATGTATTTCATTCAAATTATTCAATAATAATCATTAGTGTTCTTTGTTATTTTTTGTCCCTTTCCCACCGGCGTCCCACAACACCGACAGTTCACACTAGAGCCCGCACTCTAGTAGAACTCATCCGAACTCTGATATGCGGGTATCATTATTCGAATAGGGAAGAGACCAATAACATATGCTCATGACGTTATCATCATACAGGAATGTGTGGATGTTAATATGCACTGAGAATGTTTATCACGCTAACACCAGGTGGCACAGGCAGGAGATAGCCCTACAGATTCAAGAGGTGGCCCCACCATGTGTGTAGTGTGGCACTTTGCTTCATGTGGCACTTTGCTCTGAGGGAAATGGATTCTAGAGGTGGCCCCTACGGATTCAAGAGGTGGCCCCCACCATGTGTATGGTGTGGCACTTTGCTCCGTGTGGCACTTAGTTCCATTCAGGATCCAACGGACGCTAGCATGATTGTGGGATACATCCTCGTCATCCCGACACCATGCGGCATGCTCCGCCGGATGCCGGTCTGACTGTGCTATTAACAGGGTAACAGTGCATGGGACATGAGTACAGGGGATACAGGGGTTCAGGGTACAGAAGTACTTGATGTCAGGTAGCAATAATATAGTCATGTCAAGGTCCCGTAAAAGGTGCCAGGTGTACAGTCAGTTCGTTAGTATTATTTATAACAATCAATATCCATGTTATTTCGATTACTGGGATGATACGGTGACGGTAACAATATCAGTATAGTAACAGTAAATCAGTAATCGTATACACGGTGAACAATATCAGTAACAGTGAACAGTAACAGTAACCGTGTATATGATGAACAATAGGACTATACAAGGTATTACGGTCAAACAATCATTTCCCAGTAGCTTTCAGTAACATGAATTTATACAATAACGAATCCAGATACTGCTCAATGGACAGTCTATTCTAGAACCGGTCAATATCTCACATCCACCTGCACTAAAAAATAATAGTAACTAATCTATCAACCAACTGTCTTTATACAATCATCGTGAGCATCAAGTATCAATCTGCATCACTAATCTGGTACAATAAACTATCGTCTAAGTATATCAATAGTCAGTCTCTCCCTATCAATCTACTCTGATCCTCAAGTCATCGATATATATAATCTCTGAGTCGTCGATACATCTAACTCTCAATAACTGAAATACTACATGTTCTGATACATATAATCAAATTCTCATATTTCAATTCGATCAAGATTATCACACTCTCTCACTCTATCAAGGTCAATCACAGGATCCTAAAGTCAAGTAATATATCAGATATGTATCTAAGATCTATCAGGTCAGGTCAATCCAACCAATATCTATTCCTCAAAATCATATTCATCCATCTATAGTCAATATCATAACTCAAGGGTAAAGTCCTCAATCCATAAAAGATTTAAGAACAGCAGCCAGACTAAAGTTAGTCGACTAGGGGGGAGAAGCAAGTCGACTAGGGTAGGGGTTAGTCGACTAACAAGTATAATAAGTCGACTATAAAAGGGTACTAGTCGACTAACAGGGAAGGCAAGTCACTAACATATAAGTATTGGTCAGCAACAGAGGCTATACAACATTCAGAACAGCAACTAGTCGACTAAGACCATGATAAGTTGACTAGTATAGGAGTACTAGTCGACTATAGGAAATGCAAGTCGACTAATAGGAAATGTAAGTCGACTAGTTGGAAAGGGCCAGTCGACTAATAAACCTGCACCTGCAATTGAAATACACTGACACTTATTCCCACATTCTATTAAATGTACTCATGCTTCACTCATGCACACATCAAGCATACAGGTTCTACATTACCTCTATACACATATTAAAATACAAACTTAATCAAACGTACATAAAAATGAGAGGAATAGAAAGAGGAAGGAGAGTACGCTCACATTCGTGCTTAATAATCTACACACATAATTATGTAATACATGTGCACTACATATTAAATTACACCACACATATAAACAAATCTATGAACACTTAATTAATTAAAGAGAGAGAGAGAGAGACACTCACATTGGAGGGGCTGCCGGGCGATCTCCGACGACGGCTGTTGTTGGCGCTGCGGCTGGTCTGTGGCTGCCGCGCGCCACCGGATGAAGGGGGAGGGCTGTGTGCTGCAGATCTGGGAGGAGGCGGCCTGCTGTGCTGCCGTGGGCTGACGTTGCCGCACATGGGGGTGGAGAGCTGTACACGGCATGGGCATAGAGGGCTCGAATGGAGGGCTGTCCTCGCTGCTGGACTGCTGGTGTCCTGCCATGGTGGAGGCGGCGCCATGGGGGAGTGCTGCCGTCCATGGCCTGTGGCTGGATCTGCAGGGGCGGCCTGCAGTTGCTGCTGGATGCGCGCGCAGCTGAAATCAGCAAGGGGGGCAGCTTGGGGTCTCGGCCTGGAGGCCAGGGAAGGGAGCAGGCCTGCTGTTGGCGTGTGGGCGCTGGTGATGCGCCAGGGTGCTGCTGGTGGCTGGGCGCGCCAAGGAGGCAGGCGGCCTGCTATTGCGGGCGCTCTCGGCCAGGATGCGCACAAGGGGAGGAGGAGTTGCTGCAGCCAGGGGATGGTGCGGCAGCATCTGGAAGCCCGGCTATGGGGGTAGGTGCAGTTCATGCCAACCAAGAGGGGATCCGGCCAAGGGAGGGAGGAGTGTGGTGTGAATAGGTTGTGCAGTTGACGAATTGGATGAGGAGATGATGGGATTTGGAGAATCTAGGTTAGTTAGGATTTGGATTGGGTTGTTATTTGGATTAGGATTATGATAAGTTGTTAGGATTATATGGAGAGATAGACAATTGGGTTTGGGTTTGAGAGTATTGGGTAATAAAAACGGTTTGGATACGGGTAATAGTAATGGGTATAGGATAAAGGGTATTGGGCTAATGGGTAGGATTAGGAATCAATGAAACAGGAACAATCATAATAATAACAACATATATATAATAATAACAATAACACTACTACTAATAATAAAAATAAATACAGTAAAATAAATACTTAAAAATAGAAATACAATATTATTAGTTAGGGGATATTACATTCTACCCACCTTATAAAATTTCGTCCTCGAAATTTCAAATAAAGCAGGGAATGATAAAAGTAAAAAAATCCAATTCCAGGGAGAAAACAACAAGCTTCCACGTCGCCTTGCTGGGACCTCACGATTCCGCTGCTTGCTCTGATCTCTGCTACCAGCTTCAGAATAGAGTGGCCAATTCCAAGAGACAAGCTCATAAAATAAAATAAGAAGAATAGGAATCAAGATGGAACCAAGATCACTTTAGAAGAAGGGGTGCGATTAGAGATCGAAAGGTCAAGAGATGGATTTTCAAAGAGAGGATAGTCAATTCCAAGTGGACTCAATATCGTTGTGTGAATCCTATATGTATATTGCAGTGCAATTATAACTCGTTCAAGTTATCGGTAAGAATCAAGTCCGTTTTATGTCGAAACCTGGCTCTGATACCAAGAAAACTATGTCACGCCCCGCTTCCCAAAATATGTGGAAACGGATTCGCGACGAAGGTCGGCGACGTATATACGCGAGGAAAATACCCCACGTATACACGCTAAGCCTAAAGTAACCTGAATAAGCTATAAATCTAAAGCATAATATTAACGATCACTACAATAATACATATAAAGGCTACACATGATCTCAAATGAAATAAGGAATATAATAGAAGCCAAGTGTGATATACATGAATTAAAATGATAGCAGGAATAAGAAAAGAAAGAATACCAGAATCGAAAGGGAGAGAGTCCAGCTCCTCGCAAGGCGTACATTCTCATCGAATACCTGCACAATAGAAACAAGCGTCCAATATCTGAACGTGCAAATCCAGGGTCGTCAGAAGAGACCTGGTGAGTGTGTATGTAAAGAGAACTACTTGTGCATGTAAACAGTGTGCAAAAAATAATAACAGATAACTGCAAACACTAAATAACATGATAAATAAACACTGAATAACAATAACATGAATAAGAGTGCAGGTAAAAGACAAGTAAAACAACTGTAAACAAACAACTGATGTCAAGATTTGTATCCTATCGGATGTCACTAGTCTGGTATATAATCTGGTCATGTGTATGATCATATGTCATAAGGCAGAGTATCAATTCAGGATATAACACAATGTATTTCATTCAAATTATTCAATAATAATCATTAGTGTTCTTTGTTATTTTTTGTCCCTTTCCCACCGGCGTCCCACACACACCGACAGTTCACACTGGAGCCCGCGCTCCAGTAGAACTCATCCGAACTCTGATATGCGGGTATCATTATTCGAATAGGAAAGAGACCAAATAACATATGCTCATGACGTTATCATCATACAGGAATGTGTGGATGTTAATATGCACTGAGAATGTTTATCACGCTAACACCAGGTGGCACAGGCAGAAGATAGCCCTACAGATTCAAGAGGTGGCCCCCACAGATTCAAGAGGTGGCCCCACCACGTGTGTGGTGTGGCACTTTGCTCCATGTGGCACTTTGCTCTAAGGGAAACGGATTCTAGAGCTGGCCCCCACCATGTGTATGGTGTGGCACTTTGCTCCGTGTGGCACTTAGTTCCATTCAGGATCCACCAGACGCTAGCACGATTATGGGATACATCCTCGTCATTCCGACACCAGGCGGCATGCTCCTTCGGATGCCGGTCTGACTGTGCTATTAACAAGGTAACAGTGCATGGGACATGAGTACAGGGGATACAGGGGTTCAGGGTACAGAAGTACTAAATGTCAGGTAGCAATATTATAGTCATGTCAAGGTCCTGTAAAGGTGTCAGGTGTACAGTCAGTTCGTTAGTATTATTTATAATAATCAATATCCATGTTATTTCGATTACTGGGATGATACGGTGATGGTAACAATATCAGTACAGTAACAGTCAATCAGTAATCGTATACACGGTGAACAATATCAGTAACCATGTATACGAAGAACAATAGGACTGTACAGGATAATACGGTCAAACAATCATTTCACAGTAGCTTTCAGTAACATGAATTTATATAATAACGAATCCAGATACTGCTCAATGGACAGTCTAATCTAGAACCGGTCAATATCTCACATCCACCTGCACTAAAATACAATAGTAACTAATTTATCAACCAACTGTCTTTATACAATCATCGTGAGCATCAAGTATCAATCTGCATCACTAATCTGGTATAATAAACTATCGTCTCAGTATATCAATAGTCAATCTCTCCCTATCAATCTGCTCTGATCCTCAAGTCATCGATATATATAATCTCTGAGTCGCCGATACATCTAACTCTCAATAACTGAAATACTACATGTTCTGATACATATAATCAAATTCTCATATTTCAATTCGATCAAGATTATCACACTCTCTCACTCTTTCAAGGTCAATCATAGGATCCTAAAGTCAAGTAATATATCAGATATATATCTAAGATCTATCTGGTCAGGTCAATCAAACCAATATCTATTCCTCAAAATCATATTCATCCATCTATAGCCAGTATCATAACTCAAGGGTAAAGTCCTCAATCCATAAAAGATTTAAGAACAGCAGCCAGACTAAAGTTAGTCGACTAGGGAGGAGGATCAAGTCGACTAGGGTAGGGGTTAGTCGACTAACAAGTATAATAAGTCGACTATAAAAGGGTACTAGTCGACTAACAGGGAAGGCAAGTCGACTAATATATAAGTATTGGTCAGCAACAGAGGTTATACAACATTCAGAACAGCAACTAGTCGACTAAGGCCATGATAAGTCGACTAGTATAGGAGTACTAGTCGACTATAGGAAATGCAAGTCGACTAATAGGAAATGTAAGTCGACTAGTTGAAAAGGGCCAGTCGACTAATAAACCTGCACCTGCAATTGAAATACACTGACACTTATTCCCACATTCTATTAAATGTACTCATGCTTCACTCATGCACACATCAAAGCATACAGGTTCTACATTACCTCTATACACATATTAAAATACAAACTTAATCAAACGTACATAAAAATGAGAGGAATAGAAAGAGGAAGGAGAGTACGCTCACATTCGTGCTTAATAATCTACACACATAATTATGTAATACATGTGCACTACACATTAAATTACACCACACATATAAACAAATCTATGAACACTTAATTAATTGAAGAGAGAGAGAGAGACACTCACATTGGAGGGGCTGCCGGGGCGATCTCCGACGACGGCTGTTGTTGGCGCTGCGGCTGGTCTGTGGCTGCCGCGCGCCATCGGATGAAGGGGGAGGGCTGTGTGCTACAGATCTGGGAGGAGGCGGCCTGCTGTGCTGCCGTGGGCTGACGTTACCGAACATGGGGGGTGGAGAGGGTGTACACGGCATGGGCATGGAGGGCTGTCCTCGTTGCTGGACTGCTGGTGTCCTGCCATGGTGGAGGAGGCGCCATAGGGGAGTGCTGCCGTCCATGGCCTATGGCTGGATCTGCAGGGGCGGCCTGTAGTTGCTGCTGGATGCGCGCGCGGCTGAGAGCAGCAAGGGGGGCGGCTTGGGGTCTCGGCCTGGATGCCAGGGAAGGGAGCAGGCCTGCTGTTGGCGTGTGGGCGCTGGTGATGCGCCAGGGTGCTGCTGGTGGCTGGGCGCGCCAAGGAGGCAGGCAGCCTGCTGTTGCGGGTGCTCTCGGCCAGGATGCGCACAAGGGGAGGAGGAGTTGCTGCAGCCAGGGGATGGTGCGGCAGCATTTGGAAGCCCAGCTATAGGGGTAGGTGCAGTTTATGCCAACCAAGAGGGGATCCGGCCAAGGGAGGGAGGAGTGTGGTGTGAATAGGTTGTCCAGTTGACGAATTGGATGAGGAGATGATGGGATTTGGAGAATCTAGGTTAGTTAGGATTTGGATTGGGTTGTTATTTGGATTAGGATTATGATAAGTTGTTAGGATTATATGGAGAGATAGACAATTGGGTTGGGTTTGAGAGTATTGGGTAATAAAAACGGGTTTGGATACGGGTAATAGTAATGGGTATAGGATAAAGGGTATTGGGCTAACGGGTAGGATTAGGAATCAATGAAACAGGAACAATCATAATAATAACAACATATATATAATAATAACAATAACACTACTACTAATAATAAAAATAAATACAGTAAAATAAATACTTAAAAATAGAAATACAGTATTATTAGTTAGGGGATATTACAGAGATTGTATATTCCAGATTTAGAAGATAAATATGGTATTATTCGAGAGAAAGTACTAATTAGGATAGGAAATTTCGATTGTTAACATGAGTAGGATGAATTAGCACAAGAATAATATTTTGTCTGATTACAAATACTGAAATCATTACCCTAATTCTTTTTATTTCTAAAGCAAACCTTTTTAGTAGTAGTTTATTCACAACATCTTCCAACTAAATTGATTATTCAATAAAACTAGGAAAGATTAGTTGATACTTGAAACAACAATCCTCGTGGGATGATACTCTATTCACTCTATATTACTTGTTAACGATTGGTGCACTTGCCATTCGACTCACATCACTAGCCAGATAGCAAAATGTGCTCTCAGGTTGCGGTCGACCGTTAACTGTGAGAACAAAATTTGTTCTCACATCGGTCGACTGACAGCTCCCAACAGCTAGTTTCTAGCCGTTGGTGATTGATTGACAAGTAGCAGAAACTGCCAGTTTTGGTTTTAACGGCTATTTTTTTGGTCAAAACTTTCTGAATTTGGCTAACGGCTATTTTGATCAAAACATGTTTTGTTTTGATACCTCTATATATAAAGGTTACATCAGAGAGTTTTTAACTAAGTTTTCAAGTTTTATTCATTTGCACATCTTTTCTAAGAGTTTTTCTTGATCTATTAAAATTCAAATATCTAGTTTTCTCATATTTTTCACACAAACTTGAGCCATTCAGATCTGTACACTCATAATTTTATAATCTTGCTTATACATATAATTACTCGATTAACAAATAATTATAGATAGTAATCGCAAATAATTTAATTAAGAGTGATGATTTTAATGAGACTAGTTCACTTGTACACAAATACAAGGGAATGTGCATACATGTATATATATATTTGAATGAATACATGTGTTTTATGAATAGGATAATTAAGTTATGATACATATGTATATATAAGTATAATATATGTGTATGTATGTATGCGTGTGTGTGTGTATATATATGTATATGTATGTATATATCTATGTATATGTACTTGTATACTAAATTAATAAATAAAAGTATACAAGTATATGAGTATGAATACATGGATATTGGGCATATACTAATATTAAGGTATATCCCATAAAAAATCAAAAATAAAAGTAAAATAGATAAAATTCCTTTAATTCCTTTAATTTATATTTATGGATGTAAATATACAAAGTGTTAGGAATTAGTGCATATAGTAAATAAATTTTCATAATAAAAGTTTATGAAGAAATTAAAAGGATAAGAGAGGCGAGGATTGGGAGGTGGCAGCATCATGAGGGATTGAAGTTTGGGAAATACTTGTGACAGTTGGTGGATGAGATTGAGAATTTTGAGGGGGGAGTTATTAAAGGAAATAGAGAAAATGAAAACCAAAAAACTCAACCTTCTTCCCCTTCCTCTCATATCAAAACACACTTCCGATCTCTCCCCTTCCCTTACAATCTCTCTCCTCTCTTCTTCTATCTCTCTCCCTCTTCCTTCCCTTTTTCCTCTCTCTCTCTCTATCCTCTCCTTCTCTGGTTTGACACAGCAGGGCAGCAACCGTAGCAACAGTAGTCGCGGCAGCAGTAGGCGGCGTGCGGGGAGGGCCGGCCAGGCAGCGATGCACAGGGATGGTCAGCCAGGCGGCGTGGGTAAGGTTCAGCGAGTGTGGTGAGGGCGTGGGGATATACAGTAAATTTTAGGGGGAAAATCAAGGTAATAATCTTGATTAGGATTCTAATTAAATTAATTTAAATTATATTTAATCTAAATTATGACCTATATGTGTGATTATAGGGAGATTGGAGAAATTGATGTTAGTTGTGGTATATTCGAAGAGATCGCAAGGAATGTGGTGTTGGTTTTAGTGTGGAATCTTCGAGAAGAATCGGGTTGAAGGTGAGTGGAGTTCTTGCATTAAGTTAAATTTACTTGCAGTAAAATATTTAACGTAAACCCTACTGAAAATGAACTAATCGGAATTTGTAGAAGATAAACTAAGGCATACAAAGGCATTAGTATACATAACCAAGTTCGAATTCATTATAGGTTGTAATTGATATTAGGTGAATATGTGTGTTGATTCCAGAATATGCTGTTAGATCTAAAAATTTATTCCATACAAGATCTACATATACTGTAAGCTTCTTTATCATGATCAAAGGGAAGGAGGGTTTTAGGCATACCTGATTCCATCGCGAGGATGTCGAATATTGCACGATCTCGAAGGCGCCGGAGTTGAAGGAGAGGATTCTTCTCTCCAGCCACCAAGTTCTCTTCTTTATCCTTAGAGGAGATGAGAGGCCTCTAAGAGAGAGATGATTATTCTTATTGGTGGAGAGGGAACCTACTCATGATATATATAGCATCAAGAAACCCTAGTTCAACTCATCATAGATCTAGGCCCTTAATTTATAACACGAATTCCACACGTGTAGATGAGTCCCACATTCTAATTTAAATACACTCATGGCTAAGTGTAATTGAAAACGTGTCTAGACCCAAACCATTTAGGTTTGATCAATTCTTTATTGGGTCAAACAACATAGGTTAAGTGGGCGGGTGCAAATATCCAATTGACTTGATTAGGCCCAAAATAAATTAGACTTTAAAACTAATAAGTCTAACAATCTCCCACTTGGGCCAAGCAAGTCATACTGAATAGATATTATGCATAACTTTATGACGTCAAAAAAACTTTAACCGCCGACAAACCACGTTTCAAAACAATCTGGTCCATTAAGAGTCCTGCCACCGAACACGGCGATCGTTACCTTCTGTATAATCGAGGTAGGACCTTCCACATCACAAGTTTCAGAACCCCTAACGACATAGATCAAATGTGGACGTGTGGCATGGAAATGTCCTCTGATCAAATAAGGCACAATTCCAACTGGTTTCCACTTTATGACTCCAACGAGTCTAGCCTTATGACTCCAACGAGTCTCACTTTATGACTCCAACGAGTCTAACTGCTAATTCAACAAACTCAAATGCGCAAAAGTAAACTTTAGGAAAAGCAGTTATAAATTTATTTATCAGAATCAATAAATATCCATAAAGTGCACTTAGAAATAATGTCTGTTACATAAAATTATCCACTCCCACAAAATCAGGATATCATAATGACTAGTCATCCCCATATGAGCAATATGCTCTAAGAATACTTTAGGTGAAAGTCCTTTAATGAGTGGATCTGTAATGTTAAGAATAGTGTCATCACTATCAAACAGACAAAATATGATTCTGAACTTTATCATTGATGACAAGAAACTTGATGTCGATATACTTCGACTTTACTGAACTCTTGTCACTATTGTAGTAGAGCTCTATAGCTCTTATTATCACAGTGTAGCTGTAATGGCCTCTCGACTAAATCCACCATCTTCCTACAATAAGGAAAATATAACATGAAGTGGACTTCCTATTGTCGATACATACAGCATAATCTGAATCTGTGTATTCGATCAGCTGCAACTGATCAGATTTCATGTAGTCTTCTATTGATATCGCATTACCTTCTTGACAGTCTTCCAGAGATCAATCCCATGATTGATCAAGTTTCTGTCAAGTTTCTCAATGGTATATGCTATTCTGGATGGGTACAAACTTGAGCACACATCAGACATCCAACCGCCAATGCATATGGAATGTCTTTTATTTGCTCTTTCCGTAGATCATTCTTGGGACATTAGAGTAGACTTAACTTGTGACAGGCGCATCACCCAAAGAGCAATTCTTCATGCCATATCTATCTAGAACTTTATCGATATAGGCCTTTTGTGATAAACTTAATATTCCACGTGTCCTGTCACGTTGAATCTGGATGCCTATCACAAAAGAAGTGTCTCCAAGATCTTTCATCTCAAAATTCTTTGAGAGAAAACTCTTGATCTCAAGTAGAAGATCTATATCGTTACTTGCTAATAGAATGTCATCCACATATAGCACAAGAAATATAATCTATCTACTCCCTTTAAATTTATGGTAAATGCATTGATCAACTATATTTTCCTTAAAATCAAAGTCGGATATTACTTGATCAAATTTCAAATACTATTGACGGGATGCTTGCTTTAAACCATAAATGGATTTCTTTAATTTGCAAACCAAATATTATGAAACTTTCACTTTAAAACTTTATGGTTGCACCATATAAATTTCTTCTCAATGCTACCATTAAGAAAGACAATCTTAACATCCATTTGGTATAAGTTCAGGTCAAAGTGAACCACCAGTGCCATAATAATCTTCAAAGAATGCTTAATGAAAACTAGGGAGAAAGTCTCCTTATAGTCAATGCCTTCTCTTTTTTTTTGAGTGAATCCCTTTGTGACAAGATGTGCTTTATACCTTTCGACATTGCCTTTCGAATCCTGCTTGGTTTTGAATACTCATTTATAACCAATCGGTTTCTTTCCTTCAGGCAACTCTACTAAATCCTAAACATCATTGTCCTTTATGGATTTTAACTCATCTTTCATGGCATTTGACCACTTATTGGAGTGAATGTTGAGTTTGGCCTCATTTAAGAATACGGGGTCATCCTCTAGCCTTATGTCAAACTCATGCTATTGGAGATAAACTATATAGTCATTTGTAATGACTGATCTCCTCTTCCTAGTTGATCTCCTAGGAACTTGTGGTTGAGAATTTTCAGTTTCTACCTCACCAGCATGATCTACTTCAGGATGAACTGTATATGTATCTTGTAAGGATGTAACTGTATTTTCATCTTGAAGTGGAACAACTACTTTATCATTTGGAACAATTGTCATGGGTATAACAATATGTTCTTTCTTAAATATGAAATCTTTATGTAGTTGACTCCCACTGTTCTGAATATTCTCAAAAAATTTAGCAATCCGTCTTTATGTTCTTAGTGGAGGGAATAAAACTTAAAGCTTTTATACCTCTCAGAATACCCTACGAATAAACAACTAACTGTCATTGAGTCCAACTTCTTCTCATATGGTATATATGGCCGAGCTTCCGCTGGACAACCCCAAACATATAGATGCCTAATACTGAGAGATTTCCCAGTCCATAACTCATATGGGGTTTTAGTTACTGTTTTGCTAGGTATTCTATTAAGGAGGTGACAACCATTTTTAAGCCTTCAATATATAATGACTCTGGTAGAGTAGTGTGAGCTATCATACTCCCAACCATATCCTTTAGTGTGTGATTTTATCTCTCAGCAATACCATTTTGACGAGGTGTCCCTGATATGGTATACTAAGCGACAATACCACTCTTTCAGAAATTGACAAATGATTCTGGACATTTACCTGATTTGTCATATCTGTCATAGTACTCACCACCATGATCAAATCTAACGGCTTTAAACATGTCCAATGATTGAGATTTCTCATGGAACAAGTACAGGTACCTATAACGAGAGTAATTGTCTGTAAAAGTGATGAAATATTCATGGCCATTCCAAGAAGCTGTAGGGAATGGACCACAAATGTCTGTATACACCAAATTAAGACACTTGAACTTCGTCTAGTACCAAACTTTCTAATGTTTCTTTAATTAATTTTCGCTTAGTGCCTATGCTATTCACATATAGAGATTCAGTATATAAAGCATGAAGTTTCAATTTATATAGCCATCAATTAGAATTCTAGTACCAACAACTTTAGGTTTGGAAAGTAGACTAAGCATTTCATTATCAAGAGTGACAGCAAAACTAGATCTGTCTAACAAATGAAATAGAAATATGATTCCGCCTAAAAGGACGGTACATATAAAGTCTCATCCAAATCTAAAACAAAAAACCAGAATCTAGTTTAAGCCTACAAACTCCAATAGCTTTAATTGCAATTTTATTTCCATCACCCATGTATACGTATCGCTCAGCTGGGCTGGGCCTCCTTTGGGTTTGGAAGTTCCGCATTGAATCGCTTATGTGAATTATCTATTCATAATTTATAAAGTGGCACTATAGCTAAATTAATCTCAAAACAAAACATAAATATGAGATATACCCGCTAAATAGTCATTTTTGATACTTTATGCATTCCTACTTGAGGTGGCTTACTTTCTTACAGAAAAGTATGCAATGACCTTAGGCTATTTTTCTGCACTTTTGCCACTTAGGATCAGCCACTGTAGTGATGTTTATGTTCCTCCCTTTAGTTTCACTTTCCTTTTCTTATTAGAAGTTTACCCTGGATGCTAAGTGAGCACTGACTTTATCGGGCATAGCACTTCTAATAGTTATAGGAATAGTGTACTTTATGACCATTAGACACCTCTTGTAAGATCTCTCCCACGTACCATAATTGACCTTTTCTTTACTGAACTTTTATTAGTGATAGTAGAGATCCATCAATCTTTAAGGTGTACTCTAGGTGCATGAATTCAAGAACGATCATTTACTGGTCTTACCACTTCTTAAAGTTTGTACCATTCAATTTAAACTACATAAGTGTACAATTTCTCATCAGTTTAACATAAACATTGCATTTATAAAATTCTACTGTAATAGCCATAAAAAAAATGAATTTTAGAAAATGCAACCACTCTAACTGATAGAGCTGCCGGTTAAACTTTCAGAACAAGTTGTATCTCTATATGCCAACACTGTACTGGCCCAATATAGATATCCTAAAGTCTAGGTCCTATGTAAGAGAACAGCCTTCCTTTGGGCCGACTGTCACTTTATAGGATTGGTCCTAAAGTTTAAGTAATCTATATTGGCCATATAATATATGTAATGACCCGGCCATAATGACAACCTTCCTTTGGGCCGATTGCCACACGCATGGACCACACAAATTTATGCATCTGTATTCTTGTTCCGCCATCGGACTAGTTGATGAGGGTAATGTAATATGGGCCAATAGTGTGATAACCATCCTTTGGGCCGATTACCACACATCAAGGTTCTCCCACTTGCATTACCCACATCAAGTATCCGACGCCGTACATAATTCGGCCAAACAATAGTCTTCCTTTGGGCCGACTATTGTCCGCATGAACTACATACGCAATTAAATAAGCTCTTTTATAAATTCTTTAGCTTGAACATGTATATATCTTTATCTGTGTGTTATTAACTGTAGTATACATCAATATTCATTATGCTAGACAATATAAGCAATATAATATTGATGATAAAGCGGAAGCATGTAAGGGTACACATAACCATGATAAACAAATACTTCAATGCCTTCTTTATGTCAACTAACTACTGTTTTGTCATGTCTAATGCCTGTAATACTGTAGTGCTCGTCAAGAGCTTCGAAACGGCTATTTACATGCCCAAAACAGAGGTCGTATGAGCCCGTAACGGCTAATTGAAGTTTCTATTGGCAAAACGGGTTTGCAGTGCTAACGGGTCTGAATCAGACCGACCCGCAATGGTTAAGTTATTGGTTTCCTTTCTTATTGGTTGGGTTTAAATAAACTGAATAAAAACCCAATTAGCTTTATGTGAGATTGATTGGGATTAGGTTTCTTTATTTGAGTAGAATTCTATCCCAAAATATCCTTAATAGACTAGAATTATATCTCAATCATAATACCCAAACCAATCTCAACAATCCCAATTGAAAATTAATATGAGATTAATTAGGAGTAAGTTTCCTTATTAGAGTAAAATTCAATCTCTAAATTTTTGAATCCTAATTAATCTCATAATCCCAAATTAAGGAAACCCTAAATAATTAACCTTTTTTTTTTAATTTAAATTATTCTTCACAATACCCGGTTTGCCTTACATGTGCATGCATGCAGACACATGTCTGCATGCATGCAGGCCATGCCTTTTTTTTTTTTAATAACTTTACAGCATGCGCTGGAAACCAGCGCATGCAATCTAAAATCCTTTTTTTTTTTAATCGTTGCATGCAGGCGCCTGCAAGCACCTGCATGCACCAGGCAGGCAAATTTTTTTTTTTTTTTTTTTGTAATCTTTGCTGCATGCAAATTGCTTGCATGCAGCCGACAGTGTACCCTTTTTTTTTATTATTAATTTAGAATAACACACAAATCAAATTTCATTAAAAAAAATATATACATGTTAAATTCAATAAAAATCACTCCTTTTAACCTTTTTGATCCAACATATGAGACACAAAAATATTTATTGAATCAAAGGAGATAATTTTATTATATTTATAGATCGAGATCATAATTTCTGTAAATCCCTATGATCTGATAAAGAGGAGGCTCTGATACCAATTGTTAGATCTAAAAATTTATTCCATACAAGATCTACATATACTGTAAGCCTCTTTATTATGATCAAAGGGAAGGAGGGTTTTAGGCATACCTGATTCCATCGCGAGGATGTCGAATATTGCACGATCTCGAAGGCGCCGGAGTTGAAGGAGAGGATTCTTCTCTCCAGCCACCAAGTTCTCTTCTTTATCCTTAGAGGAGATGAGAGGCCTCTAAGAGAGAGATGATTATTCTTGTTGGTGGAGAGGGAACCCTACTCATGATATATATAGTATCAAGAAACCCTAGTTCAACTCATCATAGATCTAGGCCCTTGATTTATAACAGGAGTTCCACACGTGTAGATGAGTCCCACATTCTAATTTAAATACACTCATGGCTAAGTGTAATTGAAAACGTGTTTAGACCCAAACCATTTAGGTTTGATCAATTCTTTATTGGGTCAAACAACATAGGTTAAGTGGGCGGGTGCAAATATCCAATTGACTTGATTAGGCCCAAAATAAATTAGACTTTAAAACTAATAAGTCTAACATATGCATCTTTATATGTGTGACACGTAATTAACAAGTGAAATAATTTGGGTATTCCCAAAAAAATTTAACCTAACTAATAAACCCTATTTGGGTGCATAACTATTCTTTAAACATAGAATTGTGTGTATGATTAATTATAATACTTAATTACACTAGAATACAAGATAGAATTAATAGTTCATACTAAAGAACTTGTGTGCTTGTTCCCTATTTATAAATGTGTGCTCTAGTGATGATAGCATTCATATCTATTCGAGTATGTGTGATATACAAATTTGTATAGAATTTGATGTGTTGGTGTTTGTGCATATATAAAATTATATATATTCTTTTGGAGGAAAGGACCGAAATAGAACTGGAGGAGGGGAAGACAGGGTATAATTTACTTGTTATTCTACTGGAAGAAGGGACCGAATTTAGAACCGCAAAATGGGAAAGACAGAGAAACATTAACATAATAATTTCATATTATTCTATTGGAGAAAGAGACTGAATATAAAATCGGCAGACTGAGAAGATGGAGATATTATATTTATAGAAAATTGATACTTTAAGTATTCGATTATTGATGATGTTTATATAAATATTGACAATGGTATATGTGCTATGGACATATCATGAAATAAGAATACTTAATATGATTTAGTTTTCAAATATCATGTGACGCATTCTTATTCATGTCTATCATGAAACTTTGCATAACTTACATGCTCGCATTGTTAAGTTAAATTAAAATTTGTATAATACTTCACTCACTGAGTTGTTTAGCACACTCCATTAAATTAACCATATTTTTAGGTCAGAGCAAGGGCAAAAGTCTGGCTTAATGTCTACCTGGCTGTAGTATAGAAGATTCGAGATACTTTTTTAGTTTTCTTTTAGAAATCTTTTGGTGTTTAATACCTATGGTCTGTAGTAACTTATTGAAAGTGTCAAACTTGAAACTCATGTTTAAACATATCTTTGGTATATAAGTATATTTATATGTTCCTAAGTGTGGTTAGTTGTATATTTCCTAAGTGATGGTGATAGCTTTAGTAAATCTTTTAGATATATATGGTGGATCTTGATGATCAAAAAGTTATGATATATGTTATTTATGTTTAAATAGGCGAGGTCAAGCCGAAATCCTATTATTAACTATGTGAGATGATTGTACATCTATATTGGAGTGAATGATGTTAGGTCGTGTAGAGCAAATTGGATATATGTTATATCTGGACAACCATCAATAAATAGAGGAGTTGCTGCCGAATTTTTGAGTGATTTTATAATATTAAGATTTGAAGTAAGGATCAATGTATCATTAGAAGCATGGATTTATAGATAAGTAGTGGATTAGTATAATCAAAGCTGAGACCATTACAAGATCTATATCTATTCTATAGGAATTCTTGTTGTAAGAGAGTTTTAGCACATTATAAGCCTAGTTTTAGCACCGACACACATAGAGAGAGATAAACACAAGTTTGGGAATAAACTTCAAGGTAAGTGTACTTAATTTTAATTTATTTGTATATGTATATCTTAGTTTTGATGATTCTTACATTTATACATGTATTCTTTTGAAATTAACTTGTTTTTATTTGATATAGTTTTAAATCAAATTCAAACTAATTTTTAATTAGTATAGTCATTCTTTTTTACATGGTAGTATTTTTAAATTATTTTAAAACTATTTTCAAATAGTAATTTTTGAAAATATCTACCCTCTGTGGGCGATTTGCTGGGTGATCACGCATTGTATGATTTATTGATTATTTCTTTTATATATGCATATGAAGTTGGTGATAGAAATGAGATATACATAGAATTTTTATATATGATTCTTGTGCACTTATTCATATTTATTGATATATGTATGCTCTAAGTTACAATGAGTATACATACATATATATGATTTGATTGATTGCACATGTTTAAATCGTTCATACATGTTTCCCATGCATATTATTTCTAGCACAATTGATTTCTTGTTGTAGTGGTAAAAAATCTAACCCTCACAGGATGATGACACGTGTCCAAGCAACCCAAATCCTCTATCACTCCAGAGCAATTCCAGACGCTGCTCTTTGTGCTGAGGACACTTCCACCCAAGTAGCTCCAAGTTCTTAACCATTCCAGAGCTCCCCCATTTCTGGAAATTTAGCTCCGTACAAGATAACCTCGGCAACAGATCATCACTGATCTCCGCCTTCAATTATACTGCAACAACAGATCATACTTAATCTTCGTTGACAGTTTCACAACTAAATCTTCCTCCACGTTCATAACGTGAAACACCCTCCAGCCTGGGTATAGACATAGGTGAGATTTTCTACATATAATCCTAGTAATTAAGCGCCAACAATCACGACAGTTATAACAAATCAACACGTGCAGATCATCCGGTTATGAGGATCACACCCGTACCATCCGCCCTCATGCAAACAAATCAAATCAAGTATAAATAAACCTTCTCCTCCAGCGAGAAGAGGACTCCTTTTTATTTTACAAAAAAGAGCCTAGCACTAAGACTCTGACACGCAATCTCTGTAAATTTTATAACTAGTAAATTATAGTGGATTCTTCTCCTTCTCTCCGCGATTTTTTCCCGATTTGAGTTTTCACGTAAAAAAATATTGTGTCTCTTTTTGTGTTGTACTTTATTTTCTCTCACACTCTTAATCCCTACTTAACTCTTCTCTCATTTTAGTGACGATTGACCATCTAATCGCACATGAAGAAAAATCTCTATCACAAACTGGTGCTTCCATTGAGATCTGAGTCTCCGCCTTCAATTATACTGCAACAACAGATCATACTTAATCTTCGTTGACAGTTTCACAACTAAATCTTCCTCCACGTTCATAACGTGAAACACCCTCCAGCCTGGGTATAGACATAGGTGAGATTTTCTACATATAATCCTAGTAATTAAGCGCCAACAATCACGACAGTTATAACAAATCAACACGTGCAGATCATCCGGTTATGAGGATCACACCCGTACCATCCGCCCTCATGCAAACAAATCAAATCAAGTATAAATAAACCTTCTCCTCCAGCGAGAAGAGGACTCCTTTTTATTTTACAAAAAAGAGCCTAGCACTAAGACTCTGACACGCAATCTCTGTAAATTTTATAACTAGTAAATTATAGTGGATTCTTCTCCTTCTCTCCGCGATTTTTTCCCGATTTGAGTTTTCACGTAAAAAAATATTGTGTCTCTTTTTGTGTTGTACTTTATTTTCTCTCACACTCTTAATCCCTACTTAACTCTTCTCTCATTTTTAGTGACGATTGACCATCTAATCGCACATGAAGAAAAATCTCTATCACAAACTGGTGCTTCCATTGAGATCTGAGTCCCAACACTTAGATCTCACCCATACCAAACCCATCTGCAAAAAAACCTCTTCAACAAGCCATGGCCCTGAAGAAGAAGCTGACAACTGGCAAAGGGCCCACCTCTAAAGGCAAATCTATTGCCACTACTGGGGGCATCATCCCCCCGAATAGCCTTAACCTCACCCCCATCGCAGAAGATACTGTCTCTGCACCTTCACAGGCGGCAACAGGAGGCATCCACCCACCATCAGCGTACAAAGCTCAACACCTCCAAATATTCGCTGACATGAGGGAGAAGATGATAAAGCAGCAAGCCCTGTTCGACCGTGAGCGGGAACAAGTGACGCATGATTGAGAAAATGTGGCTTGTGAATGGGAAGAGATGAAGCGTCTAAACGACTAACTCCTCACCTAGATCACGATCCTCCAAGACACACGAAGGCCACCTCAATTGCCAGAAAGCCCCACTGCCACTAAGCCCCAAAGTGGTGAACATTCTCAAAACTGGACATGACGCAGGTCAGACTCCCCAACTCCATCAGAACAATCTGATGGTGGATCGAGTTAATCACATCCCTGCACGAGGGATCAACCTGATCATACTTAGAAGTGAAATCACCTAGAGGGGGCGTGAATAGGTGACTAGCTAATCTAATGATGAATTAATGCAGAATTAAAACTATTTATGCAAACTAAAAACTATTAAACTAAACACATCAAGTATAACACAAGAGTGTAGCCAAATTCCTGGTGAAGGGTTCTGGACAATCTCCTCAAGATTCCTCTAGATAAGAGTTGAGGTGCCGCTATGGCTCTCTTGGTTGAATACAAGTGTGAGCAAACAATCCCAAGCATGTAACAATATTGCATAAGATATATCAAGCATATAAAGATAAAAGCAATATAAAAATGCAAGATATAAACACAAGTGAGAGATAGAGAGAGCAATCGCAAACACAGGAGATTTGTTTCGAGGTTCGAGTATCCTTGCTCTACGTCCCCGCCTTCAACACTATGAAGGATTTTCACTAAAAACTGATCTCACCGGATCACTCGGTGTCACAACACCTACAACGAGTTCACACTAGAACTCCTTGGACTCACTATTCCCTCTCTTGTTACCGCAAGAACTACACACCGCAAACACACTAGCTTGCTGAGGCCGCACCTCTACACCGAGCTCTGACTAGAACTTGAAACAACGCGAACCCGCAAGTCCGCCTCCTCAAACACAAAGAATGAACACTTGGTGATCTAAACACTTTGATCACCTAAAAGCACTCTCACAACAACTCTCCTATAGGATGGATATAGTAATGGAAAGCTCAAGTATGTGAGAAAAACAAGGATTGATTTGGTGGTGAAAAACTCAAGGAATCATTTTTGAAAACTCTTGATAAACTCTCTTTTGATTTGAAAATATTGGCTCTAAAACATGTGGAGAAAACCACTGAGATAGGTAAGAAAAACTAGCCCCAAAACTCTCTTGAAATCTTGTATAAAACAGTCCAAGGTAAGCCCCTTTTACAGGCTTCCAAAATATGGTCGTTGGAGGCCAACTCAGCAGCCTAGTCTGCTGTCGGTCGACCGGCCGGTCGACCGGCCAACGGTCAGATTTCTAACCGTTGTGCAGTGGTCGACCAGCCGGTCGACCGTAAACTGGCAAACCAGTGGTCGACCGGCCGGTCGACGGTAAACTGGCAAATGACCCAGCGGTCGACCGCCCGGTCGACCGGGCCATTTTCAGAGAGTAGAGGCTCTCTGGCGGTGAACCGGCCCTTTGTTGTGCACGTTTGTGCATATCGGTCGACTGTCCGGTCAACCGGCAGAAGGCCAATCCAATGTTCTTTTTCCTTTAATAAAATCCCATAAATTCTCATAAATTCTACAAAAATAAGTTCTTTAATATAATTCGATATACAAACATGTTTGAATAAAAATCAAAACATGTTACAAATATTTTGAACTATTTTTGTAATAAAAAGTTTTGCCTAAAAAAAATCTGTATTTTTCAAAATCGATTTTTCCAAAATCGATTTTTCCAAAACTTCTTCAAATACAAAAACAAGATATTCTAAACACTTTTTAAGCTTAGTGTGTAGGATATGGTCCACTACACATATATGATGAAATATCTATGTTTTTGACATTAAGCTCTAAAATAAGTTTTGATAAACACATATATATTTTTAATCTTAAAAATCAAACCTGTATTTTTCAAAACGAAAACTCTTTTATGCAAACTCATATAAATCTTGTGTGTGAATATATATGTACTTGAGCAATCCACCAACTAATCTATCCTTTACATTTTATCTAAAAGCAAAATCTTGACACTTACAAACATGACACAAGTCTTCTTGGAAATCTTCTCTTGAAAATCTTCTTCTCCTTCTTGACTTAGTCCAAACCTTGATCCAATGAGCTAAACTCCTCTTGAGTACTTGATGCAATCTTGATGCGCGAGCTCTTGAATCAACACGTGCTAGCTCCAAAATTTTAACTTTAAATCCTTTGTTGAAGCTAAACATCAACTAAGATCTTGATCAAATATCTGATACTAATTAAACACAAGATCATTAGTACTATAACTATATGAGTTAATCATTATCAAAACTAGAGCGATGGGCCTTTGGGCCAAAATCTCCCTCTTTTTGATGATGACAAAACTCATGGAGTTATATATGCACGGATTAAAGTCAAGCTTCATAGAAGCTCCCCCTTAACTCATGCATAACAATAAACAAATAGATATTACAACGAAGTGCATAAAACTAAACAAATATATATATGTATAAACAAGGTGAGAGAAACATGCATAAATCAAAAAATCCTTTTCCTAAAAATCTTCTCCCCCTTTTTGTATAAACATAATCATTCTCCTCCTTTTTGTATAAACATAAAATAAAATGCATATATAAACTCAAAATCATTCTTCCCCTTTTTGTCAATCATCAACAAATAAGGATGTATATGCGATATACATTCATGAAGAGGAAGACGTTAAGTTAGCTCCCTGCAGACATGCATTACATTAAGAAGGGATGACAAAGCCCTAACTCACATAAAGAATAATATACAATACATAAGTGGGGATGTTAAGCTCCCCCTACACACGTGTATCACATAAATAAGAGATGTCAAGCTCCTCAATATAAGATACACTCAACATGAATCTATATATAGAAGAGATGTTAAGTTCCTAGTGCATATAGGCAATACATATCAAAACATTTTTAAAAAATCACTTTAAAAACAAATTTTGAATTTTTAAATCCAATTTTGGGATACCACTTGTAAGTAAACAAAATTTTAAGATATCACATGATTTTTGATACCAATTGAAATTGAAAATTTTTGATACCAAATGAAATTGAAACATTTGTAAATCTTGATACCAATGAAAGTAAAATATTTTATATTTTAATACCAATTGAAATATATGATAAATTTTGATACCAAATAAAAGGTAAAACATTTTTGATACCAATAGAAATCGAAACCCGATTGAAATTGAAACATATTGATATCAATTGAAGTATATTGTAAACTTTTATATCAATTAAAATACAAATTGAAAATAATGCATAAGCTTATTAAAATACAAATTAAGATACCAATTGAAATCGAGATTTAAGTCAAGCTTAGCATAAACATAATTTGTGCTTTAAACATGTAAGGACATTGTAATTCAAGCACAATCAAATCATATATATATGTATGAAAATAAAAATACCAATAGAAATTGATATTAATTGAAATTTGAAGCATACATATATAGGAAAACATATATGAGTATACAAAAATAAAATTTCATGAAGTACATGTGTATAACTCAAACCTAACAACCCTATTCATGCATATGATATTTTTTTTTCAATAAGGCTCATAAGGCATGGTCGCCCAACCATCCGCCCTTTTAGGGTAGAAGTTTTCAAAAATATAATTTGAAAATAGTTGTATTTTGAAAACACTATCAAATGAAGAATAAATAACTAATTTGAAGTAATTTTTGAAAAACTAGTTAAAGATCCTTCAAACATGAAAACAAAATATATATATCTCATGAATCATACTAAATACACAAAAGTTGACACTCGAATCCTATAAAGTTCATAAATGCTCTTGAAAACAAGGTCATGAGAAAACAAAAATAATATGAGTGTACAAAGGTTATGTGATTAGCATAATCATGAAAAATAGTCAATGAGGCTCAAAACAAACATGAATTTCTTTTAAAAAACATGTAAATTATAAAAATTTATTTTTCATTTAAAACAAATTTCAAGGTATATGTATGTTTTATCCAAAATTAACAATATACATACATATCCCAAACATAAAAGAGTTTATAATATGATTTGCATGAAGGCAAAAGACTCAAGGGGTATACATGTATATTTATTAGTTTCAAACAAGAATTACATATACATGAAGCAAAACATACACAAAAATAGAAAAACAAGTGTAAATGAGGGAATCATCAAAACTAGGTTACACATGTACATGCAATGAGTACAAATGAGCAATGAAGTACAAACATATAAGAATCAAATGTTGCTCACTACTTGTACAAATATAGACACAAGTTTTAATGAAAACTACATCTAAATAAGCATTCACCTCATGAAGCATAAACACAAAACATGAATATGCTAAAAATCATTAATGTAAAAGCATATAAACTAAAATAAAGAGTTAGAGATAGTTACCAAAACCATTAGGGCAAATCTCTATATCTCCAAACTATAGTGGTCCTCCCACCAAACTTTCTTAATAGTGATGCATCAATTTGTATGTTCGTCTAGCCTATGCATCCACCACCAAGGCACCAAACCTCTCACATCATGTGAGAGCCCACACCTACATCAAATACAAGTGGTGGAGATTTTGGTACCCATTTTCTTTTGGGTCCATAGGGTTAACATCATTCGGAACCCAAACATTTTTATTAGCAAAATTAAAAGAATTTACCTTATCATAACAAAATTTTGTTAAATGGCCTTTGCGGCCGCAATGTGGATACTTGTACACACTAGAATGCACATGAGAATGAGTGTGATCATGATGTGCAAAGTGTGCATATGTATGCTGTGGGTGATGTGCTTGTACATGTGAAGCTTGTTTCTTTTGAAATAAAATTTCCAATCTATTATGATTAAATGCACAATTGCTTAAAGTTGAGCTCAAACAATCTATTCTATTTTTTAAAAATTTAATTCATTTTTATCAATGGTTGCATGGAAAACATGGTGAGAATGAGAATCATCAATCTTGTTCTTTTTAGAAACATTTTCCTTTTCCTTTAAAATAATTTTTCTTTTTAAAAGTTATTTTCATTCAAAGCAATTTCCTTTTTTTCCACCAAAATAATTTTATTTTTCAAAGAAGTATTTCCTTCACAAAGATCATTCAATTCAGAAGTCAAGAAAATATTATCCTTTTTCAACATATTATTTTCTTTTGAAATACGTGCCAATTTATTTTGAAAAGAATCTTTTTCTTTTAACATGGAATCAAATTTATTTTTAATTTCTTATTATCCTTTTTAAGCAACTCATATTTTTCAAGAAGTTATTGACAAAAAATTCAAGCTCATCATAAGACATGTTAACATATTCTTCTAGCTCGAATTCAGAATTTACCTCAAAGGGGTTATCCCCTTGGACCACGTAGCACAAGTTGGAAGCATCACTTCCATCATCCGAGTTGCGCCCCGCATAGTATTGCTCTTGTTCGCCAAGGGAGACTATAGTGTTTCATACTACCAAAAACGAATCAAAGTTAGAAACCCTAAATAAATATTCATCATTTAGGGTTGACTTTAAAGCATGGATGGCTTTCGCATTAGCCTCAAAATGTTTGCCATTTAAACAATAAGAATCTTTAATAGTGACAAAATAAACATGAATACCTAGGGCTTTGAGGTACAAAGACATCTTAACTTTTCAAGTTTGGATATTAAGAATGTCAAATAAGGGAGGTGACATGAAATCCATGTGTGTGTACAAATAATGTAATTAGCCGAAAAATAAGGATTTTTAACTCTAGGTTGTTAGACCCAAATCAGGAGCACCAAACTCTGGTACCAATTGAAATTACCTAGAGGGGGGTGAATAGGTGACTAGCTAATCTAATGATGAATTAATGCGGAATTAAAACTATTTATACAAACTAAAAATTATTAAGCTAAACACATCAAGTATAACACAAGTGTGTTGCCGAATTTTCGGTGAAAGGCTCTGGATTATCTCCTCAAGATTCCTCTAGATAAGAGTTGAGGTGCCGCTATGGCTCTCTTGGTTGAATACAAGTGTGAGCAAACAATCCCGAGCATGTAACAATATTGCACAAGATATATCAAGCATATAAAGATAAAATCAATATAAGCATGCAAGATATAATACAAGTGAGAGATAGAGAGAGAGCAATCGCAAACACGGGAGATTTATTTCGAGGTTCGAGCACCCTTACTCTACGTCCCCGTCTTCAACACTATGAAAAAATTTCACTAAAAACTGATCCCACCGGTTCACTCGGTGCCACAACACCTACAACGAGTTCACACTAGAAGTCATTGGACTCACTAGTCGCTCTCTTGTTCCCGCAAGAACTACACACCGCAAGCACACTAGCTTGCCGAGGTCGCACCTCTACACTGAGTTCTCACTAGAACTCGAAATAACGCGTGCACGCAAGTCCGCCTCCTCAAACACAAAGAATGAACACTTGGTGATCTAAACACTTTGATCACCCAAAAGCGCTCTCACAACAACTCTCCTATAGGATGGATATAGTAATGGAAAGCTCAAGTATGTGTGAGAAAAAAAAGAATTGATTTGGTGGTGAAAAACTCAAGAAATCACTTTTGAAAACTCTTGATAAACTCTCCTTTTGATTTGGAAATATTGGCTCTAAAACATGTGGAGAAAATCACTGAGATAGGTAAGAAAAACTAGCCCAAAAACTCTCTTGAAATCTTTTATAAAACAGTCCAAGGGAAGCCTCTTTTATAGGCTTCCAAAATATGGTCGTTGGAGGCCAACTCAGCAGCCTGGTCTGCTATCGGTCGACCGCCCGGTCAACCGGCCAACTGTCATATTTCTGACCGTTGTGCCAGCGGTCGACTAACCGGTCGACCGTAAACTGGCAAATGACCTAGCGGTCGACTGCCCGGTCGACCGGGCCATTTTCAGAGAGCAGAGGCTCTCTGGCGGTCGACCGTGCGATCGACCGGCCCTTAGCTGTGCACGTTTGTGCACATCGGTCGACCGCCCGATCGACCGAATTCTGGCTCGGTCGACCGGCAGAAGGCCAGTCCAACTATTTTTCAGGGATTAAAAACTTGTTCTTTTTCCTTCAATAAAATCCCATAAATTCTAGTAAATTCTACAAAAATAAGTTCATTGATATAATTTGATATACAAATATGTTTAAGTAAAAATCAAAACATGTTAAAAACATTTTGAACTATTTTTATAATACAGAAGTTTTGCCTAAAACAAAAGTCTGTATTTTCCAAAATCGATTTTTTCAAAACTCCTCCAAATACAAAAACAAGATATTCTAAACACTTTTTAAGCTTAGTGTGTATGGATATGATCCACTACACATATATGATGAAATATCTATGTTTTTGACATTAAGCTCTAAAATAAGTTTTGATAAAACACATGTATATTTTTAATCTTAAAAACCAAATCGGTATTTTTCAAAACGAAAACTCTTTTATGAAAACACATATAAATTTTGTGTGTGAGTGTATATGTACTTGAGAAATCTACAACTAATCTATCATTTATATTTTATCTAAAAACAAAATCTTAACACTTACAAACATGACACAAGTCTTCTTGAAAATCTTCTCTTGAAAATCTTCTTCTCCTTCTTGACTTGGTCCAAACCTTGTTCCAATGAGGTAGACTTCTCTTGAGTACTTTATACAATCTTGATGCGCGAGCTCTTGAATCAACACGTGCTAGCTCCAAAACTTTGACTTTAAATCTTTTGTTGAAGCTAAATACCAACTAAGATCTTGATCAAATATCTGATACTAATTAACACAAGATCATTAGTACTATAACTACATGAGTTAATCATCATCAAAAGTAGAGCGATAGGCCTTTGGGCCAACATGAAGAAGACCGAGGAGTTCGTCCATGTCTAAGATCTCAATAAGCTTGTGTAGAAGCGAGTCAAAGAAGTAAGAATACTGCATCACGGTAAACTCGGAGCCATCGCCACCGATGCATCCAACTCTCCATTCTCTAAGTGCATATTAGAATATGAATTTCTCAAGAAGTTCACCATTCTGACCTTTGATTGCTACTCCAGTTAGAGTGACCAGGTCTAATACCTCTGCTAGTATCAGGACAAGATGGTGTCCATGCTAGAAATGGCTCCATCTTGTGCTGGATCTTTCCCTCCAGCTTGAAGAGAGTAGCCCCTAATTGGTTTTACTCCCTTCTTCATTGCTTAATCCATAGCTTCGAGGATCTCACCAAGTTGGTCTTCGTTCAATACTCCTTACGTCAGGAGTTCAAGCAGAACAACCATCACCTCTTCTCTGTCAAGATGAGCCCCCCCGACAGTCTCGAGGCGTACATTGGCTACTTTTATTATATCGTGAGTGGTGGCAGGTTGCGACCTTGAGCGAACTTGCAGGTTCGTGTATTGTAGTTCTTGCGGAAACGATTGAGGGAGTTGAGGGTCCGAGAGTTCTTGAGGGAATTTGTAGGTATTACAGCACCAAGTGATCTTGCAGGACCGGATAATAGTGAAAAATTTTCATTGCGGTGTAGGCGGAGACATAGAGCTAGTTGCTTGAATTTCGAAATAAATCTCCCAACTATGTGATTACTCTTCTCTTTATTTCTCTCATACTCACTCTTTTTATATCTTGCATTATTATATTAGCTTATCATTATATTTTGATATTATTTTATATGTTTATACTTATTTAAATCAAGAAAGCAATTGACCCCAACTCTAATCTAAGAGGAATCTTGAGGGGAAGTTCAGAAACCTTCACGGGGTATACAGCTTCATTTCTTGATTATTAGTTTATTTTTTATATGTGTTGATTTTATTAGTTGTAATTGATTATAGTTAAGTTTTAATTTTTACATTAGATTAGTATATCATTTATTCACCACCCCCTAGGTGATTTCAATTCAGAATACAGAGGATATGATATAGGCCCAATGGGTTAGGGTTAAATGGCTTAAGGAACAACAATACCAATTTTTTCACCACACAGCAAAAAATAGGTATCGTAAGAACAACATAGCAGTCCTAGAAGTCGAGAGAACCAAGCTCTCATCCTAAGAAGCCATCTCTAGTGCCTTCTCCGCATTTTTTAGTAAAATAATGGGCATACTGAGTCCGTCTCTCGATACTGAAGCCAACTGGGAGCAGTTATGCCCCATAACTGAAAAATCACCTCTTTTAGGGCTCAAGGTGCCTTTATTGGAAGAGGGGGTTTGCCCTGCTCTCTTTCCCTTGGGGTCGGATAAACACCAAGCCCTAATAGCTACATGAGGTCTTCCAGCATTTTTTGACCATGCTCCGTCAATTTTTTCTTAACATCTTCAATGCTTTTTATAAGGGGAACTTAGAGCAGCTTTAACTGAGCTTTTATTGCTCTAGTTTCAAAATTGAACAATGTCTGAAAAATTGAAGATTTTTGACCTATCAGTTTGATCAATGTGGTTTTCAAAGTCATCCCCAGGGTCCTGGCTAGTTGGCTCAAAAGTAAAATTGATTCTCTCATTGATCAATCACAATCCGCTTCCATCCATGGAAGTCCATTCTAGATAGTGGAGGTTCAGCTCAAGAGATCTTCTTTGCATGCTCTAAATATAAATGGGCCGCTTATCTCGTTAAACTGGATTTTATGAAGTTCCTTGATAAACTAGATTGGTTCTTCATTCTTAAAGTGCTTAAAGTAAGGGGTTTTGGGGGCAGATTGTGTGGTTTGATCAAGGCTTCCTCGGAGTCAAGTTTCTCCTTTGTTCTTATTAATGGACATTCCAAGATCCCTCTCAAATGAAAGGCAAGGACTATGAACAGGACACCCACTCTCCCCATATCTTTTCATCCTGGGGGTGAATTTTTTCCCTGTAATATGAAGTATCTTATGAAAGTGGCCTAATCTAGCATATGGGTCCTTGAATCCAAGGATCTCGTGTCTACAATATGCAAACGATACACTGATCCTGCTTCCTCCAGACCCCACCTCCTCAATTGGGTCAAGATTTTGATTTATCGTTTTGAGCTTGTTTTGGTCTATCCATTAACTTTAGGATAAATCTTCTATTTATCCTCTTGGTCTCGTTTAAGCTTTTCAGGCACAAATAGCAGATATTCTTCACTGTAGACTGGGTAACTTTCTTTTAACTTATTTAGGTCTGCCTTTTAAGCCACCAACTGTCTCCAAGATGGATTGACATCCTCTCCTTGATAGAATATACCACAGATTAGCTTCATGGAACAGACACTACTTACCAAGGGGTGGTAGAGTTGTTCTCATTAACTTTACCTGCCAGTCTGCCGCTTCACTATACGTCCTTTTACTTACCATAGTGGGTTGTAGACCAAATTTACCAAGTCGTACTTTTTTGTGGAAGGAAGATAGTGTGGTCGGTCAATGCCTTGTTCGGTGGGACACCTCTGTACTCCTAGGGCAAAGGAGGGCATGGAATTTAGCATATCTGGGATTTTAACATCTCTTTTGGCCAAGTAGTGTTGGAAACTATTGAACCAACATCTTCTCCCTCTGTTCATGTGGCACTCATAACTAATTTTAGCCCCACAGATCGCTGAACTTACTAAATAAACCTCCTTGAAGAGTCTCGCATTTATGGTGGGAAGTTCTCAAGGCCATTGCCGCCTTTAACCTCGGTTTACATATCAGATGTGGTATAGGAAATTTGATTAATTTTTTGAAAGAGAGATGGATTGGACAATTACCTTTAGATAACCTCTCTTCCCCTAAAGACTGCAATCTGCCACTCTCTTTACCACAATGCGTTAGTACTCTTTCCAAAAGGCTTCATACCATATCATTTTGGATGCAAACTCTCTGGACACCTTCACTATTTGCTCCCATATCACCTCCTTCAGCCTACCGAACCTAATAATAGAGCGGCCTCAAACTTTTGAAAGTCGGCAGTCCATCTCAAAATCAAGATTACCATGTGGCTTGCAGTTCCATATAGCCTCCCCACGGAGAATTACCTTCATAGACGTTACATTAAGCCCTCTCCCCCTGTGCGTTGTATATGCAGCAGCCAAATTGAGACATTCACTCACATTTTCTCTCTTGCCTTTTTCTCCAGACATGTTTGGACCCCCTTCACTGACAATAAGGGGCTGCTTGCCTGGCTAAATTCAGTCCGTCATTTATGAGAAAACTGGAGAGTGGCTAATATTCCCTCAACAGAAGGAAGTCTTGGGATATTATTTTCATGTAGTGATTTGGTCTATTTGGCTGGAGAACAATTCAAGGAATTACAACTTCAGTGAGCAACTGACAAAATATGTCCATCAACGCGCGCTCTTCTACTACAATCTCTGCTATTCCAATCTAGCTCGATACAATTGAAACATTTGTATACTTTGTTTTATTTTATGTAATTTCATTTTCCCCCTTCTTATACCCTTTGGTAAGAGCTTTGTAATTTCCTTTTTATTAATATATTGTATTGGGCTTTCTTGGAGGCCCGTTTTTTCATATAATAAAAAAAAGGAACAAACAAAAATAACTAGCATAATATATCCAGAAAGAATTTGTTTGTCTTTAGACTCTATACATCCCCATTTTGTAGAGGGCCTAACTCCCAAGCCCCACTTAAAATGAACCTTGGAAAGCCCCACCTAAATTGGAATCTTTGACTTAACCAAGCCCTACAACATTGCATCATTCCTCGAACTTTTTTGTCGTTGGCAATCATTCTTGAAGTTGGGCCGGTTTAACAATCTCGTCCCCTAAGGCCGAACTTTGGCCCAAGTACTAGAGCCCACTAAGAAGCTAAGAGGTCTCCCAAAAGAGATCCATGATAAAGCAAAATGCCTAACGTACACAATCTTTTCTTGTACTTTTTTTTTTCCTTTTTTTGTACTACATGAGCATTTTACTAACATATAAATGTACAATCCCCACCATGCTATAATATATATAAAAGAAATTTCTTATAGCTAATTAATTTTTTGGCTGAAATGTCTGGTTTAACTAATATGATATATCGACACACAGCACATTCTAAAGTTTACAGACAAAATAGAAGTATCATGTTCAATACATGTGTCTAACATGTGTTGCTGACACGCGCCTGACACGATAAAGCTCTATATTTGAAGTGTTGTATTTCCTAGATGTTAACCTTTTATAATTTTAATTACTATATATGACAAATATCCAAATCGAAACAATTACAGTAAGTAAATGCAGAGATAAGTCTCACCAGCCAGTCTCCTATACTAACCAGACGCCATCGGGCGTGCGCACACATATACATATATATTTGGGGTTTCTATACCTCAGCCACCAGCTGAGAGAGTTTCTTAGCCGGCGAGACGTGTCACAATAACAGCCACAGAATTGTCAAAAAATTGACGAAAAAAAGACAAAATATCCCGCTCGGAAAAGACCCTCAATCACTTCAACAGTGGTAATGACTAAAATACTCTCAGTTACAACTTTTTACCTGTATAAAAACTGTTCCTTCAGAAGAAAAAAAAATTACAGATCTGAAATTTTTAGTTTATCAATCCACAAAAAATTAGTGATCTTCATTCCTAATTTTCTAAAGATTTCTGTTTAAAAATTAAATTTATAAAATAAAGATCCGATCAAGATGACGTCCAAGAAAGCATCCGCCAAAAAGGTAAAGAAAAAAATCATGAAAACCTATTATTTTGGTGAAGTAGCCCTAAAATTTTGAATTTTTCAGAAATTTTTCAATTTTTTGTTATTTAAACAAATTTTCCCCTTTTAATCTAACTTCGATTCAGAACTGACTCTCGCACTAAATTATTTTGATTTTTAGTTTTGAATTTTAATTCCA
The DNA here is from genome assembly GCA_038442645.1 of Agave tequilana. Taxonomy (NCBI): domain Eukaryota; kingdom Viridiplantae; phylum Streptophyta; class Magnoliopsida; order Asparagales; family Asparagaceae; genus Agave; species Agave tequilana. The sequence goes on from JAVJIF010004781.1 coordinate 247,084, forward strand.
AAAATAAAATCCTTCTGAACTTTTCGATAAAAATTTGATTTTTCTTAAAATTTTGTAAACTTTTATTTTAAAAATATAATTTTTTAATATTTATATTTTAAAAGATTGTGACCTTGGTCACAATAATGTTTTAAAAAGCCACAGTTTTTATTCTTAAAGAAATAAGAATCAAACTTCAATCGATTTATGTGAGTTGAAATAATATATTTTAATTTTTTCCCTAAAACTACAATCAAAGTCACAGTTTCAGGTGTAAAAAAAAATTAGGAATTAAAGATCTTATTAGGGATTTTTTTAAATTTTTTTTTACACTGTGATTAAGGTCGTTGGGTTGGAGTCCTTTCTATTAACTTAATAGGTTACCTTCGTCGCTGGATTGCAGTCCTTTTTTCTTTCCATTTGGTCGACTTGGGTCGCAGTCCTTTCTTTTAACTTAATAGGTTACTGCGACCTTGGTCGCAGTCTGCGAAATAAATAATTTAGAATTTAAATATTTTGTTAAAGTCATTTTTATTTTTTAAGATTATTTTTTTGAACTCGCAGTGTTGCAGTCTCTTATTTCTTTTTTGGGCTTGGGTCACAGTCTGCTCTATTAAGTAAGATTAATAAAATACTGTGATCCTGGTAGCAATCTTATGAAACCTGGTCGCAGTGCACTGAACCAGTAACCAAGACCTCATTAGTTAAGTAATACGGTTGATTAGAAGAATGCGACATGGGTCACAGTGGTATTTAACACTGCGGACTTGGTCGCAGTATTTTATAACTTATTTTTCATAGTCGCAACCAAGGTCGCAGTCCTTTTTTTCTAAATTTATTTAAAAGTACTGGGACAGTGGGTTTTGTTTAATTTTGATTTATGTTTTTAATATTTCTACATCACTATGTGGGCGAGAAATGAAGTTGAACCTGTGATGAAGTTGAACTTGATGATAAATAATTCATATTCAGATTGGGAGAAAGAGAGTGAGTGCTTCAACTACTTGGAGTGGCAGAAGATGAGTTATGATTGGGGGTCGGCATTAAAATAGACAGGGTGATCGAAATCTAATGGAAATCCTAATTGAGAGCTGATGGATTAAAGTCTGCAAACTAAAAAAAGAAATCTGATCCTACTCCTGCTATTTTTTAATGACTTCCTCTGAAAGCAATATAAGCATGCAAGATATAAACAAGTAAGAGATAGAGAGAGAGAGCAATCGCAAACACGGGATATTTGTTTCGAGATTCGAGCACACTTGCTCTACGTTCCCGCCTTCAACACTATGAAGGATTTCCACTAAAATCGAACCTACCGGATCACTCGGTGCCGCAACATCTACAAGGAGTTCCCACTAGAACTCTTAGACTCTCTAGTCCCTCTCTTGTTCCCGCAAGAACAACACACCGCAAGTCCACTAGCTCGCCGAGGCCGCACCTCTACAATGAGTTCTCACTAGAACTAGAAACAATCGTGAACACACAAGTCCGCCTCCTCAAATCAAAGATGTAACCTTTGGTGATCTAAACACTTTGATCACCTCAAATCCTCTCACAACAAAGATCCCTATAGGATAGGTATAGCAATGGATAACTCAAGTGTTTGTGAGAAAAACAAGATGGAAGTTGTGGTGAAAAACTCAAGAATCACTTTTGAAAACACTCTTGATAAACTTCCTTTTGAATTGGAAATATTTACTCTCAAACTAGTGGAGAAAACTTCTGAAATAGATGGGAAAAAACTATGTTTAAAACTCTCCAAAAATCTTGTTGAAAACAGTCTAAGAAACCCCCATTATATAGGGTAGGAAAAAACTAGCCGTTGGGGGCAAAACTGCAGCCTGGACGGCTGTCCGTCGACCGGCCCGGTCGACCGCCAACGGTCAGAAATCTGACCGTTAGAGCCTCGGTTGACCGGCTCGGTCGACCGTGGCCTGGAATAGAGAGCAGAACTCTCTGCCAGTCGACCGACCTGATCGACCGGGGCTTTTCAGAGAGCAGAAGCTCTCTGGCCGTCGACCGGGTCGGTCGACCGGCCCTCCAGCCAAACTGGCACGCACGTTCTGTGCACGTCGGTCGACCGACTCTATCGACCGACTCCTGACTCGGTCGACCGGCCCGGTCGACCGGCGGAAGCCAGATCAGAACATTATAGGGATTAAAAACTTGGCTTTTTGACTTTGATAAAATCCCATAAATCCTCTAAAAATCTACAAAAATAAGTTCAGTATTATACTTTGATAAACAAACATGTTTAAGTAAAATCAAACCATGTTACAAACATTTTGAACTATTTTTGTAACTTAGAAATTTTGGCTTAAAACAAAATCTGTATTTTTCCAAAATAGATTTTTCAAAACTTCTCCAATTACAAAAACAAGATATTTTAAACACTTTTAAAGCTTAGTGTGTATGGATATGATCCACTACACATACATGATGAAATATCTATGTTTTTGACAATAAGCACTAAAAATGGTTTTGGTTAAAACATGTAAACTTTGAATACCAAAAACCAAACGGTATTTTCTAAAAGAAAACTCTTTTGTATTTTTCCAAAATGAAAATTCTTTTGTAAAAACTCATCTAAATCTTGTGTGTGAGTGTATATGGTATATTTGAGCAATCCACCAACTATTCTATCCTTTACATTTTATCTAAAACAAAATCTTAACAAAACAAACCTAGACTCAAGTCTTCTCTTGAAGTCTTCACTTGAAGTCTTCTTCTCCTTCTTGACTTGGTCCAAACTTGATCCAACGAGCTAGACTCCTCTTGAGTACTTGATGTGGTCTTGATGCACAAGCTCTTGAATCAACACGTGTTAGCTCCAAAACTTGACTTTAAATCCTTTGTTGAAGCTAAACACCTACTAAGATATTGATCACAAATCTGAGACTAAATAAGCACAAGATCATTAGTACTATAACTACATGAGTTAATCATCATCAAAACTAAAGTGATGGGCCTTGGGCCAACAAATTCTACTTCTCAATATGGGGGCAGACCTGGTAAATCTTTCGGGAATACATCCGGGTACTCATTTACAACTGGAATAGTCTCAATTTTGATATCAGTTCCATTTGTGTCCAAAACTGAGGCCAGAAATCCCTGACATCTCTGCCTCATTAATTTGGTAGCTTTAATGGCCGATATGTTGGGTATATCATGACTAACGTTTACCCCTTCAAAAACAAACTCCGAAACTCCTTCCATTTTAAAGATGATTCTCTCCCCATTACAATCCACATGTGCGCCACAAGCGGACAACCAATCCATTCCTAGTATTGCATCAAATTCCATCTCGCTCAGCTTAATCAAGTCAATAGATGTTTCCATCTCCCCAATCATTACTTCACAGTTCACATATTTAGTACTAGTTATTATCTTTACCCGTATGATGTGGATACAAAATGCTCTTGGCTTGATTCAATTTATATGTAAAAGCACTAGATATGAATGAATGAGTAGCTTCAGGATCAAGCAATGCACGATCAATATGTCCTGATATGGAGATTATACCTTCCACTACTGCATTCGAGGCCATCGCTTCTCGATGGGTCAACGCAAATGCTCTTCCTTGAGCCCGTGGCTTTTGCACAGATGATTGAGTCGCAGCAGGTTGCGGTGCGTTACTGGGCTGCCTAAAATTACTGGCTGGTCCCCTAGGAGGGTTTATTCTCATAGCTGACCTTCCACTTCCTCTACTGGGCCCTTGGCTTTCGCGCATCGTTGGACAATTTTTCTGTAAATGTCCTATTCCTCCACAATTATAATAAGTCCTCTCTTGAATGTAGTTTTTAAAATGATTCATCTTACCCTTCTAGCACCAAGGGGCCTCTGAGATTCTAGGGTGAGACACAGATGTAGTCTGTGCTTTCTGAAAAGTGTCTCTGTTCCTCAACCATGATCCTCTGCCTCTGGCCCACTCTCCTTTTGAAAAGTTGCATTAAACCCAAATCCTTTATTACTGGTAGATCTCGGTGCCACCAATACCGATGGTCCCTGATTTCAGGAACGCTTCGAGATGGATAATTCCTTCGCCCAGTCTTCTCGACTTTCTTGTATATCTATTTCCACCTCCAAGGCTTTTTCCACAGCCTGAAGATAATTCCTTAATTGTAAGGGAATTAATCTGCCTCTATTTTCTGGTTTCAAGCTCATCACAAACCTTTTAGTCTTTTCTGCCTCACCCTTTATCAAGACATCAGCATATCTGGATAATTGGATAAACCTCTGATTATATTGGGATACATTCATCTGACCTTGTAGTAACTCCAGAAACTTTGACGCCATCTTATCTCTGGCCGTCTCTGAAATATACTTTTTAGTGAATTTATTCACTAAGAATTCTCAGGTAATTTGTTCTCCTGTGCTTTTCACACTATCTTTTACTGCCCTCCACTAGTGCTCTGCTTCCTTTTGAAACATGAAGGAGGAGAAGGATACCCTCTGCTCATCAGTGCAATTCATTACATCCAGAATCTTTTCTATCTGGAGGAGCCATCCTTCAGCTTGTAAGGGATTCACCTCCCCTACAAATACTAGTGGTTTCATCTTTTGGAACTATTCTAAAGCTCGGTAGGAATTGTTATCATTAGTTCTTGTCATTAACTGGGTGAACCACTCTGGCATAATCCCCGGAGATCCACGACTTCCTCCCATCTGTGTTTCTGAGTCTTCATTACTGTCCGTAGGGTGAATACTCCACATCGCACTATAGTGTGAAACACTGAGCGATAATAGCTCATCAGGTGGCGGTTGATTTAGATCCATGCGTCCTTCCTATAAGATGAGGACGTCTAGTCAATATAATCACATATATGAAAACAATTCAGATAAAATTCTTAGTTTCATGCAATCACTTTAGTACCTGAATTCTATATAACAACATCCATTGTCATTTGCATATATATATATATATATATATATATATATATATATATATATATATATATATATATATATATATATATATATATATATATATATATATATATATATATATATCCTAAATGGATACAAGGATATTACATTGATATATCTACCCATTGGAGATCCGAACTAACCCACATGCATGCATACAGGATGTGCTAGGGCATATACAACAAAAACTCTTAAGATGTTCATCAACTAGCATACTAGATTTATACATATATATACATATCAAAAGTAATTGCCCATTGATTCATCCATCATAGGGTAGAGTCTCCCCATTCGAATCCCCACTGGTACTGCTGCTATCCTCGCTATCGTCCATACTTTCCTCAGAGTCTTCCCCTGGTAATTCATCTCCTTCCCAACACCTGTCGTCCAGATCATCATATAAATCCATGTCATCTTCCCATCTTGCATCCCAAAAAAGGCCTCCATAAGTAAATCCTCTCCGGGACCCTTCCCTTAATGCACTCGTATCCCCTGTCTCTCCTACATCGAGGGAATCCCCGACCATACTCTCCGTATCAGTGATGGTCAAATCAGGCTCATTAGACGCCTGAGACTCAATCTCCTCATGGTCTATGTGTATTGGGGCTGAGAATATGATCTCCAGGTCGGCTCATCAGACTCATAATCCTAATCCATGAAACCTGCCATCCAACTCGCGCTCGAACTATCCGAGCTGAAAATCGGCCAATATATGCCAGAGCCCTCCATCACATATAAACAAGGAGTCATATCAATCTCAACTTATATAAATAGTCTCGATATACTGCTATTATCATACAATAAGAAAGAAAGCAATATATATATACACACACACTTACACTTAGTTTTCCAATTCATTTGTTCCGTTTGTTGTATTCTACCCGTAAGTTTCATATTTCAGAATAACTTAGATTCAATAGATAATTCAATGTATTCTCTCGTCTCAGTGTCCCATACCACAGTAGTTTCTGAGAGTCAGCTCTCAGCCAACTCACCTGAATCGGAACGTGCGGGCACCCCGATTCTGATGCGAGGAAATAATCAATTACCGCTTGACTCACGGTTAATCTGTTACATAAAACCCACAAGCTTACTACAATCATTCAAGGTCGATTATATAAACAATACTCACACATACATACACATTAAGCCTAACAATTCTATTTCCTCCTACCTCCGACTTAATCTTCTCCTTCTATATATAACCTTGATTCTGATACCAACTGTAACGGTCTCAGTCTTAATATTTTCCATTATCACAATTGTCACTGTTTATCCTTAATATAATACTGAGATCCC
>JAVJIF010004782.1:0-264880 GCA_038442645.1 Agave tequilana
CTTCTGGTTACATTCATCTTCTTCCTGCCGAGTGTCTTCTCTTCGAGCCCTGAGTCGTGCCTTCTAAGCCTGTTGGCATGTGTGTCGTCCGATCGTCGATGAGCCTGATGATTTGCTTATGTCGACAAGAATTTCATCCGGATGTCTCGAAAGAGTGAGCTGCTACTGTTCCCACCTTTTTGATGTTGACAAAAATGGGGAGAAGAAGCTGTGGAGATCTGAAGATGCTAGAAATTATTTTTGTGTTTTCAATATTTCTGTATTTTGTTTCAGTACTTGAAAACTTTGTTTATAAGTTTTGTATTAATCTCATATATTTGCGGACGATTTAAGTTGTGATGTAATAGATTATGATTATAAGTTTGGTATAATATGATCTTTATTAGATGTGTTGGTATGATCTGATATAGTTTTTGTTCTATGTGATGCTAATTCATATTATATATTTTTCTCATGAGTTAATCTTTGAAATGGGTAGTTTCGATGGCTAGCATGCACCTTTCTTATATGGTTTCATATGTAATTATCCATTGCCTTTTTGTTTGGAGGTTGGTGGTTTGGATGGTTGGAGGGAATCATTTGTGCATACTATTTTGTATGTACATATCTTTGTATGCATGAATGTGTTGCATAGAGCTTCTAAGGTAACTATTCTATACATATGCTTTAAATTGTTGCATTGAACATATTTGATATATGCTTGTGTTTAGGGAGATCTTCACTTGAAGCCTCTTTCATGTTTATTTAAAATAACTCTATAAAGTTTATCATCATCATAAGGGGGAGATTGTTGGCCCAAAAACCATTCACCCAAGTTCTAAAGATAATAATCTCATGAAGTTATTTAAACTAATGAATTTTTGTTTATATAATCATATGTGAGCTTCTCCAAAAGACTCACATATTTTAAAAACAAACTGTAAAGTGATTCAAGAGCTCAAGAATGAAGATAGATCATAGCACTCAAGTTTGAAGTCAAACTCAAGAGATCGTGAAGATTGCAAGATTGAAGCAATCAAGAAGATTTATTTCTCTTTATTTATATATGTAAGATTTAGATTTGTTAAAACCAAATTAGAGATTTGATAGCTCAAGAATTCACACCATACAACAAATGTTTATTGTGTTTTTGTTTTTTAATTCTTGAAAGAATTTTAACAAGTTTTAGATCGTTTTCAAACCATTTTTGAAAAAACATATTTATCAAAAGAAATTTCTTTCTTTACAAGAGCAAGTTTTATTCCTTACCTTTTGTGTTGATCTAGGATCACACATATTTGAGCCTCAAAATATATTCATGATTTGTTTTGTAAAGAGATATCAAAATATTTGATGAAAAATCAAATATATTTCAAAATATTTTCTTCACTTCAATTTTTGCCTTTGAACGCTCGACCGTCCGATCGACCGACCTGCAGAGCATTTGCTCTGTTGGTCGACCAAGCGATCGACTAATTTTGCACGACATGCACAATTAAAGACTTGTGCATGTCGGTAACGCGTGCTAGGGTTTGTTCTGCTTGTCATCATCGACCAACCATGTGGTCGACCTACAGACTCTCATAGAACTCTCTGTTGGATTCAGTCAACCGTTCGGTTGATCGCGATTCCAACAGTCAAAAATCTGACTATTGGCGGTTGACTGGCCGGTTGACTGACTGCTGTTAATTGTCTTATTAAGCTCAAACGGCTATTTCTTAATCTGTCTTTTCTGCTTTAATTCTCAACGACTATTTTGAGTTTTTTTCTACTATTTTAATGCTATATAAATAAGAGGACTGTAGGAAAAAAAACCTAAGAACTTTTGATAAACATATTCTCTATGATTTTAAATCATTTTAGTGAGAATTTTCGAAAGAATTTCAGCTTGAGCCCAAACTCCACATCCAAGTTATTTTAAGCTTTGTTCTTCACTCACATTCAATCTCAGAGCTTTAGTTGTAGGATTGTGTTGAGAGCTATTTGGTGGTCTAGCAGAGATCAATCTATTTCTTATATTCAAGTGTTCTAGAGGTTGTAGCCTCAAACGAGCTTGCAGGTTCATGATCATAAATGTTGTGACACCAAGTGAGAGGACTTGATGGTCTGATCATTCTTGTGGGAACGTGTAGAGTTAGTATCTCGCGGGATCAAATCATAGTAGAAATCCTTCATTGTGGTGAAGGCGAGGACGTAGAGTAGTGGCTTGAACCTTGAAACATATTCTTGCGTTTGTGATTGCTTTCGCTCTACTAACTCACTCATTTTTTATCTTGCTAGCTATATCTTGTGTTTAATTATTGTGTGGTTGTTTCTTGCTCTTTGTTTTGCTAGATTGTTTTTGTTATTTTAATTTCACATTATTTGTCATAGGTTTTTAGCCATTACCTATTCACCCCCTCTAGGTCATTTCACAAAAGTTGTAACCTAATACATTATAACATAAGGAGAAAAGAAAGCCAATGCATAGAGAGGAGTATGCGACGAAACAAAGAGAGAAGAAATACTCATGTGATCTAGAGGGATTCAAAGAGAAAGTGAATACTTTTGTGAGAATTAAGAAGAATGCTAGATTACTTATACTAAGTTTATTAATAAAACTCTCTCAAGTTCTCTCCCCGTAGATGTAGGCCAGTTTGAGTCAAACCATATAAATCCTCATATTCTTTTCTACTCTTTTATCTTGGTATTATTAGTTTGCTCTATAATTATTTTATCTTGTAAGTATTAAATATTGTTACAATTTCATAACGTCGATCACGGTCCTGGGCATGCAAATAGTTGGTGACATAACCTGATTGTTGGTGTGATCCCAATAATTGGTATCAGTGTTATCATGTCACAATTGGTATCAGATCTTAAGGTTGACAATAAAGTGATATGTCGAAAATTGAAATTTCTGCGAACAAGTTAAGGTCGAGAAATTCAATGGCAAAAGAAACTTTAGCCTATGGCAAAAGAGGATGAAGGCGTTATTGGTACAATATAGTCTTCATAAAATCCTCCAGGAAAAAGTCACAAAACCTGCAGGTATATCTAATAAGGATGAGAGGAGTTGGATCTGCAAGCGAAAAGAACGATTCAATTATGTCTCAAAGATGAAGTCATGTACAATGTGATAGATGAGAAATGGCTACGGTTTTGTGGTCAAGGTTAAAAAATATTGTATATGACAAAGAGCCTCTCCAACAAGTGGTACTTAAAGAAACAACTATATGGGTCATGCATGAAGTAATGGACAGCAGTATTGGAGCATCTAAACTTCTTCAATAAGATCATCAACGAGTTACTGGTTGTTGATGTGAGACAACGCATTGATACTTCTCAGTTCACTTACGGAGTCATACGATCATATCGTAACCACCATGCTCTATGAAAAGAAAACTCTCATCTTGAAAGAGGTCATGGTAACTCTATATCAAACGAGATCAAGAAAAGACGAAATCAAGATGAACAGGAAGGTTCATGTATGGTAGTCATAGGAAGAAAGGAAAAGGAGGAAAGAAAAGTTCGAGTTCATCGAAGGCATGTCACTTTTGTCACAAGAAAGGTCACTGGAAGAAGAACTGCAAGCATCGATAAGAGTGATTGAAGAAGAAGGAGCAAGTTGCAGAGGTAGAGGTAGCAATGAACGATATTGACATCAAAATATTAATAGTTTCTTATGTTGAAGACAACACTTCTCAAAATAAAGGATGGATATTTGATTCTAGTAGTGCGGTTCATGTATGTTTCATAAGGATATGTTCAATTCTTTGATTTCAAAGGAGTAAGAAACTGTCAAAATAATGGTAGCTCAGCTTGCGAGGTCATCGGCACTGGGATAGACAATGTTATAGACAAATATGGGATGGTGCATGCTCTGGAGGCAGTCTGGTATGTTCGATAGGTGGTACAATCTAATATCCATAGAGGTGCTCAACTCAGAAGGATGTCAGATCCAAAAGCAACATGGAGTTGTCACAGTTAACCAAAGAGACAGGGTAATCCTGAAAGGAGAAAGTGTGGAGGGATATACAAGCTGAAAGAAGGAAACTTAGTTTAAAGTGGAGTTTCAATGACAAGCTTGGAAGGGAGCTCATCGCAAGCTGGAGCTTCAAGGAAGATTGTGACGGGACATGAACTGGATTAAAGTGTTGCAGGAATGAGAAAAGACGTATTGGAGCAATGCATGAGATGGCCCAAGGTATAGCAGTGAATTAGCTAAAGGTTCCAGGAAGAGGGGGAAAGAATAAAGGCTTCACATACGATTACAATCAAGAAAAGAATCAAGGTTAAAATTATAAATTTTTCAAGGCTTGAAAAAGCAAGTCAAGGTAGAGATTGTTCTGAATTTGCCTTATTTTCAAGAGGAAATGATAGTCAAAAGAAGATCCAATCAAAATTAGACACGAAGAAAAACTTGAAAAGAAGCAGATCAAAAAACTGTGTAGCAGTTGACAGGCTTGTCGACTGCACACAAAAGGCTATCGACAAGCCATCAATAACACTCAATAGAGAAGAAATCAAGATCAAATTTTCAACAAACACAAAGGCTTGTCGACTGGGGTTGTCAACAGCCTGCTCATGCCTGCCGATAGCCAGAGGTCAGAATTGGATTTAGGTTTCCTTTTCAGACGCGTTCAGGTTTCTTTTCTAGTGAATTTCAAGTAAAACTTTTTAGCTGCGTTCAGGTTTCTTTTCTATTTATTGAAGAATATGTTTCTAATGATTGAAGGATCTAAAATTATTCTACATCAAGGAAATCAACTCTTACAAGAATTGATCAAGTTTTTCAAGTATCCGATGGCCAAGTTCGAATAGGATTTGTGTTGTAAAACTTTATGAATAAAAGTTGTAACCTAGTATACTTTAACATAAGAACAAAATGAAGCCAATGCAAAAGAGGAGGTGAAGGTACAAAGAATGAAATAATATTCTTGTAATCTAGAAGGATTCGAGGGAAAGAAGAATACTTGATGAATGTGATTTTATATACATATTTTATACCACTTTTATGCTTATTATTTGGCACATTTAATGTTGCACTAGTATATTTTCTTATATTTATGCAGAAATCAGGTCAATAGCGCAAATTGGAGAAAATAGAGCAAAATAACGAGAAATTATACAAAAGGAGATTGTAATTAAAATTATTACAGATCAGAAGCCCTAGAGCTAAAACAGCACTCGCAATAGAGACTTCAAGTATCATAGAAGAAGTGCCTAAAAGATGGAAGACTGAAGTTATCAGATGTCGACTGGCCAACAGACCCAACCGGCTACACAGTCGATGACTGGTAAAAGGCGGGTCAGCGCTAATCTCCAAATACGGGTCGGATTCAAAAGCACAGCGTTCAATAGTTGTCGACTGAGCGGTTGACTTGACCAGCTAAGCAGCCGACCTATTATGAGAATTTTTAAATAAAGATTTAGTTTTCAATTTCAAACTATTGGAGAATTGGTGTTTTTGGAGAAGAAGATCAGCAAGGATCCCCATCTAGAGTTTTTCTCTATTGGTGATTTCTTTCTTTTTCTCTTTTCCAATTTACTTTATGATGAAATTTATATTAGAAGCCATACTTTGCAATTATTTTAATATGACCTAGTTCTCTAGTAGTTAGAGCATTGATGTAGGTAATTATATGAAGATATAGACTTTGCTTTGTGATAGTTTTATGATTCTACTCCATGTTAATCTGTATTTTAATTTTCATGTCTAATAATTGATAGTCACAATTGTAAAGATGGTTAGGTTAGAGTCTGAAATGAGACAACCTAGCATAGCATCATAGAAATAAAGATCACTTCCTCACATATTGAGACCAAAAGAAGTTACATTGCTGTGCAATCTAGATAGAAAATCCATCGAGCTTCATACATCTCTTAGCTTGTAAATCTCTGAGATTCAAAGATTGTAGGTTCTCGTCGAGAATATAATATTAGTGTTGCTTGAAAGAGAATACTAGTTGAAATAGGGCTTTTTGATAGTTAACATGAGTAGATGAACATATTAGCACAAGTACTTGTCTTATATCTGATTATTTTACTGAAATCAATAGCTCTAACTTCCTTCTCTTATAAAGTTAATTCTTATTTAGATCATTTCTCTTAATTAGTTTCCATATATCCTTTATTTAAATAAAATTAGGATAGATTAGTTGGTACTTGATTTGATAAACGTTCTCTGTGGGATGATACCCTACTCACTACTTTATTACTTGTGAACGATTGGTGTACTTGTCATTCGCAACATCAAGTATTTGGCACTGTTGTATGGGACTGTTTTATCTTATTAATATCAATGATATTTAATACTAGTTTTAATTTAAATTCAGGCATCAGAATTTCTTTCGGTATTTTCTATTTTACAGGTTGAAGAAACCTGAACCCTAGAAGGCACAAGGAGTTGGCTGACCAGCTAATCGACTGGTTACATATCGGTGAAATTGAAACCAAAGACTTAACTTTCTGGAACTGCTTCTTGATTGGTTCATGCTCTTTCGGTATTTTCTATTTTACAGGTTGAAGAAACCTGAACCCTAGAAGGCACAAGGAGTTGGCTGACCAGCTAATCGACTGGTTACATATCCGGTGAAAATTGAAACCAAAGACTTAACTTTCTGGAACTGCTTCTTGATTGGTTCATGCGAAGATCTAAGAGTGCTTAACTTATAGATCCTTATCCAGTGAATGGAAGAACCTATCGCCGCCTCTTGAAGAAAAAGAAAGAACCTGAACCAAAGATGGTGAAGTAAAAAAGGTTGCAGTCACATCAATGTTTGGAGTGGCATCATGCATAAAGAAGCCGACAACAAATGCAAACAACTTCGAATTGAAGACCAGTGTAATACAATTGATCCAAAGCCAATGCCAGTTCGGAGGGCTCCCCAATGACGACCCAAATGAACACATAAAGAGTTTCCTCGAGTAGCTGACACCCAAAAACACAATGTTATCTCAGCTAAGGTGGTGCGCTTACTCCTCTTTCCCTTTTTGCTAAGGGATAAGGCGAAATTATGGTTCAATTCTTTGCCAATTGAATCGGTTGAAACATGGGAAGAGATGATCATCAAGTTTCTTGCAAAGTACTTTCCACCACCAAAAGCAGCTAAACTACGAGGTGATATCACTACCTTTGTTCAATTTTAAAATGAAAGTATTTATGAGGCTTGGAAAAGATATAAAGGACTTTTACGGGAGATCCCATACCACGGATTTCTCACATAGTTCGAGATCCAATTTTTCTATATTGGATTAGTGCCAAAAACCAAGATGAGGATAGATGCATCAGCTGGTGGTGCCTTGATGGGCAAGGACCGTGATGAAGCCTACGAACTTCCTGAAGAAATGACTTCTAATAGCTATCGGTGGCAATCGAAAAGGGTTACGTAGAGAAAAGGTGCAGGCATACAAGAAGTTGATACCATATTAGTGATCCATGCACAACTTTCCCTATTGACAAAGGCACTTGGAGCCTCCAATGTAAGTGCAATTCACATGCTAAACTCACTTTAAGATTTATATGTGGGAAGTCAAATAAGTGGAGAGGGTCAAGTAGGTAACTCATTTGCTTTCAGGCAACACGAACAAGCTAAATATGTAAACAATTTTCAAAGATCAAACAACAACCCTTACTTCAATACTTACACCCCTGCGTGGAGGAACCACCAAAATCTCTCTTGAGACAACAACATACAAAGTCCTAACAACTACCAACAGCAACAATATCCACAACAATAAGAGAAGAAATCAAGCCTAGAGGAGACGTTGAATCAATTAGCAGCAATCAAGACATCTTTCATTGCATCAACAGAGACAAACTTGAAGAACCAAGACGCATCAATTAACAACCTTGAGGTACAGATGGGTCAGATTGCAAATCTTCTTGCAAATAGACCTCAAGGATCATTGCCAAGTAATTCGGATATAAATCCAAAGGAACACATCAAGGGACCACTTTAAGAAGTGGCAGATTACTAGAGTAGAAAATAGAGTCAAATATGGAAACAACACCTCCAAAAGATCTAGAAGAACTTTCAAGACAAAACTGACGGATCAACTGACGGCCGACTAACCGGCTGTCCAGCCGTCATATTGAAAATCTGAGAAAAAATCAACTATTGCAGAGAAGCCCACTGTCAAATCATATATTTCCCTACTGTCATTTCCTCAGAGATAGAGAAAAATCGATTCAGATAAGCAATTCCCTCAATTTCTTCATATGTTTAAAAAATTGCATATCAGCATTCCTTTAGTAGACACACTAGCTCAGATGCCCAAATATGTGATGTTCATGAAGGAGATCCTACAGAATACGAGTAGGCTAGAGAAGCATGAAATGATGATACTCAACGAAGAGTGCAATGCCATTCTTTTGAATAAATTGTCACCTAAGCTAAAAAATCCTGAAAGTTTTACTATACCTTACGCTATAGGAAACTCGTTCTTTAACAAAGTCTTATGTGATCATGGAGCTAGCAGTAACTTGATGAATTTTTCTGTTTTTAGAAAACTTGGGCTAAGAGAAACAAAGTTAACAATGGTGTCACTCCAATTGACAAGCAGATCAATCAAAAACCCGCGATGAGCGATCGAGGTTGTGCTCGTGAAGTAGACAAGCTTTACTTCCCTCATCGACTTCATTGTGCTGGACATGGATGAGGATAGGGAAGTACCTTTAATTTGAGGATGTTCTTTTCTTAGAACTGATAAAACTTTAGTTGATATTCAACAGGGTAAATTAACGCTTCGTGTGCAGGACGAAGAAGTGACATTCAACATCCTCAAAGCAATGAAATACCCTACCGACAATGATAAGTGCTATCAAGTTGACATTGTGGATGAACTAACAGTTGAGAAGTTCAAGGAAGAGCACCCCAAACTGCCATTAGAAGCTTGCATCATCCACTCAAATTCCACCAAATCACCATGGTACGCCAACATTGTTAATTAATTGGTGGCATTTTTCCTCCCGATTCTTCCTTTCAAAAGAAAAAAAAGTTCTTGTCTGATGCAAAGTATTATCAATGGGAGGACCCTATTCTCTACAAGCACTGTGTGGACCAAATTATTCGAAGATGCATACCGGAGAAGGAGATGGAGAGCATACTTCAACATTGTCATACAAGTGAAGTTGATGGTCACTTCAGTCCTACCAAAACTGCGACAAAGGTACCCCAATCTGGATTTCATTAGCCCTCTTTACTCAAAGGTGCATATAAATTGTTGATGCATTAATGCTTGCCAAAGAAGTGAAAATATCTCAGGAAGAACGAGATGCCACTGAACAACATACTAGAAGTAGAATTATTCGATGTCTCAGATATTGATTTCATGGGTCCTTTTTCATCATCTTTTTCTAATCAATACATACTCATTGTTGTAGACTATTCTCTAAGTGGGTAGAAGTTGTAGTATTGCCTACAATGATACAAGGATAGTGGTGAAATTTTTAAAGAAAAATAGTTTCACAGGGTTTGGTACACCATGGCGATTATTAGCAGAAGCACTTTTCAATAACCAATTCGAGGCCTTGTTGAAGAAGTATGAGGTTAAGCACCGCATTGCCACCCTATATCACCCACAAATCAGGAGACAAGTAGATTTCCAATAAATAATTGAAGAAAATTCTAGACAAAACAATGAATTCTTCAAGAAAAGATTGGGCATTGAAACTTGATGCATTTTGGGCATATAAGACTGCCTTCAAAACCCTAATTGGTATGTCCACTTACCAATTGATTTATGAGAAAACTTTCCATCTTCGGATGGAGCTTAAGTACAAAGCATATTGGGCAATAGAATTATTAATTTTGATTTGCAAATGGCGGTGAGAAATGACTGCTACAACTCCATGAGAGGGATTAGTTTCGCAACAATGCTTATGAGACGCTTGGATTTACAAAGAGCAGACAAAAAGTGTGGCATGACAAGCACATCTCATGGCGTGAGTTCATGATAGGACAAAAATTCCTCCTATATTCTCAGCTTCTATTGTTTCCCGAAAAACTACATTCAGGATGGTCGGGACCATATGAAGTAACTCAATCCTATCCTCATGGGGCGGTGGAGGTTCATAACAATGAGGCAAGGACCTTTAAAGTCAATTGACAACAATTGAAGCCACACATGGAGGGAGACTTCAACAACACGAAGTCTCTTATCAACTAAACGTCATTGAATGAAGTCAAAATGAGTCTAGCTAAGAACCATAACTTAAAGCACTTCTTGGGACGCAACCCAAATTTTTAACCTCTATTTTTTTAGTTTGTTTTTCGAACCTTTTACTAATTTCAGTTTTTTTCTGTAGGTGTGTACAATTTTTACTCTCTGTTTCTACACCACATTGATGTCAATATAAAACAGAACCACAAGATGAACTAGAAGATGATAAAAAAAAAAAAAGCAACCTAAATTTGAAAATGTACAGAGACAAAAAAGTTGGCTGACTAGACGACTGATCGGCCACTCAACCTGGCCACTCAGCCGACATATTAGGGGATTATGCCCAGGAAATTTGCCCATGTGAGTAATTCTTTTAATTTGTATTTTTGATATTCTAATACAATTTATGCAATCTACGTATTTTCTGAAAATTTTAGAGCTATCAAGGAAATATCATTTTTGAATTTAGTTTCTAAATTATCGAAGGATTTTGCTATCTCTGTAAATTTAATATCCTGTTATGCATGAAGGCATGGCACAATTTCGGTATGGGGGAGGAGTTTAAGAAATTTTTGACTTTTTAAAATTTTGGTTTTCGGAGTTTCCTTTTCTTTTGTTTCCTTGTTTTCAAATTTGTCTTTTCAAAAATTGTGTTTCCCTATTTTTCAAAAAAATCTTTTTTTTTTAAATTTTCTGTCGTAAAATTGTCTAACTTCTTTAGAAATCCTCTCTAATTGAGAATTTATAAATTGTATTAGGATTTTGAGTCCTAAATTGAGTAGGGTTTTTAAGGGTGATTGTGTAATCCTAGAGTAATTAGGGGTCCTTTTTGAATTTTTTACTCTTTATGTAAGCTAACATTTTCCTTTCTTTTTCACCACACCCCAAGCATCCACTTCCAGATAGGGGTGAGCAGAGTTCAGTTATAACCGAAATAACTGACCAAAAAATCAAAACCGAACCCGAACCGAACCGAACCGCTCTTGTTCGGTTGGTTTTCGGTTTTGGGCTCCAAAACCCGAACCAGACCGAACTAAACCGAATCTCTCATCTTATATATCACCCCACCCAAATTCAATTTAGTGACATATAGTTTATAATAAAAACTAGTGGAATCTTATCTCATTACTTCTAACAATACTATCTTTTTTATGTTGAAAATGTGAAAGTTATGTTAAGTACACAATCACAATTGAGAATAATATTTATATTAATATAGTTCTTTCTTTTGCATTCTTGTCATTAAAATTAGCAATAACTATGTGAGCTTTGATATAAGAGCCCAAATACAGTGTAAAAGTTTTAGAAATGAAATTTTTAATTTGAAAAAACACCTAGAGGGGGGGTGAATAGGTGTTTTGCTAATCTAAAATCTAAATGCGCTAAATGCGGAAGCTTAAACAAATTTTGCAAACACACTTAGTACAATCAACAAGTGTAGCCGAATTCCCCGTGAAGGGCTCTGGACTAACTCCTCTTGATTCCCCTTGAATGGGTTGAGGTGCTATGTGAAGCTCTTGTTGATTAAGTACAAGTGAGGCACACACACAAGCAAGCCAAGCATATAAGGATGAACAATATAAAGATGCAAGGCAACACAAGCAAATAGATATGATATGGCAATATGAATTATGCTCAACACAAGCAATATGATATGATGTTATGAATGATGCTTTGCACAAATAAATGAGAGAGAGAGTTAGAGAAAAGTGGATCAAACGCAAAGGCCAAGATATGTTTTGAGGTTCGAGCACCCAGCTCTACATCCCCGCCTACACCACCGTATAGGATTTCCAATCCACTATAACGTCCACCGAGGACTCCCACCGAGGAAACCTTCACCGAGAAGGATTTTTACAACAAGGAAGTACCGAACTCCTCTCTCAAACAACCACCTCACAACCGAGGGGTAGGCCCTAGCCAATACAAACCAACAACACCTCTACCGAAGAGGGTTTACAAACCAACACTCCACCTCTCACTAGAGGGAGCAAACCAATCACCCGATCACCTCTACCGAAGAGGGATACACAAGGAATAAGGGTGTACAACAAGTGGTTCCAAGACCACAAACAATCTCTCTTTCTTTTCTCTTTTCTTTTCCACAAAAAACAAGATCTTAATAGATTAGGATAGGTGATAGCTCAAGTGTGGAAACAAGGTGTTTTTGGAAATAAGCAATAAAGAAAAACTACTTGGGAAATCTCTTGTGAATGATAGAAAATGAAAACCAATACAATATCCCAAAACCTAGTTCTCTTTGATTTTCCAAAAACCCAAAACAAGAAAGTTGAAATCTTTTTAGCACAAAAACTATTTTGAAAACTTGTTTAAACACTAGAGAAACACTGAAATTTTTCTTCTTAAAACCCTGTCAAAACAGCCCAAGAGATGGGGTATTTATAGCCCCATCAAGAAACTAGCCGTTAGGCTGATGTGGCAGCCTGACAGGCTGACGGTCGACCGGCCCGGTCGACCGCCAACGGTCAGAATTATGACCGTTGGGCAACCACGGTCGACCGGCCCGGTCGACCCAAACAAACAGAGAGCAGAGCTCTCAGACCCGGTCGACCCGTAAGGTCGACCGTCCCAGTGTCTCCGAACGTGCACAGATTTGTGCACGTCGGTCGACCGGCCCGGTCGACCGACTTCAGTCAAGTCGACTAGGTCAGTTGACTTAGTCGACTGATTGAAGCCTGGAACTGAAAACTGGGTCAGAAAAACTGGGAAAATATTTTATAAAAATCTTTTATCTTTTTTGAAAATTCCATAAAACTTGTTTTAACATTTTATATTAAAACACAAACAAGTGATAAAATTTCAAGACATATATCCATCAAATCAATTCATTTTTTGAGTCTTGCAAATTTTATCAAAAACAACACTTGTATTTTTATCAAACTTGATTTTTTTTAATACATGAATAGGAAAGCCAAAATAAGCTTGTCTAGGAAGTTAAAAGCATGTATGTATATCTAGAACATATCTAATATACATAAAAAACTATTTAAGCTTGTTTGATCAAACTATTCATGAAAACCAAAAACCAAACATAAAACATGTGTGTGTTGTGCACTTGAGCATATCAACTATATTAAGCTTTACAAATGGATCTAAAACACACTATCTAAACTATGGATACCTAACTCTTCTTGATGATCTTCATCTTCAAGTTGACTTACTCCAAAACTCCATCCATGGGCTAGGCAATGTGTGATCTTGAAGCTTTGGCCCTGGAATCATCATGAAAAGCTTCTAAACACCTTTGTTGAAGCTAATCATCAACTAATATCTTGGTTAATGATCTGAAACTTAAACAACACAAGATTACTAGTAAACATAACTACATGAGTTAATCATCATCAAAACTAGGGTGGAAGGCCTTTGGGCCAACAATCTCCCCCTTTTGATGATGACAAAACTCATGGAGTTATATATGCATGGATTAAAGTTAAGCTTCAAAGAAGCTCCCCCTTAACTCATGCATAAACAAATATAATAATATATGACAATGAAGCTCATAAATATGTATGCAAATGTATGGAGATAAAACATATCAAATTCTTTTTCTCCTATTTGCAAAACAAAACATATAAGCAAGACAAAACATATATGCATAAAACACATAAACATATTCTAGAAGCTCTAGTTACCAATTAAATTAATAAAGCATTAACAAAAGACACTAGATGCTCTAGATACCAATAAAACACCAATAAAACTTAATATATGCAAAAACATAAGTATGCATATATAAACCAAAATTATTCTCCCCCTTTTTGTCAATCATCAACAAAGGGGTAAACAATCAAAACAATAAATGAGGGGTAAAAATCTTTCTCCCCCTTTTTGTCAATCAAAACAATAAAACAATGTTCTCCCCCTTTTTGTCTAAAAACAAAAACAAGGTCAATAAGGGGTGACAATCAATTAGGATATCAATTGAAAATATGTCAATGAAGCATCTTGATACCAATTGAAAGTAAAAAAAAATTAATAAATGTTATATGCTATATACATTCATGAAGAGGAAGACACTAAGTTAGCTTCCCTACACATATGCATTACATGAAGGAGGGATGTTAAGCCCTAATTCACATAACACACATTATGTAATGCATAAGAGGAGATGTGAAGCTCCCCCTACACACGTGTACCACATAAAGAAGAGATGTTAAGCTCTTCAATACACAATACACTCAACATGAATCTATATTGCATATAGTCAATATAAATCAAAACTTTTGTAATTTTCTTTAAACAAAATTTTTAGATACCAATTTAAAACACAAGACATCTGATATCAAAAGATAGTATTTTTTTTATTAAATCCATATAAACAATTGAAATGACTATTTTCTATCATAAAGTAAGGGAGTGAAAATACAAGTACCAATTGAAATATGAAAAGCGAATTTTCTCCCCCTTTATGAAATACCAACAAAAACTATGCTTAGGCTTGAAATAAGATACCAATTGAAAACTAAATCAATTGAAATAAAAATGAAGCTCAAGCTCTAGCATAAACAAGATTTGTGCTAAAGATATAGAAATATAATAGCACAAATAAAACAAGTACATGTGTATGAAATAGAATGAGTACCAATCACTAATAGATGATACCAATTGAAATATACATACACAATAAACATATGAGTATACAAAAAGGATCAAAATGATATCAATTGAAAGAGTTCAATGATACCAATTGACATAGCAATAAAAGCATGGTATAACTCATATAACTAATCCACCCATCTCATGCACAAGTTTAAAATGATTTTCAGGATAAACATATAAGGCATGGACACCCATCCAACCTCCCATTGATGGTAAGGGTTTTCAAAAATTAGATTTGAAAATAAGCTTTGTTTGAAAATCTCTACCAAAATGAAGAATACCGTAACTAGCCAAATGAAATCTTATAAACTAGTACGAAATCCTTCAAGCAAGGAATAAAATAAAATTATTTTCATAAAACACATGTAAATCACATAGCACTTAAAAACACTCAATATTCAATAAAGTCCATACATGCTCATGAAAACATACTCATGAGAAATATTTTTAAAAAATGGTGAGTGTACAAGTGATGTGTGACATGGCATTATGAAATTTTCAATTAAGCTCACAATTCCTTGAAACAAGAAAAACATGAAAATCATAAAAATCATCTAAACTATTTAATCTTCAAGGTGTATGTATGTCTTATACAAATTAAAGCATACATACATATCCAAAACGCAAAGAGTCCACAAAATATATGCATTAAGGCACGTGGCTCAACAAGGATAAACATGTATATCTAATAGTTTGGACAAGATAGACATATACATGAAGTTAAACAATTAAACACAAAATTAAGAAAAATTAAATCTTCATCAAAACAAATTTCATTTCAAGGTATATGTATGAATTGTCAACACAATAAGTATACATACATATCCCTAAACACGATTGAGTCCATATATATAGATTTGCATGAAAGGCAAATGACTCAAGGGGTATACATGTATATCTTAAGGTTTGGCAATAATACACATATACATGAAGTGAAGCACTTAATCATAAAACAAATTCAAAAATATGAATACAAGTCTAAAATGTATGGATCATCAAAACTAGACTATACTAGCACATCTAATGGGTTCAAATAAGCATTAAGCACAAACATGTATAAAGATTTATTTGTGGCCCACTATATGTACAAATATAAGTCCTAGTCTTAATGAAAACTAACACTCAAACATATATTCAAAACATGAAGCATCAAAAACAAATATAAAATCATCATGATAAAACTAAAACATGATTATTATGTAAATTCACATGTATTAGATTCATGATGTACATTATAGCTTAAAACAAAAGGTGAGAACACTAAGTGTGGGTTCATATAAGCATGTGTGTCTCAAATACTATACATGTATGTCAAGGATCTAATAAACATGGTATTTACATACTAATCCATAGACAATAAAACATGCTATAAAACATCAAAACATGCTAATAATGATAAGAATGAAAAGCATGTAAATAATAAATTGGAGTAAAGGATTGTTACCAAAACCGAAGAAGCAACTCTCCTTGTCTCCAAACCGTGGTGGTCTTCTCCACTAAATCTTCCCTTGAAAGTGATGCATCCAATTGATTTCCTTTAAGCACGGAACGCATCCACTCCAAGGTGCCTCTACTCTCACGTCATGTGAGAGCCCACACCTACATTAAACAAAGGAGGGGTGATCTTTGGTACCCATTTCTTTTTGGGTCCATGGGGGTTAGTACCTTCTCTAACCCAAACAAAATTCTTTGCTAAATTACAATCATGTATACGATCAAAACAAAATTTAGCAAGGTGGCCCTTACGTCCACAATGTGTACATGTGTACACATGAGCATACGTGTGATGGTGTCCGTGATGAGCATGTGCATGCCGTGGAGGGTGTGCATGAATAATAGATGGAACTTGTTTCTTTCGAAACAAAGATTCCAAACGTGTATGCCCAATAACACATTGGCTCAAAGTGGAGCCCAAACAATCTACACTCTTCTTTAACAAACAAATATCATCATTGATCCTAGAAGAAGAGGTACATGCATTAGGTAGACTAGATGAAGAAGCTACACTAGCATGGCAAATATGAGAATCCAAATTATTTTTCAAAGATCTATTTTTCTTTAAACAAATTTCTAATTCTTTTGAAATAAATTCAATTTTATTTTTCAAGAATGGCTACTTTTTAAAACAAAATCAAGTTTTGAAGTTAAAGAATCATTTTTCTTCAAAATATCTTCACAATCGTTTTTATTTTTCAAAATTTTATTTTCATTTAAAACAAGATTAAGTTGAGATTTTAATGAGTCCCTTTCATTAGCAATCTCATCCTTCTCTTGCAAAACAACATCAAGTCTAGAAATTAAATTTTTATTTTCATTGTTAATGCCTAGACTTTTCTTTTTCAAAACATTATATTTTTCAATAAGTTTTTCACAAACAATAGATAGTTCTTCATTTAAAGCATGGGGATCAACATAATCATTTGAAGAACTAGCACAATCATCATTATCTAAGTGGGGTTCCGAATGTACCTCAAGGGAGTCATTCCCTTGGACCATTAAGCATTGAGAGTCAGATTCTCCACTAGATTCCTCTTCTTGTTGGATTTGCACTTGAAGCTTGGAGGTGTTGGTGGTTTTTATCAA
Source organism: Agave tequilana (assembly GCA_038442645.1). Classification (NCBI taxonomy): domain Eukaryota; kingdom Viridiplantae; phylum Streptophyta; class Magnoliopsida; order Asparagales; family Asparagaceae; genus Agave; species Agave tequilana. Next base: position 17,329 of record JAVJIF010004782.1, read on the forward strand.
CAAATTCCACACTGTAAAGGCGGAATCAATGTTAGAAACACGTAAAAGATAATCTTTAGATAATGTGCTTCTAATGGCCTCTAGGGCTTGTGCATTGGCCCCTATATGATTGCTATTACCAAGATAGCATTTCTTGGTAGCGGCAAGATAAACATGCAAGCCTAGGGTTTGGAGGTATATGGACATCCTAGTCTTCCAAACAAGAATGTTGGAAGCATCATACATAGGTGGGGTCATGAAGTCCATGGTAAAAACTATATGTGTGCAAACAAGCAAATGCAAACAATAGATTAGCAAGTAAGGATCTTACTCGTAGGATGTTAAGCTTAAGTATCAGGAGCACTAGCTCTTATACCAATTGAAAAAACACCTAGAGGGGGGTGAATAGGTGTTTATGCTAATCTAAAATCTAAATGCGCTAAATGCGGAAGCTTAAACAAATTTTGCAAACACACTTAGTACAATCAACAAGTGTAGCCGAATTCCCCGTGAAGGGCTCTGGACTAACTCCTCTTGATTCCCCTTGAATGGGTTGAGGTGCTATGTGAAGCTCTTGTTGATTAAGTACAAGTGAGGCACACACACAAGCAAGCCAAGCATATAAGGATGAACAATATAAAAGATGCAAGGCACACAAGCAAATAGATATGATATGGCAATATGAATTATGCTCAACACAAGCAAATATGATATGATGTTATGAATGATGCTTTGCACAAATAAATGAGAGAGAGAGAGAGTTAGAGAAAAGTGGATCAAACGCAAAGACCAAGATATGTTTTGAGGTTCGAGCACCCAGCTCTACATCCCCGCCTACACCACCGTGTAGGATTTCCAATCCACTATAACGTCCACCGATGACTCCCACCGAGGGAACCTTCACCGAGAAGGATTTTTACAATAAGGAAGTACCGAACTCCTCTCTCAAACAACCACCTCACAACCGAGGGGTAGGCCCTTAGCCAATACAACTAACAACACCTCTACCGAAGAGGGTTTACAAACCAACACTCCACCTCTCACTAGAGGGAGCAAACCAATCACCCGATCACCTCTACCGAAGAGGGATACACAAGGAATAAGGGTGTACAACAAGTGGTTCCAAGACCACAAACAATCTCTCTTTCATTTCTCTTTTCTTTTTTCACAAAACAAGATCCTAATAGATTAGGATAGGTGATAGCTCAAGTGTGGAAACAAGGTGTTTTTGGAAACAAGCAACAAAGAAAAACTACTTGGGAAATCTCTTATAAATGATAGAAAATGAAAACCAATACAATATCCCAAAACCTAGTTCTCTTTGATTTTCCAAAAACCCAAAACAAGAAAGTTGAAATCTTTTTAGCACAAAAACTATTTTGAAAACTTGTTTAAACACTAGAGAAACACTGAAATTTTTCTTCTTAAAACCCTTGTCAAAACAGCCCAAGAGATGGGGTATTTATAGCCCCATCAAGAAACTAGCCGTTAGGCTGATGTGGCAGCCTGACAGGCTGACGGTCGACCGGCCCGGTCGACCGCCAACGGTCAGAATTATGACCGTTGGGCAACCACGGTCGACCGGCCCGGTCGACCCAAACAAACAGAGAGCAGAGCTCTCAGACCCGGTCGACCCGTACGGTCGACCGTCCCAGTGTCTCCAAACGTGCACAGATTTGTGCACGTCGGTCGACCGGCCCGGTCGACCGACTTCAGTCAAGTCGACTAGGTCAGTTGACTTAGTCGACTGATTGAAGCCTGGAACTGAAAACTGGGTCAGAAAAACTGGGAAAAATATTTTATAAAAATCTTTTATCTTTTCTGAAAATCCCATAAAACTTGTTTTAACATGTTATATTAAAACACAAACAAGTGATAAAAATTTCAAGACATATATCAATCAAATCAATTCATTTTTTGAGTCTTGTAAATTTTATCAAAAACAACACTTGTATTTTTATCAAACTTGATTTTTTTAATACATGAATAGGAAAGCCAAAATAAGCTTGTCTAGGAAGTTAAAAGCATGTATGTATATCTAGAACATATCTAATATACATAAAAAACTATTTAAGCTTGTTTTGATCAAACTATTTATGAAAATCAAAAACTAAACATAAAACATGTGTGTGTTGTGCACTTGAGCATATCAACTATACTAAGCTTTACAAATGGATCTAAAACACACTATCTAAACTATGGATACCTAAGTCTTCTTGATGATCTTCATCTTCAAGTTGACTTGCTCCAAAACTCCATCCATGGGCTAGGCAATGTGTGATCTTGAAGATTTGGCCCTAGAATCATCATGAAAAGCTTCTAAACACCTTTGTTGAAGCTAATCATCAACTAATATCTTGGTTAATGATCTGAAACTTAAACAACACAAGATTATTAGTAAACATAACTACATGAGTTAATCATCATCAAAACTAGGGTGGAAGGCCTTTGGGCCAACATAATTCACATTAAGATAGGATCTTTTTCTTGTTTCTAATTTGAGTATTGAATATTTAAGATTAGGATATTAAGGATGATAATATAATGGTGATTAAAAAACGTAAGAAATAATGAAAATATATGGGCTTAACCGAAAAACCAAAAACTGAACCGAACCGAGTCGGTTCGATTCGGTTCGGTTACTAAATCTAATTGGTTCTGTTCGGTTTGCAAAAATTAACAAAAATCGAACCGAACTGACCGATGCTCACCCCTACTTCCAAAACAGAACTGCCAACAGCCCAAGGAGACCCTGCCTTTCAGTCCCAAATCCATGCAACTCAAGGCAGATCGTCGGCCGAGAATCCGCCGCACCGGCTGGACAACCAATCAACAGTCGATCTACCCCCCTGAATTTCTCAGGGGCAGTAAGTTCTATGTCCACTATTCATTTTAATAGTTATTCCTGTCATGGCTAAGATCTTGCCTGAAAAGGATTTCTTTCTTACTTTTCAAGCTTTCAGTGTTTATTTTCTCGATCAAATTAGGGTTAGGAATTGGAGATTTTTATTGCATGATAATAATTATGATTTCTATAGCTCTAGCCTAGTCCAGGAATTCTATTCACACTTGATAAGATTAATTTTGAGCACCACACAATAGATTTGAATTGGCAAGGTGAAATTAAGGTTGTTCACCTTCAAATGATTTCTAAAGTGACGGGTATTCCCATTGTGGTAGATGAAAATCAGGTCCCTAGGAATCTTGAGGAGTACATGCTTCTTATAAGTACTAGAACTTCTCAAGATGGGGGTATTATTGCAAGAACTCTTTACTGAAACATGTATATTGTGTGTAGGTGGTTAAGTTACAATGTGTTTGAAATTTCTCAAGTTTCAACTTTTTATAGTAATGTATTTCATATTGTGCATATGATGATGATTAAGGATAGACATTTTTCCTTGTGCCGACAACTATTTGACACCATTGCTTATGCTAAGGATAAGCGTAAGACTTTTTTCTGCTGATTATTATTCATTTTTGCATATTTTGCCACATCCATACCATGCATATCATAAATAAAAATGTGATTTTTAATCTTTTTCTCTCTATTTTTGCAGGTCCATATTTTAATGGAGAAGAGGCCCATAATCCCTTTAATTATCAAGAATTAAAGGAGAATTAATCAAAGCCCAAAGAGAGCCCAAGGGTTGAGCCCAGGACCTGGAGACATCACGCGCCAGCTCAGACATTCCAGAAGGTCCACGTGGCTAACAACCTACGAGAAATTCGCAACAGAAATCTCGGCCTCAACGGCCAAGATTCTGCCGCGGAAACGCGGCTCTGGCCGCGGTTCCGCGGCAGTTACAAGGCCGTTGAGCCCGAGATTCTCTCCAGCTGTCTGATTCTGGAGCCTTCTTCTCTGAGGCTATAAATGGACTACCAGGGCCAGCGAAAGAAGAGAGGAGAGATTAAAGGATAGAGCTTGTATTTTGTAGGTTTTTCTCTAGGATTTTTATTGCTCTAGTTCTTCTTCTTCCTCCTAGAAATTTTGTGAGAGAGAGATTGAGAGAGAGAGAGAGAAAGCTTGTGTAAACCAAGGTGTGACAACTTGTGAAGCAAGGATTAATCCAATCTCCTTTCTCTACTTGAGCAATTTCTAGTACTTTACTTGCATTCTTTCATTCAAGCTTTACTTTCCTTGCACTTTTATTCATGAATTGCTTTTCTTTTCTTGTAATGGCTAGTAGCTAACTTCTTCTAACATGACTAGCTGACCACTAACATTGCTAACTTCTAACTCTTGGGTGATTGCTAATTTTTCATCTTGCAATTGTTGAGTCTTTTTCATCCCCGATGGGTTACTTTCATGCTTGGCAAGCTCTTGTTGTAATCCATATGATTCATGTGTGCCTCATTTAGAGCCTTGTCTTTAGAACAAGTGCCTTGATGGAACATGGAGATGGATCACCAAACATATGCTATTTGTTGTATAACTTCATTACTTCAATGCTAACTTGCTGTATTTGCCTTGAATGACTAATGAATGTTGTATCTTCTTCCTTAGCATCCCTTGAGTGTCACTCCTCGAGTCTACCATTGAAATTCTATCTTGAGAGCCGATGAAATCAATGAGGCTACAAGACAAGTCCAAGAAGATCACCCATCAATCAAGTGGGAAAGTAACTAGACCAACACGCAAGACACACATATGCCGATGAATCAACATGAGGCAAGCACCACCATAACGGAGTCTAGTAAGTTAGCAATTTAGAAAGGTAGCTAGTCATGATTTTTCACATCTTAAAGTCTTTTACAAAGTTCTTGTTTTAGTTTTCTTTCCAAAGCAAATCTTGTTTTCTAATTCTTTTCTTTTTCTTTCCATCATGCACAAATCCACAAATTCTTTTATCTCTTTTTTCATTTCTTTTTCATTCTTTTAAAGCAAAGAAGAACCTTCGTTTTCTTACTTCAACACCGAACCGTAAAGCTTCCATCGCAAGCTCTCCCTGAGGATCGACCCGTATAGCTTATGCTACTACAGTGATTCGGAAGGAGCATATTAAACGTTTTGATACATTCTCGGAGTTTTGAGCGCGACAATCGAACAAAGAAGGTTGACTCTAAACCCTCTATTTCTGACTTGAGTAAACTCTTTTCCTTCCCGAACATCTGCTACCTATTCTTGTGACATTGATTTGTAAGGAGTGAATGCATGAGGATAATTTTAGAGCTGCATTGCATGATATAGTTAGAATTACACCTGAAAATATTCATCAGCTTATCATGCATCATTGCAAATTGATTGGACACCGAGTGACACACATTGGGAGGCTAGTATTGTTTCTTCATCATCTAGTGAATTCCAAGGGGATGATGAAGAATTTTTCAAACAAAACCCCCCCCCCCCCCCCAAAAGAATAATAGGGATTTCTTAAAATTGATTTTGAAGGGAACAAAAAAGACCTATAAATTAATTAAAAAGCTGAAAAAGAAGGCTACCGACAAGCCACAAATTAGGAGGACTTGTTCGGAAGATGGGTTGAGTAAAAGGGGAGACATGCTTGATGGGGAGTATTTGTATCTAGGTCTAGGATTTTTATTTTTTTCTTAGGTGTTTTCTTTTTCTTTTTAGGAAGACTTTTATTTTTAATTTTCTTTGATTTTTCTAGTTTTCAGTTTTTAAAAAAAAAACTCTCAACATGTTAACTAGCATTTAAGGGATTTAGTAACCATTTAGTTTGACTTGGATAGGAAAATCAATTTGATGAAATTTCTAATTCTTAGAAAATAGATAAAAAGTCTGAATATTGAATGTCATCTAGAATTTGTTTACGTGAATATGCATCTTACTTACGCTTCCACAATAGTTAAATCTTGAGTTAAATGAGAATGACTTAACTTACTTACAATATAAGGTATATATATCTATTGAAAAATATTAACAAACCTAAATTATTGATTAGTTAGATACTTTGGCCTCAAGAAGTCTTGGTATTTATGTGAAAGATAGTTAGGCAAGTTTTATATATATGTATGTGTGTGTGTAGGGGTTACTGTACCTCAGCCGACGACTGAGAGAGTTTCTCAGCCGGTGGTGACGTGGCTGAATATATGCCACATATCGGTCGCAGAGTGTAAGCGCCAAAAAAATCCCGCCTAAAGAATCGTGAATCAAATTGACCAAAATACCCCTTTTTTATTTCTAAACTAGCTAAAACTCATTCACAATAAAATTTTATCCCTTTTTTACTTCTAAACTAGTAAAAACTCATCCACAACAAAATTTTACCTTAAAAAATTATAATTTACAGAGAATTTTCAATTGAATATATCTACAGTTATAAAATTCCTAATTCTACTACATCGAAATTATAATGGAAAAAAATTGGATCAAGATAATGTGAAATAAATAGCAGCAGTGAAAAGTAAAAAACATACTTGAAACATAAAAAAATTGTTTATTTTTATATAATTTTTTAATTATTTTATTTCGTGTTATTTTCAATTCATATAGGTTTAATAAAAGAAACTGAAATGAATAGAAAAATGAAATTTAATGTGAGGCAACCGTATATTGATTTTTCTATTACAAATGTAAAGTATAAAAAAATAATGAAATACAATGGTTAATTATTTCGTATTCCTTATTCACATAGAAATAACAGACGAAACATGATATCGTTCAGCACTCCGACGATAGACGCTGTCTTTTTTCACATGCCTTATGTAACAGAATTTTGATCATTTTACAAAGTCTGCGATCATAGTCGCAGTTATAGTATAACAAAACTTTCGAACACTGCGACCATGGTCGCAGACTTAATTTAATTTTATATGACGACTGCGACACTAGTCGCAGTCATAGTATAACAAAACTTTCGATCACTGCGACCATGGTCGCAGACTTAATATAATATAACTTTCAATTTTATATCACGTCTGCGACCCTAGTCGCATTCCTTATTCACATAAAAATAACAAACGAAACATGCTGTCGTTCAGCACTGCGACTACAGTCGCTGTCTTTTTTCGCATGCCTTATGTAACAAATTTTTGATAATTTTACAAAGTAGATTAGCCCTGCAACCCTGAGATCAGTCCGCGTATATCACATCTTATAAAATACTATATTAATTACTCTGAATTAAATGAAGTAATTAATATTCTATCTACCGTGATACAACAAAAGTCTCGAAAAAAGAGATGCACTAATATTAATCTCGATAAAGGAAAGACGTGCATCATACGTAATCTAAAGATATAGAAAAAACATTTTATAAAAGTTAATTTGTAGTTCACGTAATAAACCTCTGAAAAAAGGAACTCTTCGGATTCTCCCGCCATAACTCTTCAATTAAATATTTAATTTCTTTTTATCACTTCTTCGAATACTCAACCGTCACATATAACAATTATTATTACTATTCATGTTATTTCACATTATTGACCTTTTTATAGTACTTGTAACTAATATATTATCTCATATCTAAAAATGATAGTTTTGCTCTACCTTTTCAATTTGATTTCAAAACTTCCAGAAAATAATTCATTCTTGAATCATGTCTTCCCCATCTTCTTCCTCTGAACACTCAGATTTCAACTTCAATTATTCACCCACCGGTCCTCTTTCTTCAGGGTATTCTAGTGAATCAGATACCAGTCTGGACTTTACTCCTTTTGACTATCTCACTATATCAAATAATATTTTATCTGATCCTCCTCTTCATGAGGATGATGAAGTTTTCATGGGGCTTAGTGAGGAGGAACTTATTCCTCTGCCACCTTACAGAGACATGCTTGATGAAATTATGTCCTCTGATGTTGGAGACTCGCTTTCTTTGAACATATCTTTAACAGGTTCTTCTCGACACGAATCAGACAAAGAGCTTGATAGAGACAATCCATTCTGGGAGTTTATCGATGAACCAAAACACCCTCAAAAGAGGAAGATGATGAGAAAATAAGTGATGAAAGGAAGACGAGAAGAATGAAGACGACGAATCTGCTTATGATGGTGATGACGACGAGGATTAGGATTTCCTGATCTTCTGATAATCAACGTTATTTTATCTTCTTTTAAGAGTTTTTAATGCTCTTTTTTTGTAAGGTCTCTTTCTGACCATATTATGTTATAAATAAAATTTACCTCTATCTGTAAAATAATCTTTCATATTTTTAAAATACATATAAAGTATACCGTATAGTTATTATTTCTACATCTTATCTGCGATAATGATCGTAGTACTCATATAATAATTACATATGAAATTGCGACCACGGTCGTTGTCCAGTCATAAATAGTTTGATCGTTTTGTATTCAATAAAATTAAAAACAGCTACCATGGTCGCAGTCCAAAATTAAACTATATAAACAGATAATACTGCGAACATGATCGCAATCCTCTCAAATCAGTATATTTCACTGTATATCACAAATTAGAAAACTGCGACTACTGTCCGTAAACACTGCGACCATAGTCGCAGTCCTAATTCGCATGCAATAAGTAAAAGAAAAATTCTTAGTTTATAGGCGGCTGAGGCAACAGTTACAGTGAAGAGAAAATATATAAAATCATACGTAAACTGCGACTATAGTATCAGTTCTTAGTCACCGTTATTACATTTAACCTAGCAAAAAATTCATCCACAAAATGTTGTCGTAAGTACTACGACCATAGTCGCAGTCCTTAATCGCATGCAACATGTAAAAAATAATTTAATAGTTTATAGGCGGCTGAGACAACAGTCACAGTGAAGAACAAATATATAAAATAATACGTAAACTGCGATTATAGTATCAGTTCTTAGTCACCGTTATTACATTTAACCTAGGAAAAAAAAACATCCACGACATGCTCCCATTAAGCACTGCGATCATAGTCGCAGTCCTTATTCGCATTCAATATGTAAAAATAATAATAATAATTTATACATTACATGTGAAAAAAGTAAACTGCGACTATATTCAAAATCAGTAAAATTCTTACAGATCATATCAATAAAAATCTTTAAATTAAATAATTGCAGACTGCGATAAAGGGCACTTTTAAAACTATTGATAAATTAATTTATTGACTAATACGACCTTAGGCGCATTCCTAAAATATATAATATCTGCGTAAAAAAATTTAAAATTATTGAGAAATTATTTTATTGACAACTACGAGCTTAGGCGCATTCTTAAAATATATAATATCTGCGTAAAAAAAATTTAATAAAGAAGCATTCAAATTTGTAAAAAAAAATTTAATAAAGAAGCATTCAAATTAGTTTCGTGATTTGATGAAGTTGGTCGCAGTTATAAAAGATAATTGTGACAATATTGGCTAACGTCAGAAATATAAAAAAATAATAAATTATACAGATCCACTATCTTTTACCGCAGGGGCATTTAGTAATTTCAACTGTTTCAATAGGCGGGGTGCCTTCCTAGTGTGGCTAATAATGTGCCACGTCACCGCAGGCTGAGAGGGTCTCTCAGTCGTCGGCTGATATACATATTTCTTTTATATATATATATATATATATATATATATATATATATATATATATATATATATATATATATATATATATATATAGAGAGAGAGAGAGAGAGAGAGAGAGATTTGTGTAGTTCCGAAAGGATTCAAGTCCGAATCATTCCCACTCAAATACCTACATTTGACATTCAAATACAAGATCCACTCTATTGAAGTTGATCTATATTATTTAAAGTAACTAAAAATCAAAAATCAAGCGTTTTGAATACTTTTTGCCCATCCATCAAGAAACGTAGAATGGACGGCCTAAAGTAGTGAGTTGGTTAGATCAATATTTTTAGATATACAAATTCTCGATCTGGCCATTTGATCGTGATCTAAACATTTAAAAACCCCTACAAACTAATTTTTGTTAGGTTTCAAATGTTCTATACCGTTAAACTAGCTAGCTAACTATTTAGGATGTCCATTTTTTCCTACACGATGCGTGAACAAAAAGTATTTAAAATACTTGATTTTTGTTTAATAAATACTTGAAATAATATAGATCAACTTCAACGGAATGGATCTTGTATTCGTATGATGTATGGTTGTATTTGAGTGGGAAGGATTCGGGCTCGAATCCTTCCAGAACTACACAGTCTATCTCTATTTCTCTCTGTGTGTGTGTGTGTGTGTGTGTGTGTGTGTGTGTGTGTGTGTGTGTGTTAACAAGTCTAATAATCAATTAATTAGGTATTTTGGCTTCAAGAAGCCTTGATATCAACACGAGAGGGAATTAGTTGAGTTATATGTATTAAAAAAATAAGGAAGTGTTTAAAGGGCAACGAAGTGTTAATACTTTGAAACTTTCGTAAATATGTATTATATATAGAAAGATATTTAAGTATGAAAAATTTTGAATCAAAGTCCCAAACTAAAAACTAACTTGCACATTCATGAAGATACATATGATCGGAAAAATTAGGAAGGGCGGTGTGATATGCCAGGATTTGAAGTCTCTAAGAAAAGATGATGGAATATCTTGATAAGAGATTGAACTTGAAAAGAATTACTTATGGGTGTTATTGATCTTAATTTACTAAGTGACGCTTGTTGATCTAAAAATATTTTCTCTCTCTATACTTTTACTTTCTTTATTTTTCAGTTATCCTTATTCCTTAACTTTTCTATATTCTTTTCACCAAATTTGATGGATATATTCACTGCAAACCCTCACAAGATAACACTCATCCACTAAGGGTAACCTAATAGTTTAACGGCTTGTTACACGTGCTAAGTGCAATCGTGATTCCTGCGAAAATGAGATAGGATTTTTATTTTTATTTTTAGGATTTTTTTTTTGTTTTTCTTCTCTTTTCTTGTTCTTTTTAGATTAACGTTTTACTCGAACACTAGCAAAAGATAGTTATGGGGGTATGATGAGTGTGATTATACGTATATTTTATACCACTTTTAGGCACACATATTTTATACCACTTGTATGTCTATTATTTGGCACATAAATGCTGCATTATATGTTTTCTTATATTTATGTAGAAATCAGGTCAAGAGCGCAAATTAGAGAAAAGAGAGCAAAATAGCAAAAAAATGATACAAAAGGAGATTGCAGCCAAAATTATTACAGATCAAAAAACCCAGAGCCAAACATCACTGGAAATAGAGATTCCAAGTATCATAAAAGAAGTGCCAAAAGGATAGAGGACTGATGTTGTCAGATATCGGCTGGCGAGCCGACCCAACCAGCTACGCAGCTGACAACTGGTCAAAGGCGGGTCAGTGTTATCTCCCAATGCGGGTCGGATTCAAAAGCACAGAGTTCAACAGTTGTCGTGTGAGCGGCCGACTTAACCGGCTAAGCAACCAGCCTATTTTGGAATCTTGCGACATGATTTTTTGTAAACTTCATTTATAATTTGGAGATTGTATTAGTAATTTTGGTCGGACTCTAGATGAGCATGTGGCCTATAAAAGAGCATGTAATCTCTTATAAAATATACATCTCTCTCATTCTCTATTTTGTAGATTCTTAAATAAAGATTTATTTTTCAATTTTAACTATTGGAGAATTGGTGTTTTGGAGAAGAAGATCAGCAAGAATCCCCATCTAGGATTTTTCTCTATTGGTGATCTCTTTCTTTTTCTCTTTTTCAATTTACTTTATGATGAAGTTTATATTGGAAACCATGATTTGCAATTATTTTAATATGAACTAATTCTCTAGTAGTTAGGGCATTGATGTAGGTAATTATATGGTGATATAAATTTTTGCTTTGTAATAGTTTTGTGATTCTACTCCATATTAATTCTGTATTTTCATTTTCATGTCTAATAAGCGATGGCCACAATAAAATAGATGGTTAGATTAGAGACCAAAAGGAGACAACCTAGCGTAGATTCATAGAAATAAAGGTCACTTTCTTATATGTTGAGACCGAAAGGAAATACATAAGTTGTGCAATCTAGATAGAAAATCCAACAAACTCCATGCATCTCTTAACTTGTAAATCTACTAGATGAAAAGATTATAGGTTCTGATCGAGAAGATAATAGTAGTGTTGCTCAGAAGAGAATACTAGTTGAAATAAGAATTTTTTATTGTTAACATGAGTAGATAAACATACAGAACAAGCACTTGTCATGTATATGATCATATTACTGAAATCAATAGCCCAACCTTCTTTCTTTGATAAAGTTTATTCTTATTTAGATCATTTCTCTTAATTAGTCTTCATTTATCTTTTATTCAAATAAAACTAGGATAGATTAGTTGGTACTTGATTTAATAACGGTCTCTATGGGATGATACTCTCCTCGCTACTTTATTACTTGTGAACGACTGGTGCACTTGCCATTTGCAATATCAATACTCTTGTGGGAATCAAAGAGAACGTTAGTTCTCTTGTACCAAGTTTATTAATAAAACTCTCTCAAGTTCTCTTCTCGTGAACGTCAGCCAAGTTTGGGCGAACCACGTTAAATTCCCGTGTTCTTTTCTACTCTTTTGTCTTGGTATTACTAGTTTGCTCTATAATAGTTTTTTTTTGCAAGTATTATATATTGACACGGTCTTGCAACATCGATCACGGTCTTGCTCGTGAACAACAGTTAGTGTCATAACCCGATTATTGGTATCAGTGTTGTCGTGTCACAGCAACAAAACTCGCTTAGTTGCCAAAGGGTTCAATCAACAAGAGGGACTGAACTGTGATGAGACTATTAGTCCAGTAGTGAAGCATGCTACGATTCACACTATCCTTGCTCTTGTCACGTCTCATCGAGGGACTCTTCGTCGACTAGATGTCCGCAATGCTTTCTTGCAAGGATTTTTCAAGTGAGGGTGTTCATGCATCAACCGCCAGGTCTCTCTGATCCCATGCAATCTAATCATGTTTATCAACCACACACAGCATTATATTGTTTGAAACAAGCTCCGCGTGCCTGGTTTCGACATCTCCATTCTTTTATCAGTGGTGGTGGATTCTTTAACAGTAAATAGATGCTTCTCTTTTCATTCGACGTTCTTCATCTTCCACTGTTTTTTTATTGGTTTATGTTGATGATGTGATTGTCAATGGTGATAAACATTATTGTTCTGAACACCTTCGTTACTGAGCTATGTTCTACCTTTGATTGTCGTCATCTTGGTGAACTTTGTTTCTTTCTTGGCATAGAAGTCACTCATCTTTCTTTTCACGATGAAGCGTTACTCACAAATGCTACATCCTATCATAGTATGATTGGCGGATTGCAATATCTCGTTCTTTCTAGATCCGATATTGCTTTTTCAGTAAATCAAGTTGTCAGTTTAAGCAGAATCCTCGGACTACTCGTCTCGAGGCAGTCAAGGGGCCGTTTGTTTCGCGTAAAAGTCCGTAAAACATAAATGACTTACAACCTAGTTACAACTACGGCGTTTGTTTGCACCGTAATTCGTAAAAGGCTTACACAATCCAATTATCACTCAATTGCAACCCAATTACCACTCACTTACAACCCAGTTACAGTTAATTTTGTGATCATGCAAATTTGTATTATTTTTTTATGTTAATATTAAATTTTTTAATATTTAGCATTTTTAATATTTATTTGCAATATTAAAACTTTTTAATCACCAAATAGTTAATTTTGTGATCAACTTTTTCACTTACGACTTACACATTACGACAATCAAATATCGTAAAACACAATACACTTTTCCACTTACAACTTTATATTATCAACCAAACACCATAAAGCTTACATGCATGTAACTCATTTACAACTGTAAAAGACTTTACTAAATACAACTTACGAATTACGGCCAGTTACGACAACCAAACAGGCCCGAGAGTTGAGCCTCCCTTTGCACTCACCACCGAAGTTGTTCCACGACAATATTTCAGCGCTTCATGCGGCCGCAATTCCCGTCTTTCATGCTCGGACTCATCACACAGAAATCGATTATCACTTCATTCCTGTAGATATATTTACGAAGGGTCTTACAAGAGAACGCTTCAACTTCCTTCAGATAATGCACTTGCAAAACACAAACAATAAGTTCGGTCAAAAATTACTTCGGTGCTCAAGGACATGGCACTTAACTATATTCATGGGTGTGCAGTGTCCACACCTAATTTCTGAAGTGGTGTGGCAATGAATGATAGTGTGCTATACCTGTGAATGGCTCTTAATGTTTCAGAAGAACAAGATGACAGACATTTGATAAATTTACAGAGACCAGATACATTCACCTGTGAATGGCTCTCAATCAAACAATCATTGTGCATCGTAACCTCATTTCTTACCGTAGTTTTGCTAAGGTTACATTCCATCTAGTTCTTGCAGTGCTGATGCTAAATCCTATAGTACTAGCTTATTAACAATCAAAACTTATTTCTGCCATCCTTTTTAATTTATAAATGAACTAGTTAGAAATATCACATTTACACGAACAAACCATCCTCAAGTTCACAATGAGAATATGCTCACAGAAAGAGGCATCCAAGATTATTCGTTCACGAAAAGTACTATGTGCTAACAGAAAGAGTCATCGCAGATAGAAGGGGTTGTTAACAAACAGAATACCTGCAACTTGTTACATGCTCAAGTATTATTGACCATCATATATACCAACAGGCCAACCGATAAAGTGTATTACTAAATACTCAAGGGTGTAGACATACAGGCAGAAGTTTTATCAACCTAGATGTAGATAAAACAAATTGTAGAGGCCAGCAGACTGAACAAACAATAAGAAATGCACAAGGCAGCCTAGTTATTTGTAATGTCATATGGGTATGTTATATGTTCAACAGCTAAATCCATATCTGATAACAGATGCACAACAGACTGTCAGAAACATTCTATGAGCTTCGGTATCGCACCTCAGCAAAATGACCACTGTCACTGAAGTTAGTTTCTTCCAGCACAACTTAAAACTCAATCTGGAGTCGCAGTACCTTGGCGAGGACAGCAAACCCCCTCACCGTTATCAAATTATTACGAGGCTCTGAACCACATACCTGAATAATTTCATCTGGATTAGATAGGACCATCAGAAATGTAATCAAATCCTACCATGCAACATACCATGTCCATTAGAGTTTAAAAGTTTATTTTATCATATTCAATCAATAGGGTCTGTTTGTTGGCAGGAAAAGCATCTATGAAAACACTATAGGAGCCTCCACATCAGTAATTTCCCAACTGCGTGTTTGGTTCATCACAGTTAGAAAAAAAAAAAATCATGATGACATGGGCCCTCACTAAAAACTCAAATTTGATTTCACAGCGATGGGGAAAGGAAAGGAAACCCTGTGAAATCACTATAGCTACAGTAATTCTGCAGGGATTCTGTGGTGGCGTGACAGATCCACAGAAATCAGCTTTTTTTGGATTCAATTCAAACAGCCCCTTAGTGGCATCTTATAGGTTTCCTAACAGTTTTCAGGAGTGTCATCAGCTCAGAAGTGTGACAGAATTTCATAATGATAAAAGTATACCTTGTAAGTTTCCCATAAGTCTCAAAAGCTGCCCGTTTCCTTCTCCTATTAAACCTCAAACTCTACAGGGGAGAAACACAAATGCAACTGGAAAAAGCAGTATGAGTTGGAAATACAACTGTTATGTACAGAACACGCCAACAACACTGAACGGCGTCAGCAGAGCAGCCGGACTCAGGTCTTAAATAACATCCATTATAAGTCCTACTCATGCCGAATTATGTTCAAAGCATGGCTACACTGCAGAATTACGCCGAATTGTCTTTCTTGTTTCTCCTGATAAGCCTGCTGGTACACATCGAAGTTCAAGAACCAAGTAGAAAGGAAAGGATTTTTGAAGGCATAATCCAGAGCAGTGGTTTATCTACAGATGACTGGTGTCTTGAAGCATCAGCTTTCAGAAGGGAAATCAATGGCATTGAACTTAACACAGCCTAGTGGCCAAATCAAGAGTGTCCAGCTTAGACAAACAATAGTATAGATGCGACAGAACAGAACATGTCATTGCCTACAGCAGTTAATTGATTTAGAACTTGTCTAACATCAAAATAACTATTCGTTCTTCCCCTTTCTATTAAAAATCAATAATACATTAAGGGAAAATTTATCACAAATTCTTACAGTAGACACAAGTAGACCACCCACCTTCACAAACCAACAGTTTCAGATCACTGGATTTCACTTGAGTTGCAAATGAATTTGAACTCCCTCGTGAATGGTTTAACGATGCAGAATTTGTGGTTAATAATACCCATAATTCACTTTGTTTCCAGAGCATGTCTCAAATCATTGAAATAGAAACTTTGGCTATAAGCCCCATTCACAAACTAATGAAGTGAAATCCTGATATCAGCCTCTTCTTTCTTGTGTAGCATGAAAACTTGATTGAACTCCTAAACATGAAAGATCAGTTTATCACCTTTCAGAGAATATTAGCAGTCAATGAATAAAATAAATCAGCTTACCTCAAACATAACTAGTGCTTCAGCTTTTTATAAATGGTCATCTTCTACCCAGTGCAGGAAGATATTCCTAAAACATAGATTGAGAATAGCAATCCAAATGTGAAGCCATGTCGGATGGAAGTGTCGGACACAGATAGGTAACAATACTTACATTTTCTATTTACTTTTAGAATTTGTTGTGTCAATTTGTCATGTTCCCGTGTCAGTCTGTTTGTGTGTCCGTGCGACATAATTGTTGACCCATTACACGTGAATTTAAGAAAAATTTTAGAATATTTCATAATTTATAACCTTTGCCTGAATCCAGTTAGCCCTTCAAAGCATATATCCTCATGCAAATACTCCTAAAACCAAGAACAGTTCACCTATTATATGAGTATTTGAGAGACAATAAGTTTTTTAAATACATTACAATATACAACCTTGCAAATCCCACAGTAGCCATTCGGTTTGGGGGCTGAGCCTTGCCCATTACAATGATAAGAATCTAAGGTTGGACATTTCTGGAAACAGGATGCAGTTTGTAACCTCTTCTCTGCACACGAAACTAACAAACTTACAGCGAACATTTCCATAAAACAATATGCTGCAAAGAGATCAAGTAGGATGGTGAATGACACTGAACATCACGGTTCAAAGACTCAGCCGAGTCTGAGACGAGTCGGCCGAGTCGTATCCGTTTCGGTCCGCTCCGAGACGAGAGTCCGAGTCACGAGTCGGTCGACTCAACTCAGAGGAGACCGACTCGGCCGAGAATCGGAGTTGACTCGATCGACTCGGCATTATGATGATGATTTTGTACCTCATCGCAATTCAATGTGAAAATAACTACATTAGCATGTATTTATGAATGTAGTTTCTGCAATTTACTATATTGTGCATGTATTTTGATATGCTTCTACCGACGACGCGTGTATTTATACTTTCACTTTATGTTTAGTGTGCTAGGTGATATATTTTGGACATATAATATATGAATGTGGATATCTACATTTTTTAAAGATTTGTCGTGATTTTTTCAGAATTTTTTGAGGTTTCTATGTAGCGTTTTGCGCGTATCGCCCGATACCGATCCGAGTCGCCGAGACCGATCCGTCTCAGTGCCCGCCGAGTCGGTGGCCGAGACCGCGACTGTGAACCATGCTGAACATGTATCCTTAAAGTAAACATAAATCGTGAAGAGGAGATTGCAGAAAAGGATGGCATCCCCTTATTTATACCCCATGTTCCAGCAAATTAGACTTCTGAGGAGCCAAGAGAACTATCACTGTCAGCCATTAACCCACCCATACCACTCGAACATGCTCTTGCAAGCCCCCATGCCTCTTTAAAACTATGTCAGACAACAGGCATAACTAGATTTGTCTAAGGTTACCCTTAAGCATCCTGGAATAAGCAGTATAACATAATTTATAAACATATACCAAAACGCTACGACTAGTTTGCTTCATTAATGAAAAAAGCAAGCAAGAGATACCGGTATACGCAACTCTCAAAAAGGTTCAAAAAATCAAATCGGGTAAAAATGGACTAGTAACATAGGGAAGCTTAGCCCATAGCCTTTGATTCTGTGATCTTGGGGGTTTAAGTTTGCTCTCAAGTTCCACTGTATGCAAACTTACTAGAGCACCCAGTAGATCCCAATCTCGATCTAATCACCTAAAGCAGAATAACAATGGTGTGATGTAGCCCCAATTCATGCAGTATAATGCATCCACCTTGTTTGGCCATGCAAAATCAACTAAGGGTAATCTTGACAATAAATCAACTAAACTGAAATAAAAATAGATGTAGTTAATCAAACAGAAAAGTCAGAGAAATATTTGGGCTAATCTGTGATGTGTTGATCCATGATTAGTATATGACTTGAACAAAATCTCTAATATAGTCTTTAAATACATAACAATTTGGATAATTTGATTCCGTGCATGATTATATTAAACAAGTTTATCTTAGAATTCCCCACTTTTTTGTTTCTTCTTTTCTTTTTCTTTTTTTCTGAGGAGAAATTTATGGTTGGAGCAAAGGAGGTTGTCACATTTCCTTCGCCTATAAACATTAAAATACTGACATCTCCTTTTACCATTGCAACATTCTACAAGCAGTAATTACTTTAGACTAATACCCAGATTCCCTCAAAAGTTCAATTTTAGTGGTTGATTCAAATAGTCAATGGGAAAATTCAATCCACATTGACACATGTTTGCAGAAAGATGCATCTCAAACACACAATTTACAAGAAAATTAGAGATCTCAACTGTGGTATTGCACTAATTTGCAAGTCACTGCGGCTTCAAGTTGGTAAGAGCATCTTCACTCAATGCCCAATTGCAAGCATGACACAAGTGGTAAGTATCCTCCCCTAGGAAGCAATTGCCAAGGGTCATCGTAGTTACAACTCCTGAGCTGTTGCTCCTAATTTTTGTCTATCTAGACGCACAAAGGTTCCGTGCGTGACCGACGACATTATTGATGTTTTTTTTAAATTTATTATTAACAAAGGCCATAACCCGCCGTATCCCAACCCAACCCTTTTGCCACTGAGCCATGTCTCAGTGGCTAGCATTATTGATGTTGAGTGTGCAATATAGCACTAGCAATAGCCCCAAGGAATGCAATAGGGGAAAATGGACTTCTGCTACAAATACACGCTAGCAATAAGAGCAGCTCGTTGTCCACCGAAATAATATGTGTGAGTGAGCAATACTGACAACCTTAAGGAATTCACAGGTTGGCAAAGAGCAGAGAAAGCTCCTCTTCAGCCAAAAGGATGGGATACTGTCCAATTCCTCACCAGTCATACAAGGGACTAACTATTCGGCAAAGGGATACCTATTACGCCTTTCACATTTTAGAAGAAGCAAAATTACAAGTTAAATAAAATGAACCACATAAGAAATGGCTAAGATTCCTCAGTTTCTAAGAAATGCAAAGTAAGCAAGACTGTTGTATCAAGAAATGGAACTTTATTACTGGCAAATGACAAAAATGATGCCAAGGGAAAGTGAAATTCAGATGCATAATGCCTAAAATTAATATGGCTTTATATCATGAAAAAACTCACCTTACAACCATATGGATTTTCATTTCATCTTAGCAGCTCCAAGGACCTAGGTGTTATAGGTTTAAAAAGTAATGGCTCTTAAAGGGCTGGCTCAAGATGAATATTAAATGTGAAATTTAAGTGGGTGCTGAAATCTAAGATTGAAGATAAAATATGCCATTAAGAATCTCACATCAACCCTTGAAGAGAGGGCAATTTCTTGAATGAAAGCAATTAGAGGCAAATTTTATTAGGTGCAAAATTCTTGAACAGAGAAATTTGGGGATGGAGTAGATTTTTTTTACTTTCCTGAACATGATGTTTAAGCTCATGTAATCGCGGGGCGCGGAATGGTCTTACTTTTTATCAAGGACAAGGGAAAGAGATAGTGAGCTAATGGTCTTACTTTTATCTTTTTCAAAAACATTACTTTTTATCGAGGAGAAGGGAAAGAGATAGTGAGCTAATGGTCTTACTTTTATCTTTTTCAAAACATTCGTGCATGATGATCATCATACACACATTGAATAAAGAATTTAGTGTATGGAACTCCAATTCCTGAAGAAGAGAAGTCTGGAGGGCTACCTGCCCATCTTCCATCCAATACTAGTTTTTTAATTCTAGCTCAAAGACAAACGGATTAGCGAACTCTAACCTATATTAAAAGCCTAAAACGAAACCTCGTAAATGTTTTAACCTTTGAAAGTTACTAAACCATTCTACCACCAAAAATCAAAAACCTTTAGCAACTTTATATTTCACCAATAACATAACTTCTTGCAAATAAAGCAAGTGAATGATGTGAGATCTTTTTCCACATTGAGACACAATTTCTATAAACTAATGTCAAGGATTTAGCACAAAGCATAGCAAATAATAACACCAAATTATAATTGAATAGTATTCAAACAATCTGATATTACTTATGACAATAATGTTAAATGTGTTTTTACAACATGAAGGCAAGAAACAAAACAAGCAATGCATAGTCTAGGCACTACCAAAGTCCTAACCCCGTAGCTTGTGCATGTCATCAACAATACTCATTATAAAAAGCAGTGCAAATAACAACAAAAAATCTTTACAAAAATAATCAAGATCACAATATTTGCATCTCCAAGAAATCAGCAGGTGTTGGTAACAAAATTTATAGAACATAAAAGAATGGATACAACATAGCAATAAGCAAAATTTCATTCTAAGTTCATCCTTCATGTAGATAATCAAGAATATGTGGATTATGTATCAAAATAGACAAAAAAGAACAGATAACAAAATGCTAGCATCAGCAACAACACATAATGCTAAATATGAACAGAAGACATAGATTAAATGACATGCATTCAACACATATATCAACATCCACTATGAACGAGGAAAACACAGCTTATGATTGAAAAATACAAACTATAAATGATGCTGAACAAGAGTCTCATGCTATCTTATAAGGATTGTATCGAGGATCCACATACACAGTAAACAAAAGAAAAACTAATGTACGAACATGAACGAAATAAGGTCTAAATCCCACCTCAGTCTCCCAACTCCTCAGGCAGTTGTACAAGGCATCCTTCCCCTGAGACAAAGAAAGCCCATTTTCCATCCGCTCCTCACAATTCAAATTCATCATCGAGCTTCAAAGCCTCCGCAGCCGCCTCCTCTTCCTCATCATCAATCACAAAGTAAGGGTTGTGAACCTCCGGCCTAAACCTGTACCCGGTGAACACATAGAAAGCCAGAGTGGCGAGCTCCCCAGCCACGACACTGGTCCACAGATACCGGTATGAGGTAATTGTAAGCAGAGCATAAACAACCACCCTCGTGAAGTAAATGTAGCAAATCACAACAATATAGTATTGCCGGAAAAGCGTCAGCTTCATGAGATTAACCGCCGCCTTCCCGTCCGTCCTCGCCGCCTCTCTAAGATTCTTAATAGACCAGACAATAGGAACAACACAGCACAGCAGCAGAGCACATCAACAAGCAAGAACACCTGCTTCCAGTGACCCAATCCCTCGCATAAGGCCCAGACTCATCGATCGCCACCTGGGCAATGTTCGCCACAATCTGCAGCGGGATCACCACCATCAGCACCTTCTTCTCCTTATCCTGCAAGTAGGGTTTCAAGAACGACCACCCAGTCCCAATCAACACAATCAAGGTGAACAGCGAGATCCCCTTCAAGAAGCTGAAGATGTAGAACAACACATCCCACCCATGAGCGCTCCCAGTCCTCTCGATGTACGATTTGTCCTCGGCCTCGCACAGAAGATTCAGGGCCTTGAGGATCAACACAGCGAGCATGAAGTAGTGGATCCTGAACGCAGTCAACCGCTTCTTGATGAGAACCAAGACCCAGACCACGACGAGGGCGCAGTAGGCCAAGAAGAACAAGTAGTAGACGACCGGCAGCACGGCGGCCCCCGCCGACAAATAGATCCGCTTGCCGGACCTGAGCTCGAGGTTGTACATCGCGGACCGGACCGACATCGAGACCTTGAGCTGCGGGAGGCAGTTGGCGAAGAGGAGCGTGTACTGGCCGGGGTCGGACACGTGGAAGACGGATCCGAACTCGGAGGCGCGGACGGAGGGGGTGGAGGCGGACTGAGGGAGGCGGTCGAAGGTGAAGACGAGCTTGACGAGCTCGGACTGGAGGGCGCACGTGACATCGAGGTCCTGGATCTGCTGGAGCACGTGGATCCAGGTGTCGCGGGTGCTGAGGAAGAAGCCGAGCTGGGAGAGGTCGAGTTCGGGGTTGGAGTCGGAGAGGGAGATGCCGGAGACGTTGAGCTCGAGGATGCCGGCGTGGGTGAACCCGAACTCGTCGAAGGGGATGATGGTGCGGGCGTCGGATCGGATGTCCATCACCCGGATTTCCGCGGACCCGGATCCGATAAGGAGGAGGAAGGAGAGGAGGAGGGGGAGATTTCTCGAGATCATCGCCATCCAGATCTCGCTCGCTGGATCTCTGATCTTGATGGGGTGCGTGGCGAGAAATTTTGGAGAAAATCAGTGGGAATGGGGAAGGGGTTTTATGCGGAGACGCGGGAATGATTAGTCTTGGGTTGAGTGAGAATTACGAGAACGTGCCACTGAAAATGGTTATGGGAAGGGATGGCAGTGATGTAATTTGAGAGAATATTGGGGGTGGTTTGAGAACCGTAGGTTGGACCGGGTTCGCGTCGGTGACTCGGTGGCGTTTGGGGCTTGTTGGTTTGGGAAATTTTCAATGAGAAAGTTCCTTTCGGCCCAACATTGGTGGGCTCCAAGGACTTTTTCGCTCGTTATGTTTGAATAATCAAATTCAAAAATTAAAAAAAAAATGTTAGTGAGCTACGCTAACAATGATATTTTAGATGCTGGGCCTGTTTGTTTCTGAAATTTTCACGCGGAAATTACATTTTTAGCCTGATATATGGTGGGTCAAGGGCTTTTTCACACTCAAATTTAGAAAAAAAAAATGTTATTGTACCTAATAGATTTTAATATTTTAGAACACAGTGACTGAAAAAAAATGAGAGAAATCCACTCTGAATGAGCCCCATCATTTCTTTTTTCCATTAGAAAATTGAGTGAATCCCACTGTTATTTTCCAAGGAAAAAAAACTTTTCCAAACATGTAGGACCAGAGCATTTTCCTCCCGCAGTAACCGGAAAAAATGCGAGAAATCTACTGTGAATGAGCTCCAGCACTCTCTTTTCCACGAGAAAATTGAGTGAGTGGGCCCATCTCTGTGTTCCAAAAAACGTTTCACCAACAAACAGGCCCGCCTAACTTGGGAGAGGGTGGGGGTGGTGGAACCGGGCGAGGGGTGCTTTTTGGAGAGATGGGGGATTTTTTGTTTTAATAAAATATGCTCAAAAGTATAGTTTATTTGTTATTACCTTTCTCTGAAAATTGCCTGGCTCGTTTGATGAGAATCGTATAGTTGAAGCCCCTGATGATAAATGAACCTGTATAGAGAATTTGTATACTGTTGAATGGGAGCCAAGAGACGTGGGTGAGTGGAGTTTTTAGAGTGGGATTTCAAAGCAAACTCACGTTTGACAAACTCTCACAAAGCAAACTCTAAAAATCCAACACATTTTATAGCTTTTAGAGGTGAAAAAGTTGGATCCATGGCAAACTTGCGCATCAAACTATTAAAGAAAAGACTCGTCAGTATAGTGGATGAATTCAGTGAAAAAGTCATAGATCTAGAAACAAGCACTGCTTGCAGATGAAGAATCATCTTTTTGAATTTTTTCCCATAGTCGATGGCCGACGGTGGAGATGACGCGGGCTAGGAATCCGAAGAGGTGAAAGAGGGGCTCCCAGTTGGTGGCAAGGACGCGGCGGCAAGTGAGTGAAAATCCATATGACAACTCTAAAAGGGGTGAATAGGGTTTAAAACTAATTAGAACAATAAATATCTGATTAGATTGGATGAACAAAATGATACTATAAATACAAGTATGCAATAATAAATCAATAGAAAATATATATATATATATATATATATATATATATATATATATATATATATATAATATATATATATATATATATATATATATATAGGGGGAGAGAGGGGGAGAGAGAGAGAGAGAGAGAGAGAGAGTTAACACGTGATATATAGTGGTTCGACCACCAACCGGCCTACCCGCTACTCAGAGGCCACATCTCCAGAATTTCAACCATTCTCTAATGGTACCTTCCTTCCGAGTAGAAATTTAGACCTTTTACAACCGACATCTTTTTCAAATAGAAGTCTAGACCATACAACTACTTCTTTTCTGGGTAGAAGTGTAGACCTTCACCAACCCAGTTCCCAAGTGGTTGGATTTCTCACCAGCAAACAATCACAACAAGAATTTGTTCTCTTTACAAGATAATAACCAATGTAGTTCGGATACCAAGAAATAAAATTTACATTTTGAGACTCTACTAGAAAGAAGAATTAAGACAAGTAAAGCTTGACACGTTCAGATCTAAATGCTTGAGAAATAAAATTGAAAGCTTAGATTTAGAATCTAAATAAACTTTTGAAGAGATTGAGATTGGAAAATAGAAGGTGTAAAATAAGTCTCAATCACAACAAGAACTTGAAAATATTGAAAAATAAGCTTGAGAAAGAAATATTTACTTTGGAAATCTTTGAGTGAAAAAGCTATCAAAAGTTTTCTCAAAAAATTGGTGAAAGTATGGTGAGTAGTAGTATTTAAAAAGAGGAGAAGGTGAATGTGGGTGAAAAGTGTTGGCCCGAAGGCCCATCACTCTAGTTTTGATGATGATCAACTTATGTAGTTATGTTTACTAATGATCTTGTGTTTAATTAGTGTCAGATTTATGATTAAGATCTTAGTAGGTGTGGAGCTTCAATAAAGGATGTTTTGGAGCTAGCACCGGTTGATTCACGAGCCTATGCATCAAGACCACGTCAAGAGTTGAGCTCGTTAGATCGTGTTTGGACCAAGTCTAGAAGATGAAAAGGCTTCAAGTGAAGACTTCAAGAAGATGAAGACTTGTGTCTAGGTATAAGATTTTTGTTTTTAGATAAAATGTAAATGATAGAATAGTTGATGGATTGCTCAAAAACATATCACACACACACTCTTAATTTAGTTGTCTTTTCATAAAAGATTTTTAGTTTTTAGAAAAGAATTTTTACTTTGGAAAAATACTTTGGTTTTTGGAATTTCTTTTATACATATCTTTTAACCAAAACCATATTTAGAGCTTAATGTCAAAAACATAGATATCTTATTTGTGTAGTGGATCATATCCATACACACTATACTTTAATGAATTCAAAATATCTTGTTTTTGTATCATGAAGAAGTTTGGAAAACAAGTTTTAGAAAAATACAAGTTTTCAATTGAGCCAATATTTTCAAGTTACAAAAATAGTTCAAAACATTTGTAACATGCCTTGATTTTGTGCAAGCATGTTTGTTTATCAAAGTATATTGGTAAACTATTTTTGTAGATTTTTATATATTTTATGGGATTTTATTTCAATCAAAAAGACCAAGTTTTAATCCCAGATTTTCTGTTCCAGGCTTCAGCCAAGTCGACTAGTCGACCTACCAAGTCGACTAGGGCTGAAGTCGGTCGACCGGCTCGGTCGACCGACGTGCACGCCTTGACCTGGCAGATGGCCGGTCGACCGACACAGTCGACCGGAACTGAGAGCAGTGCTCTCTGTTCTTTTCGGTCGACCGGAGGCTCCAACGGTCTGATTTTTTGACCGGACGGTCGACCGACAGGCCTGACAGAATCCCAACGGCTAGTTTTTCTAAGCCTATAAATTTAGGGGTTTGGGTATTATTTT
Source organism: Agave tequilana (assembly GCA_038442645.1). Classification (NCBI taxonomy): domain Eukaryota; kingdom Viridiplantae; phylum Streptophyta; class Magnoliopsida; order Asparagales; family Asparagaceae; genus Agave; species Agave tequilana. Next base: position 43,039 of record JAVJIF010004782.1, read on the forward strand.
CACCAAGATTTGGAGAGTATTTTTGAGCCAGTTTTTCCAATCCTTTTCAGAGGTTTTTCTCCACAAATTTGAGAGAAAATATTTCCTATCAAAAGGAAGATTTTATCAAGAGTGTTAAAAGAGATTCTTTGAGTTTTCCTCCACCATTCTCTTCCTTGTTTTCTCACACAACACTTGAGCTATCCATTGCTATATCTACCCTATAGGGAGTGTTATTGTGAGAGGATTTTAGGTGATCAAGAGTTGTGATCACCAAAGTTCTACCTTGTTCCTTTGAGAAGGCGGACGGTTGTGTTCGCATTGTTTCGGGTCCTAGTGAGGACTCGGTGTTTCGGGTTCGGGTGCGAACTCTTTGTTTGAGGTGCGGCCTCGACGAGCCGGTGGGCTTGCGGTGTGTACGGACTAGGGAGTCCGAGAGCTTGTAGGTGTTGCGGCACCGGGTGATCCATTGGGATCGATTATTGTGGAAATCCTTCGTGTGTCGAAGGCGGGGATGTAGAGCAAGTGTGCTCGAACCTCGAAACAAATCCCTTGTGTTTGTGATTGCTCACTCTCTCTCTTTGTCTCTCGTTTATATCTTGCATACTTTTATTGTCTATCTTTATATGCTTGATATATTCATTTGTGCTCATTGATATACATGCTTGGGTTGTTTGCTAACACTTGTATTTAACCAAGAGAGCCAACGTGGCACCTCAACCCTTATCAAGGGGAATCTAGAGGAGTTTGTCCAGAGCCCTTCACGGGGAATTCGGCAACACTCTTGTGTTATACGTGGTGTTTAGTTTAAATAGTTTTATTTGGTCATAATAGTTTTTAGCTTCCGCACTATTTGGCATTAAGTGACCATTAGATTAGCCATCACCTATTCACCCCCCTCTAGGTGAACTTACAATTGGTATCAGAGCCAAGTGCTCTGAATTTGGGTCTTATAACCTAGAGTTAAAGATCCTCATTTTTAGGCTAATCACAATATTTGTACACACACCATGGACTTCATGTCACCACCCACCTTTGACATTCTTAACATCCAAATTTGGAAAGTTAAGATGTCTTTGTACCTCAAGGCCCTAGGCATTCATGTTTATCTTGCCACTACTAATAATGCATATTGTTTAGATGGTAAGAATTTTGAGGCTAATGCAAAAGCCCTTAATGCTTTAAAGTCTACCCTAGATGATGTTTATTTATCTAAAGTTCCTAACTTTGATTCGGCTTTTATAGTATGGAATACCCTCATCTCCCTTGGCGAAAAAGATCAATACTATGCGGGGAGCGATTCGGACGTCGGAAGCAACACCTCCAACTTGTGCTATATGGTCTAAGGGGATAACCCCCTTGAGGTAACTACCGAATCCGAGGTAGATGAAGATAATGACATGTCATATGAAGAGCTCTCTACATTTTTCAATTATTGCTTAATAAATATGACATGATTAAAAAGGATAATAAAAATTTGAAAAGGAAATTTGATTGCATGCATATAGAACAAGATTCATTTAGAAACAAGATTGCATGCTTAGAAAAAGAAAAGGAAGATTTGAAAAATGAGAATGTTTCCTTATTTTCAAAATTGAATGATTTGTGTAAAGGAAACAATACTTTGAAAAATAAAATTGACTTGGTGGAAAAACAAAAAGAAGTTGTTTTTCAAGAAAATAAGTCTTTAAAAAGAAAATTTTGTGAAAAAGGAAAGGATTTTGTTTCTAAAAAGAAAAAGACTTTTGATCATGCTTTACATGCCACCACCTCTATTGATCAAAATGAAGTTAATTTTTTGAAAAAGAAAATGAATTGTTTGAGTTCAACTTTGAACTCTTGTGCATTTAACCATACTAGGTTGGAGTCAATGTTTTCAAAGAAACAAACTCCACACATTCATGCACAACATCATCAAGCATATACTTATGTTGCACGTTATGATCACACTCCTACACATAAGCATTCTAAGGTGTACACATGTACACATTGTGGCCGCAAAAACCATTTAGCAAAATTTTGTTATGACAAGTTGCATCATTTTAATTTTGCTAATAATAAAAATTTTTTGGTTCCTTACAAAGCTAACCCCCAAGGACCCAAAGTGTTGGCCCAAAGGCCTTCCACCCTAGTTTTGATGATGATTAACTCATGTAGTTATGTTTACTAATAATCTTGTGTTGTTTAAGTTTCAGATCATTAACCAAGATATTAGTTGGTGATTAGCTTCAACAAGGTGTTTAGAAGCTTTTCATGATGATTCCAGGGCCAAAGCGTCAAGATCACACATTGCCTAGCCCATGGATGGAGTTTTGGAGCAAGTCTACTTGAAGATGAAGATCATCAAGAAGACTTAGGTATCCATAGTTTAGTTAGTGTGTTTAGATCCAATTTGTAAAGCTTAGTATAGTTGATATGCTCAAGTGCACAACACACACGTTTTCATGTTTTGGATTTGGTTTTCATGAATAGTAGATCAAAACAAGTTTACTTTATTTCTATGTATATTAGATGTATTCTAGATATACATACATGGTTTAACTTGCTAGACAAACTTATTTTGATATCCCTATTCATGTGTTGAAAAATCAAGTTTGATTAAAATACAAGTTTTGTTTTTGATAAAATTTGCAAGACTCAAAAATGAATTGATATGATTAATATATATCTTGAAATTTTTATCACAAGTTTGTGTTTCCATATAAAATGATAAAACTATTTTTGGTGATTTTTAGAAGTGTTAAAAGATTTTTAGAAAAATATTTTATAGTGTTTTTCTGACCCAAATTTCTGTTCCAGGCTTCAATCAGTCGACTAGTCAACCTGACCTAGTCGACTTGGGTGAAGTCGGTCGACCGGGCTGGTCGACCGACGTGCACAAATCTGTGCACGTTTGGAGGCATTGGGACGGTCGACCGCTCGGGTCGATCGGGGCACTTACAGTGCTCTCTGTTTGTTTCGGTGGACCGGGCCGGTCGACCGCAGTTGCCCAACGGTCATATTTCTGACCGTTGGCGGTCGACCGGGCCGGTCGACCGTTGCCTGTCAGAGCTGCCAGCTCAGCTCTAATGGCTAGTTTTCTGATGGGCCTATATAAACCCCATCTCTTTGGGTTTTGGCCAAGGTTTTTAGAGACAAAATTTCCAGACTTTCTTTATTGTTTTAAAAGAGTTTTTAAAAGAGTTTTGAGCCAAAAGGAATTCATCTTATTTGTTTTTAGGTTTTTGGAAAAATCAAAGAAAAGAATATTTTGGGAGATTTGTCTTGGTTTTCATTCTATATCTTTTGCAAGAATTTTCCCAAGTGTTTTTCTTTGTTGCTTGTTTTCCAAACACCTAGTTTCCACACTTGAGCTATCACCTATCCTAATCTATTTAGGATCTTGTTTTTGTGGAAAAGAAAAGAGAAAAGAAAGAGAGATTGAGTTTGTGGTTTTTGGAACCACTTGTTGTAAACACCCTTATTCTTGTTGTATCCCTCTTAGGTAGAGGTGATCGGGTGATTGGTTTGCTCCCTCTAGTGAGAGGTGGAGTTTGGTTGTAAACCCTCTTCGGTAGAGGTGTTGGTTGTTGTGGTTGTTTGGCTAAGGGCCTACCCCTCTTGTGTGAGGAGGTGTTTGTTTGAGAGAGGAGTTAGGTACTCCATTGTTGTACAAATCCTTCTCGGTGAAGGTTCCCTCGGTGGGAGTCCTCGGTGGACGGTATAGTGGATTGGAAATCCTACACGGTGGTGTAGGCGGGGATGTAGAGCTAGGGGCTCGAACCTCGAAACATATCTTGTCATAGCGTTTGATCCAATATCTCTCAACTCTCTCTCTCTTATAATTGTGCAAAGCATCATACCTCATTCATATCATATATTGCTTGTGTTGAGCATTGTCATATCATATCTATTTGCTTGTGTTGTGCCTTGCATAATTCACATTGCTATATCTTGTATATGCTTGGTTGTTTGTGTGTGCTTCACTTGTACCTAATCAACAAGAGCTTCACATAGCACCTCAACCCATTCAAGGGGAATCAAGAGGAGTTAGTCCAGAGCCCTTCACGGGGAATTCGGCTACACTTGTTGATTGTACTAAGCGTGTTTGCAATATTTGCATTAGCTTCCGCATTTAGCGCACTTAGTTTTGCATTTAGTTCTAGATTAGAACTAACACCTATTCACCCCCCTCTAGGTGTCCCTTTCAATTGGTATCAGAGCTAGTGCTCCTGATACTTAGGCTTAACATCCTAGGAGTGAGATCCTTTGTTTGCTAATCTATTGTTTGCATTTGCTTATTTTGCACACATATAGTTTATCATGGCTTTCATGACCCCACCTATGTATGACCCTTCCAACATTCATGTTTGGAAGATTAGGATGACCGTTTATTTACAAACCCTAGGTCATAAAGTTTACCTTGCCATTACCAAGGAATCCTTCCTTAGTGATAGCAATCATATAGGGGCCAATGCACAAGCCCTAGAGGCCATTAGAAGCACATTATCTAAAGAATATCTTATACATGTTTCTAATATTGATTCCGCTTTTGTAGTGTGGAATATGTTGACAACCACCACCACCTCCGAGCTTCTATTGCCAAATCAACCGGAGGAATCTAGTGGAGAATCCGATTCACAATGCTTCATGGTCCAAGGGAATGACTCCCTTGAGGTACATTCGGAACCCCACTTAGATAATGATGATTGTGCTAGTTCTTCAAATGATTATGTTGATCCTCATGCCTTAAATGAAGAACTTTCTATTGTTTGTGAAAAATTAATAGAAAAATATAATTTGTTGAAAAAGAAAAGTCTAGGAATTGAACAAGAAAATAAGAGTTTGCATGCTAGACTTAACAATGTTTTGCAAGAGAAGGTTGAGGTCTATAATGAAAGGGATTCATTGAGATCTCAATTGGATCTTGCACTAAAAAAATGAATTTTTAAAATCTAAAAATGATTGTGAAACACTTTTGAAGAAAAATGAGAACTTGTCTTCGAAAGTTGATTTTGTTTTAAAAGAGAATGTTGCTTTGAAAAATAAAATAATTTCCATTTCAAATGATTTAGATGTGTGTTTAAAGAAAAATGTTGTTTTGAAAAACAAGATTGATGAACATGTTTGCCATGCTAGGGTAGTTTCACCTAGATCACCCCTTGCATGCTCCACTTCTTCTATGATTAAAAATGATATAAACATGTTGAAGAAGAAAATGGATTGTTTGGGCTCCACTATGAGCCAATGTGCTAAGAACCATACACGCTTGGAATCCTTGGTTCGAAAGAAACAAGTTCCATCTTTTATGCATGCACACCCTCCACGGCATACACATGCTCCACACGGACACCATCAACACATGTATGCTCATGTGTACACATGTACACATTGTGGCCGAAAAGGTCATCTTGCTAAATTTTGATATGATCGTTTACATGTTGAGAATTTAGCAAAGAAATTTGTTTGGGTTAGAGAAGGGACTAACCCCCATGGACCCAACAAGATGTGGGTACTAAAGACCACCCCTCCTATTATTTTTGATGTAGGTGTGGGCTCTCACATGACGTGAGAGTGATGACACCTTGGAGTGGATGCGTTCCGGACTTAAAGGAAATCTATTGGATGCATCACTTTCAAGGGAAGATTTGGTAGAGAGGACCATCATGTTTTGGAGACAAGGAAAGTTGCTTCTTCGGTTTTGGTAACAATCCTTTACTCCCATTTATTGTTTACATGCTTTCCATTTCATTATTTATAGCATGTTTTTGATGTCTATGGATTAGTGTGTAATTACCATGTTTATTAGATCCTTGACATACATGTATAGTATTTGAGACACACATGCTTATGTGAACCCATACTTAGTGTTCTCACTATTGTTTAAGCTATAATGTACATCATGAATCTAATACATGTGAATTTACATAGTAATCATGTTTTAGTTTTATCATGATGATTTTTTTTTATTGAGTTTTGATGCTTCATGTGTAGGTTACATGTTTAGATGTTAGTTTTCATTAAGACTAGTTATATACTTGTGCATATAGTGGGCCACAAATAAATCTATATATGTTTGAGTTGAATGCTTATTTGAACCCATTAGATGTGCTAGTATAATCTAGTTTTGATGATTCATGCATTTTAAACTTGTATTCCTATTTTTGAATTTGTTTTATGAGTTTTCACTTCATGTATATGTTTGTATTGCCAAACTTTAAGATATACATGTATACCCCTTGAGTCATTTGCCTTTCATGCAAATCTATATATGGACTCAATTGTGTTTAGGGATATGTATGTATACTTATTGTGTTGACAATTCATACATATACCTTGAAATGAAATGTGTTTTGGTGAAGATTTAGCTTTTCTTGATTTTGTGTTTAATTGTTTAACTTCATGTATATGTCTATCTTGTCCAAACTATTAGATATACATGTTTATCCTTTTTGAGCCACGTGCCTTAATGCATATATTTTGTGGACTCGTTGTGTTTTGGATATGTATGTATACTTTAGTTTGTATTAGACATACATATGCCATGAAGGTTAAATAAGTTTTGATGATTTTCGTGTTTTCTTGTTTAAAGGAATATTGAGCTAAATTGTATATTTTCATGATCATGTTCTTCACATTATATTTGTACACTCACATTTCTTATTTACTCATGTGTTTTGTTTTCATGAGTCATATTTATGCTTCATCGACTTGAGTGTTTGATATCATGTGGATTTCATGTTTTATGAAAAATTATTTTTGTTGTATTCCTTACTTGAAGGATTTCGTACTAGTTTTAAAAGTTTTCCTATAACTAGTTCGTATTCTTCACTATGGTAGAGATTTTCAAACAAAACTATATTTTCAAATCTATTTTTGAAAACCCCTACCTTCCAAGGGCGGTTGGATGGGAGATCATGCTCATGTATGCTTTACTATGAAAATCATTTTAAACTTGAACCATGATTGGGTGGTAGATTATATGAGTTATACCATGCTTTTATTGTTATGTCAATTGGTATCATTGAACTATTCCAATTGGTATCAATTTTGATCCTTTGTGTATGCTCATATGTTTATTGTGTATGTATATTTTCAATTGGTATCATCTATTAGTGATTGGTACTCATTCTATTTCATACATATATACTTGTTTTATTTGTGCTTAAGATATAAATTTTTCACAAAATCTTGTTTATGCTAGTGCTTGAGCTTCAATTTTGTTTCAATTGATTACTTTTAAATTGGTATCAAGCACATGCATCTTTTTAGTTGGTATTTCATAAAGGGGGAGAAAATTCAATTTTGTCTTTCAATTGGTGATTCTTTAATTGGTATTTGTTTCCCACTCCCTTACTTTATGATTGAAAATTTCATATTGGTATCATATGTTTAATATGAAAATTATTTACAATTGGTATCAAAATTTTGTTTAGACATTCAAAATTTATTATGTTTAATTTCAATTGATATCAAGATGTTTCATGTGTTTTTGCTTAAAACTGGTATCTAAAAATTTTGTTTTTAAGAAAAATACAAAAGTTTTGATTTGTATTGACTATATGCATATAGATTCATGTTGAGTGTATTGTCTATTGAAGAGCTTAACATCTCTTCGTTATGTGGTACACGTGTGTAGGGGGAGCTTCACATCTCCTCTTATGCATTACATAGTGTGTGTTATGTGAATTAGGGCTTAACATCCCTCTTTCATGTAATGCATATGTGTAAGGAAGCTAACTTAGCGTCTTCCTCTTCATGAATGTATATAGCATATAACATCTATTGATCTTTATTTATTTTCAATTGATATCAAGATGCTTCATTGACATATTTATCTATTGATATCATGTTGTTTATAGTCACCCCTTATTGACCTTGTTTTTGTTTTAGACAAAAGGGGGAGAACATTGTTTTATTGTTTTGATTGACTTAAAAGGGGAGAAAGATTTTTACCCCTCATTTTATTGTTTGGATTGTTTAACCCCTTCTTGATCTTTTTGTTTGACAAAAAGGGGGAGAAAAATTTGTTTGATTTGATTTTACTTTGAACCCTTTGTTGATGATTGACAGAAAGGGGGAGAAGTATTTGAGTTTATATGCATGTTTTCATTGCTTAAGGAGGAGAAGTATTTGTCTTCCTTGTTATTTATGCATATATGTTTTTGTATTGCAAATAGGAGAAAAAGATTTTGATTTATGCTTGTTGCATGTTTTATCTCCATACTTGCATACATATTCATGTGCTTCATTTCCATATCTTATTATTTATGTCTATGCATGAGTTAAGGGGGAGATTCTTTGAAGCTTAACTTTAATCCATGCATATATAACTCCATGAGTTTTGTCATCATCAAAAAGGGGGAGATTGTTGGCCCAAAGGCCTTCCACCCTAGTTTTGATGATGATTAACTCATGTAGTTATGTTTACTAATAATCTTCTGTTGTTTAAGTTTCAGATCATTAACCAAGATATTAGTTGGTGATTAGCTTCAACAAGGTGTTTAGAAGCTTTTCATGATGATTCCAGGGCCAAAGCGTCAAGATCACACATTGCCTAGCCCATGGATGGAGTTTTGGAGCAAGTCTACTTGAAGATGAAGATCATCAAGAAGACTTAGGTATCCATAGTTTAGTTAGTGTGTTTAGATCCAATTTGTAAAGCTTAGTATAGTTGATATGCTCAAGTGCACAACACACACATTTTCATGTTTTGGATTTGGTTTTCATGAATAGTAGATCAAAACAAGTTTACTTTATTTCTATGTATATTAGATGTATTCTACATATACATACATGGTTTAACTTGCTAGACAAACTTATTTTGATATCCCTATTCATGTGTTGAAAAATCAAGTTTGATTAAAATACAAGTTTTGTTTTTGATAAAATTTGCAAGACTCAAAATGAATTGATATGATTAATATATGTCTTGAAATTTTTATCACAAGTTTGTGTTTCCATATAAAATGATAAAACTATTTTTGGTGATTTTTAGAAGTGTTAAAAGATTTTTAGAAAAATATTTTATAGTATTTTTCTGACCCAAATTTCTGTTCCAGGCTTCAATCAGTCGACTAGTCAACCTGACCTAGTCGACTTGGGTGAAGTCGGTCGACCGGGCCGGTCGACCGACGTGCACAAATCTGTGCATGTTTGGAGGCACTGGGACGGTCGACCGCTCGGGTCGACCGGGGCACTTACAGTGCTCTCTGTTTGTTTCGGTCGACCGGGCCGGTCGACCGCAGTTGCCCAACGGTCATATTTCTGACCGTTGGCGGTCGACCGGGCCGGTCGACCGTTGCCTGTCAGAGCTGCCAGCTCAGCTCTAACGGCTAGTTTTCTGATGGGCCTATATAAACCCCATCTCTTTGGGTTTTTTGCCAAGGTTTTTAGAGACAAAATTTCCAGACTTTCTCTATTGTTTTAAAAGAGTTTTTAAAAGAGTTTTGAGCCAAAAAGAATTCATCTTATTTGTTTTTAGGTTTTTGGAAAAATCAAAGAAAAGAATATTTTGGGAGATTTGTCTTGGTTTTCATTCTATATCTTTTGCAAGAATTTTCCCAAGTGTTTTTCTTTGTTGCTTGTTTTCCAAACACCTAGTTTTCACACTTGAGCTATCACCTATCCTAATCTATTTAGGATCTTGTTTTTGTGGAAAAGAAAAGAGAAAAGAAAGAGAGATTGAGTTTGTGGTTTTTAGAACCACTTGTTGTAAACACCCTTATTCTTGTTGTATCCCTCTTAGGTAGAGGTGATCAGGTGATTGGTTTGCTCCCTCTAGTGAGAGGTGGAGTTTGGTTGTAAACCCTCTTCGGTAGAGGTGTTGGTTGTTGTGGTTGTTTGGCTAAGGGCCTACCCCTCTTGTGTGAGGAGGTGTTTGTTTGAGAGAGGAGTTAGGTACTCTATTGTTGTACAAATCCTTCTCGGTGAAGGTTCCCTCGGTGGGAGTCCTCGGTGGACGGTATAGTGGATTGGAAATCCTACACGGTGGTGTAGGCGGGGATGTAGAGCTAGGGGCTCGAACCTCGAAACATATCTTGTCTTAGCGTTTGATCCAATATCTCTCAACTCTCTCTCTTATAATTGTGCAAAGCATCATACCTCATTCATATCATATATTGCTTGTGTTGAGCATTGTCATATCATATCTATTTGCTTGTGTTGTGCCTTGCATAATTCACATTGCTATATCTTGTATATGCTTGGTTGTTTGTGTGTGCCTCACTTGTACCTAATCAACAAGAGCTTCATATAGCACCTCAACCCATTCAAGGGGAATCAAGAGGAGTTAGTCCAGAGCCCTTCACGGGGAATTCGGCTACACTTGTTGATTGTACTAAGCGTGTTTGCAATATTTGCATTAGCTTCCGCATTTAGCGCACTTAGTTTTGCATTTAGTTCTAGATTAGCACTAACACCTATTCACCCCCCCCCTCTAGGTGTCCCTTTCAAAAAGAATATGGGTACCAAAATTCTCACCTTGTGTATTTGATGTAGGTGAGGACTCTCACAAAACGTGAGAGATTTGATGCCTTGATGGTGGGTGCACTTGAACTAAAGGACACATACTTGGAGCACCGCTATCAAGGAGGTTTTGGTGGGAAAGACCACCAAGCTTGGAGCTTTGGAGTTGGTAACAATCTCTAAACTCTTACTTTTATGTACATGCTTTTTACATATATCATATTCATAGCATGTTCATGTTTTATTTGTTTTATGTGCTTCATGTGGTAAATACTAGTTTAAATGTAGTTTTTATCAAAACTTGTGTATATACATGTTCAAGTAGTGAGAATATTTGATTTATACTTCATTGCTCATTTATACTCACTATATGCACATGTATAGCCTAGTTTTGATGATTCTCTCATTTACACTTGTTTTGCCAATTTTCGTGTTTTTACTTCATGTATATGCATTTTTATTCAAATCTAATAAATATACATGTATATCCTTTTTGAGTCTCTTGCCTTCATGCAAATACCTTAAATAGACTCTTTTATGTTTGGGATATGTATGTGTATTGTTAGTTTTGCGTAAATCATATATATACCATGAAGATTAGTGTTTTAATGAAAAATGATTTTTCATTATTAAAATGTGTCTTATGATCTTTTTGAGCTTAAATGTCTATTTTCATAAAAATGCTATTTACATGATCTTTTAACACTCACATCTTCATTAATTATTTCATGACTTAGTTTCATGATCATTTTGAGTTTTATAGACCATGAGTGATTAAACCTTTATGTACTTAGTTATGTTTTATGAAAAACATATGATTTGATGTATTTGAAGAATTTTTAACTAGTTGTTCAAAAACTATTTTATACTAGTTATTTATTCTTCAATGTTTTATAAGTTATACACATAATCCTATTTTTAATCCATTGGATAAATTCTTTTGTATTCTCAAGATTTGATGCTTCATGAATTGAATATTAGTTTAAATGTTAGTTTTTGTCAACACTAGGATTTATACTTGTACATATTATGGGTCACAAATAAATCTATATATGGTTGGGTTTGATTGCTTATTTGTGCCTATTTGGTGTGCTAGTATAGCCTAGTTTTGATGATTCTTACATTTTTAAACTTGTATTCCCATTTTGGATTTGTGTTGTGATCATGTGCTTTCATTTCATGTATATGTTTATTTTGCCAAACTTTAAGATATACATGTATACCTCTTGAGTTATTTGCCTTTCATGCAAATCTATATATATGCACTCAATTGTGTTTAGGGATATGTATGTATACTTCTTCTGTTGTCAAAACATACATATACCTTGGAATATAATTTTTTTAATAAACAAAAAAAAATTTTGGTGATTTTTATGTTTTCAAAATTTATGATGATTTTCATATTGTCTTATTTAAAGGAATATTGAGCTTCATTGCCATTTTCATGTGATTTACACATATTTCATGAAAAATATTTTTATTTTATTCCTTATTTGAAGGATTCCGTACTAGTTTTTTAAACATCTTCATTTAACTAGTTCGAGTTCTTCATGTGGTAGATTATATGATGTATACACTTAAGCTTATTTTTCTATTGGTATCATTGGATATTTTCAATTAGTATCAATATGAACTTCTTTTGTATATACTCATATTTTGTTTTCCCATATATGTATGTATCAATTTCATTTGGTATACTCATTTTTCATACATATATATGAGTTATTTGTGCTTGAGTTAAAACTGATTTTTACATGTTTAAAGTACAAAGTTGTTTATGATAAGAAAATAAATATTTTAAGAAAAATTCTCAAGATTTGTTTTATTGAGAAAATTCAAAATTTTGTTTTATAAGAAAAATTCAAAATTTTGATTTGTATTGCCTATATACAAGGAGAGCTTAATATCTCTTCTACATATATATTCATGTTGAGAGTATTGTATATTGAGGAGCTTGACAACTCTTCTTTATGTGGTACACGTATGTAGGGAGAGCTTCACATCTCTTCTTATGCATTACATATTATATGTTATGTGAATTAGGGCTTATCATCCCTCCTTCATGTAAAGTATATGTGTAGGGAAGTTACTTAACCGTCTTCCTCTTCATGAATGTATATCGCATATAATCTTTCTTGATTGATTTGGTTTACCCCTTCTTTGGTTCTTTGTTTATGACAAACAAGGGGAGAAAAATTTGATGATTTTGTTTTTACTTTAACCCCTTTATTGATGATTGACAAAAAGGGGGAGAAGTATTTGAGATATATGCATGTTTTTGGTTAAAGGATTTATGTTTATGCATATATGTTTTGCTGTGCAAAGAGGAGAAAAAGATTTTGTGATTTTGTTTTATGATTAGCATTTTTACTCCTACATTTGCATACATGTTTATGTGCCTCATTGCATATTTATTTTGTTTATTTGTGATGCATGAGTTAAAGGGGAGCTTCTTTGGAGCTTTACTTTAATTCATGCATATATAACTTCATGAGTTTTGTCATCATCAAAAAGGGGGAGATTGTTGGCCCGAAGGCCCATCACTCTAGTTTTGATGATGATCAACTCATGTAGTTATGTTTACTAATGATCTTGTTTTAATTAGTGTCAGATTTATGATCAAGATCTTAGTAGGTGTGGAGCTTCAACAAAGGATGTTTTGGAGCTAGCACCGGTTGATTCACGAGCCTATGCATCAAGACCACGTCAAGAGTTGAGCTCGTTGGATCGTGTTTGGACCAAGTCTAGAAGATGAGAAGGCTTCAAGTGAAGACTTCAAGAAGATGAAGACTTGTGTCTACGTATAAGATTTTGTTTTTAGATAAAATGTAAAGGATAGAATAGTTGGTGGATTGCTCAAAAACATATCACACACACACTCTTGATTTAGTTGTCTTTTCATAAAAGATTTTTAGTTTTTAGAAAAGAATTTTTACTTTGGAAAATTACTTTGGTTTTTGGAATTTCTTTTATACATATCTTTTAACCAAAACAATGTTTAGAGCTTAATGTCAAAAACATAGATATCTTATTTGTGTAGTGGATCATATCCATACACACTATACTTTAATGAATTCAAAATATCTTGTTTTTGTATCATGAAGAAGTTTGGAAAACAAGTTTTAGAAAAATACAAGTTTTCAATTGAGCCAATATTTTTCAAGTTACAAAAGTAGTTCAAAACATTTGTAACATGACTTGATTTTGTGCAAACATGTTTGTTTATCAAAGTATATTGGTAAAACTATTTTTGTAGATTTTTATGTATTTTATGGGATTTTATTTCAATCAAAAGACCAAGTTTTAATCCCAGATTTTCTGTTCCAGGCTTCAGCCAAGTCAACTAGTCGACCTACCAAGTCGACTAGGGCTGAAGTCGGTCGACCGGCTCGGTCGACCGACGTGCACGACGTGCACGCCTTGACCTGGCAGATGGCCGGTCGACCGACACAGTCGACCGGAGCTGAGAGCAGTGCTCTCTGTTCTTTTCGGTCGACCGGGCGATCGACCGGAGGCTCCAACGGTCTGATTTTTCACCGTTGGCGGTCGACCGGATGGTCGACCGACAGGCCTGACAGAACCCCAACGGCTAGTTTTTCTAAGCCTATAAATTTAGGGGTTTGGGTATTGTTTTCACCAAGATTTGGAGAGTATTTTTGAGCCAGTTTTTCCAATCCTTTTCAGAGGTTTTTCTCCACAAATTTGAGAGCAAATATTTCCTATCTAAAGGGAAGATTTTATCAAGAGTGTTAAAAGAGATTCTTTGAGTTTTCCTCCACCATTCTCTTCCTTATTTTCTCACACAACACTTGAGCTATCCATTGCTATATCTACCCTATAGGGAGTGTTATTGTGAGAGGATTTTAGGTGATCAAGAGTTGTGATCACCAAAGTTCTACCTTGTTCCTTTGAGAAGGCGAACGGTTGTGTTCGCATTGTTTCGGGTCCTAGTGAGGACTCGGTGTTTCGGGTTCGGGTGCGAACTCTTTGTTTGAGGTGCGGCCTCGGCGAGCCGGTGGGCTTGCGGTGTGTACGGACTAGGGAGTCCGAGAGCTTGTAGGTGTTGCGGCACCGGGTGATCCATTGGGATCGATTATAGTGGAAATCCTTCGTGTGTCGAAGGCGGGGATGTAGAGCAAGTGTTCTCGAACCTCGAAACAAATCCCTTGTGTTTGCGATTGCTCACTCTCTCTCTCTTTGTCTCTCGTTTATATCTTGCATACTTTTATTGTCTATCTTTATATGCTTGATATATTCATTTGTGCTCATTGATATACATGCTTGGGTTGTTTACCAACACTTGTATTTAACCAAGAGAGCCAACGCGGCACCTCAACCCTTATCAAGGGGAATCTAGAGGAGTTTGTCTAGAGCCCTTCACGGGAATTCGGCAACACTCTTGTGTTATACGTGGTGTTTAGTTTAAATAGTTTTATTTGGTCATAATAGTTTTTAGCTTCCACACTATTTGGCATTAAGTGACCATTAGATTAACCATCACCTATTCACCCCCCTCTAGGTGAACTTACAAAAAGAAGTTCAACTCAAAATTTCTTGTTAAAATTCTCTCAAAATAAAAGGTTGCATCATTTTTGTCAACCGCTGAAGCTTTGCGCTCAATCGGAATGATCGCTTAACCAACAGCTAGCTCAGCGCGCCAGATTCAGAGGACAATTGATCGTACCTGACAGTCGAATCATGGGTGAATAGTAACTTTGTCAATGGTCACAAGCGATTGTATCGTTGTAGAAAAGTATTGTGCAGACTGAATAAAATAATCAAAAGAAATCAAAAAGTTCTCGCACAAATTCAAAAAACTACAAAACGCACGATCGAACCCGGCGATCGAACCAAATAAGACAAACCAACTCTGGTGGATGATCGATCTACCGTCCGATCGATCGGTGATGCATCCGAGAGTCGGGTCACAAAATTGACAAGTAGCGGGTGTTCGATCGTCCCTGGTGGTCGACTCGACCCGGTGCAGATTCGACACTGGCGGACGATCGATCGACCTTAGCGGTCGACCCAAGACCCAACCGAAACTTAAGGTCCAAAAACTGACAAATTGTGGATGCATGATCAACTGTGGCGGTCGACCCGTTTGCGCGTTGCTTCAACTTTTGAAAGTGCATTTGCAATCTATTCGATCGTTAAATTCTAGCAGTCAATCCAAATGATCCCCAAATTCGAAAAATCGATTTAAATGCCTTTAAATTTTTTTGAAAATTTTGTATAAATTCTAATAAATATATAATCAAAGTATAAGGCCCCAAAATGATATTTTGACCACAATTTGAAAGCTTTTGGGTAATTTAATAAAATTTTGAATAAAACACACTTGAAATCAAAACAAAACGTGTATGCACAAGTGTGAAAATATGATCTAGTTTCAATTAAACTTTTTATCTCAATTCTTCTTTTCTTACATAGTATTCTAAAATAGATTTAGTAATCTTCGGCTCGATTCTCTTTCTTCAATTGATTTTACATGGATTTGCTATTCACTCTAGCTCTATCTCCACTTTGAGAATTCTTGATAAATTTAGTAATTTGAGTAATTGAGCTAAAAATGTGCCACCACTCCTTAGTTGATATAGCAATATGAGCTTTATTTCATTCAATCTCCTTAAACATGCTTTGACCTAGATCAAAACACAAAATGCTAGAATAGTATGAGTGACAATCTCAAGGCTCTCCTTAATGAAAGTGTTGGCCCAGAGGCCTTTCACTCTAGTTTTGATGATGATTAACTCATGTAGTTATAGTTTACTAATAATCTTGTGATGTTTAGTTTCAGATATTTTACCAAGATATTAGTGTGTGAAAGCTCCAACTAATGCCTTTTTCACATGGTGATTCAAGAGCCCGAGCGTCAAAGTTCATCTCTAGCACTCATTGGAGTCAAGCTCGGTGGATCACGTTTGGATCGATTCGACTTGGAGACGGCGCTCTATAAGAAGACTTTGAAGGTTCACCTAGAGGGGGGGTGAATAGGTGAAGGCTAATCTAATGGTCACTTAATGATGAATGATGCAAATAATGCGGAAGCTAAAAACAATTATGACCTAATTAAACTTTTACACTAAACACTATGTATAACACAAGAGTGTTGCCGAATTCCCCGTGAAGGGCTCTGGACAAACTCCTCTAGATTCCCCTTGAATGGGTTGAGGTGCCGCGTTGGCTCTCTTGGTTGAATACAAGTGTTAGCAAACAATCCCATGCAAGTATATCAATTAAGCACAAATGAATATATCAAGCATATAAAGATAGACAATAATTGAATGCAAGATATAAACAAGAGACAAAGAGAGAGAGAGAGAGAGAGAGAGAGAGAGCAATCGCAAACACAAAGGGTTTGTTTCGAGGTTCGAGCACACTTGCTCTACATCCCCGCCTTCGACACACGAAGGATTTTCACTATGCAAGATCCCAATGGATCTGTAACACCCCGTTCCCGGAATACGTACTTAGTTGCGTATTCGTATTTTCTGATCGTATTTTTGATTTACTTCCTGTATTTGTTTTGTATTATGAATTATTCATATGATCGTATTGCCTTGGATTAGGATTTGTGAACTCGGAGTCAGCCCTAGTCTGAACCGGGAACTCGATCCTAGTAGATTTCTCGATTTGATCTTTTGTTATTCCAAATTGACCGATTTTAATTTTAAATACTGTTTTCCAATATTTTGGATTTTCTATGATTTTCTGAAATTTTCCTGGATTAAATTGAAAATCTTCAAAACCGGTGTCGACCAGCACCGCTGACCGACTTCTGGATTTTTAATTTACAAACGGAGTTGAATTTTAAGAAACGGCTTTCCTGTAACTTCTTAAAATCACCTTTTCTATCTAAATACTTTTTCTGAGAATTTTCTAAATTTATTAAAATTTCACTGGATTTGGTGTCGGCTAGTATCACTGGTTGATTCCAGAAATTTTAGTTTACAATTGGGATCGAATTTTTAGATTCCGCTTTCATATTACTTCTTAGAATTATATTTTCTCCTTTCGAGAATTTTCTAAGATTTTTCAGAATTTATCAAAAATCTGGCCAACTCGGTGTAGACCGATATTGACGGTTGACCTTATGATTTTTATTTTGAAAATGAGAGTGAATTCCTGAAAACCGATTTCACCAAAAATCATTTTATAATATTTATTATTTTTGAGAATTTTTCGGAAGCTTTCCAAGTTACTTTATTTTTTGGATTTTTTCGGAGTTTTCGGTATTTTCCCAGATACCGGAACAGTATCCAGATATTTTCCCACTTTTCTCTCTCCTTCCCCAAACGCGAGCTTCACTTCTGAGATTTTGCATTTAATGCGGAGATCCTCTCCATGCCGCATTTAATGCGCTGCCAATCAATCCCTATCATGTCATCTTGGCTTTGTCCTTTTGTTGAAACGCAGCTTTCGCTTTTCCCTGAAACGCGGCTTTAATTCCCGCGTTTAGCCCATTTTGGCCTAAACGCAAGAATGTGGGCTGCGTTTTGGAGTGGGAAACGCAAGATCCTCTTGTGTGTCCTTTTGATTTGAAAAGTCAACATTATATTATAATATTTTCTTACACCTTTATATAACCACCCCATCTTTCCTCCTTCTCTCTCCTTCATTATTTTGTTCTCCTCCTCTCTTCCAACAGAGAGCCATGGCTGCCAACAACCAGCAGCCAAAGACTTCCTTCTCCCTCCTTTGGCCACCCATTTCTCCACCATTTTCACCCCAAATTCCACCACTTCTTCCTTCTCCATCTCCTCCATCACTCCAACATCTCCATACCACCTTCTTCAACCTTTTTCCACCAAGAAACCCCAAAAGAACCCATCTCCTCCTCCAAACTTCACCACCCTCTCCACCACCGTATACACCACCTTGGCCACCAATGACCGCGCCGTCTTCACCTCCTCGGCGAGCTCTTTCATCCTAGCCGACTCGTCGCTCCCCGTAACACCATTTGCAAAATCTCATTTTGACCACTTGAACTAGACTTACACCATCAAAATTCATCTCTTGTGAAGACCGGCCTCACCTTTTGGTTTGGGGCCGCGTTCTTCTCTGTTGGCGCGACGCAAAGGGCCGGTACCCTCCTTTTGGATTGGGGCCGAATTTCCCTTTGCTGGACGCAGCGAGGATCATCTTGGGCGAGTAATTCTACTCGTCAAGACTTGGATATTATTTCTATAACTTGTAATATTATCAACACAACACTCAACAAAATCCTGCTCCCTGATTTGCACTCTGTTAGTCACTTGACTTGGTCATTAGTCGACTTGACCCCATTATTAGTCGACCACCCTTTATTCCTAGTCGACTAATCCTGTGAAACGCAGTCTGGTTATTCTGGAACGCACCTTATTAGTCGACTAAACCTTTGTGCCAGTCGACTAACCTTTCCTGAACGCGTCCTTTCCCTGGAACGCTGCCTACTCTTTCATCCCTTATTGACTAACTCTTTCTTGTGAGACGCGGACTTGTGAAACGCGGATTCATGAGACGCGGACTTGTGGCAAGACGCGGACTTGTGGAACGCGACTTCGTGAGACGCAGTTTTGCGAAACGCAGCATACTAGTCGACTGACCCCCTGCTCCTAGTCGACTAACCCTTCCTGAAACGCAACCCTTTGAAACGCAGCCTTTTCTGGAACGCAACCTATTAGTCGACTACTCCTCCTTTATAGTCGACTAACCCCCTCATAAGTCGACTAACTATTCTCCCTAGTCGACTAATCTTGACTGGTTGCTTTGGTTCATTCCTTCCTTGAATATGGACTTTATCCTCGGGACATGTATCATACATTGTTATTCCATGACTTGTCACTTGACAAATATCACCTTCCCTCCTCTCTATTTGGTTCCTAACGCGGATCCCATGACCGCGTCCGTGTTCTTCTTGTGTTAACGCGACGCAGCACCCGCATCCGCGTCCGCGTTCTTCTCGCGTCCTGTTTTGAACACGGGTCTCGAACCCCGCGTTTGCGGTGCCTTCACGACGCAACTCCCGCGTCTGTGATTCCCGCGTCTGCTATTCCTGCGACGCGACTCCCGCGTCTCGCTCTTAAAACTCGCGTTTCTATGCATACTCCTTCTCCCCCTGTGCACTCTCTCTATCACTTTCTCTTTAACGCACTGACACGTTGATTTCCTAGATTCCGGATATCAGAGATTTCACTAAGATTTAGGCGAGTGTTCTCGCTATCCTTTTGGGACTTTCCTATTTTCATCGGTCGACTTGTATTATTCATGATTTATGTTGTTTAGAACTAACACCTTCTTTGATTGTGTTCACTATTACTTGACAATCTTGATATGCTGATATTTGACATGCTTTTGCTTGATACTTACCATCCACATGATAATGCCTGTCACCTGTTTATACTACTTGTCATTACATGCTACTATTTAACACATGTATATCACCCGTCAACTGATTTGTTATCACCTGACCTCAGACATGCTACTATTTGGCAAGACCCCTTGTTATGACATGACTTGCCACCGGATTATTATCAATCTCTTGACATGACTGGTTACCTGCTAAATATCATCATCCTGTCATGCTATCACTTGACACCCAGCATGATATACTTGACCTGTGATTATCACATTTACGGGAACCCTGCCTTGTTATCCTGTACTATGTACAGTGACCTGATATCCTGTATCATGATCAGTGACCTGTTATCCTGTATTATATACAGTGACCTGAACTCCTGAATTCCTGATCATGTCCTGTTCCTGTTATTCCCGTAAATTGATAATTAACCTAATAAATCATAAAAGGAACAACTTGCATCGGGTCGGGGGAAACATGCGGCTATCAATATGTGTTCGTGTTTACAGTGGTATTAGGCATGTTGTGCAACTAAAACTTCCGGTCTGACCTGTGGGCCTCCAGGCAACCGAGGGGAGTGCTGGCTCCCTCCTCCTGAATCATGATAAGGGCATACATAAGTCCCTCCTGTTAGCCTTGCGGTAGGTTCCGTCACCAAGCAACGGAACAATCCTGGGCCGTGGTCCCGGGTATGTACGGGACCCACTGTAAACATAGTTCGTTGATACCCCCGCCGGTTTCCAATAACAACCTTGTTTTACTCGGATATGGATCTATGTGTGCTGGGACGCTAGTTCACATAGCTAGATATCAGGGTAAGACGAGTAATAATAAAGTGTCTAATAACCGGCTCTTTAAGTTGTAAGTAGAGGTATGTGGAATGGGACGCATACTGAAGCCTGCACCTTAAACGGCTGTGAATCTGTGATATGCCTTACCATATTTGCTTGTACTGGATTTTACATCGGATTTCCGGTTTTATGATTATTATTATATTAACTGCTCATGCTCTGCTTTATCCCTTGTATCTACCTGCCTCCTGTTCATTATCTTATCATGCCCTGAGTGCAGTCGGGTTGTATGTGCTTGGATTATGGTGACATAAGATAAGGGTATATAGATGAGGGTTTCCTTGTTTGGATTATTCCTTCGACGTACTAGTCTTATGGAGCCGTGATCTGAAACCATACAATCAGATTTGCTCGTCCTCGGCTTTATTGGTCCTATTGCTTTACATATACTTGCCCTTGCTCGCCACTTGGCTTTAGTATCACCACTCGCCTGGGGAGTTTCATCTGACTCCCCTGGATTCTCATGTCCAGGTCATGGAGCTTGGAGCGTGTGGATTCTCCCAGTTGCTGATCAGAGTGGCGCAGCGGTAGCGTGGATCTCCAGCAGACCGTCCAGAGTCTTATCCTTCCAGGCCCCCCTGTGTGCCTCCCGAGTTTCTCCTTTTGTAAACTCGTGAGTGCCTTTTATACTGTTTACTCCTGTATATCTCTTGTATTCTCGCAATTGCGCCTGTCAGGTGATGTAATATTATTGTAATATTGATCACCTCTGGTGATAACCTTGTAATTGTACTCATATGTTGGAATGTATAATGCACCACTTACTTCCGTACTCTGATTCTTGCCTGTACTGATGCTTAGCGTATATACGTGAGGGTATTTCTGACCTGCGTATATACGTTGCAGTAACGTCTCCGTACCCGCAGGATCGGGGCGTTACAGGTTGGTATCAGAGCTTAGGCTCTCACCTCCTCAGTACGTCCAGATGGCAAATTAATGGTAAAGAAATTTGCAACTGGAATGCATGAGTCTTGGTTATACAATCCAACTACAAGTACAAAGTTATCCATTCTCTCTTGATAATCTTATCCTTGAATTCTGAAGTTCTCCCATCCTTTCATACTTCAGTTTCTTGTTATTCTTGGACCAACTCGGACATGAAAAGATGGGGAAATCATAGCGGTTCTGGTTCTTCCTAGGGTAACCCTAACGGAGAAAATCTTGATTTAAGACTATCTCTGCAAGATATGATGAGACACGATCAAGTACAGGCGAAGGTCCCGCACCAAGGATCATTGGTTGCACTCCGGGAACAGAAGCCAGGCGACATGTTAGATTTCAGGAAATTACAGCCGGCAATCTTTTCAAGCATGGAGAAGCCCTGGATGCATAGCAGTGGTCAGTAAACCTGATGGATCTTCTAAGTCAACTTGGGTCCTTGACGAGAACTAGGTGAAAATGATCAAGATTCAGTTAGAAGATGTAGCCTGGATGTAGTAGTTGGCGGAAGCAGCGAGACTGGGAAAGCCCAACACTTGGGACTAGTTCTCGAAGGATTTCTATAGGAAGATTCTTCTCTGTAATAGCCCAGGAAGAAATGAAAGAATGATTTATCAAATTGCGGTAGGGAGATTAGATTGTAAATAAGTACACTGCAAAATTCCTAAGGTATAGTCGGTCGGTGTCTTACATGGTGGCCGACAAGGAGAACTGAGCAAGCAATCTTTTAGTGAGGAATGAAGATGAGGATCAAGATGTCTCTTATTCCCAAGCAGCCTAAGGAGTATTCTCAAGTTCTTTTGTCATCATCCGAGAAGTAGAATGGACCCAGAGAAGAAAGATCAGGGTAAGATGCAGATGAAGTTGGCGAAGAGACCCTCTCAATTGAGGAAAGTGAAGGTTCAAACAGGCCTCTGGATGCCCTACTAGCTAAGCCATCCCTCCAACCTTGCCCCCAACATATGACATGTGAATATTGTCTGAAGCCGGGCACCTGCAACACAATCGCCAGAAAGATTATGAATTATGTCATATACGGGTTCGGAGATTTATTGAATAGTGACTGTCTGTTCAAGGAGGCAGAGGACATTACACCAATCAGATCAACTCATCCGGTATCACCGTTGTGAGGGAATCCAGGACCTACTGGCAGAACGATCTCACTTCATCCCCAGCATCCAGCATGGAGTCATATACAAAAGAGACCAAGGGTTAGGGCACATGGTAGTAGGAGGCAAGCATATAATCTGACTGAAGAAGGAGCCAGGATGCTCAAGATGATGGAGTAAGAACAGAAAGGGTGTTCGATATCTGAAGGAGGAATCCTTGAAGTACTGACCGTAATTATTATCCCCATTTTAATATGTCCGGGAGTTGGTAAATTCTCTATATCATATCCTCCTCATTGCCCTATCAATCCTAGTCCGTCCTATCTCTCTCCCTGTTTTACGATTCCTATCTCTCCTATTTTTGCTATTCTGATTTTTATAATCTTTATGCCAACTTAAGATATGCGTAGACTAGTGAGGTAACAGCAGGGCAGATATGGTTCGTTCTCATTATGTTCTGGCATTCCTTGACTCTGGTATATCACACTCTCTTATATTGGGCAGATCTTCGGTCTTGCATTTTATTCTTATATTTATGGATACCTCATGGGAGACCAATACATCAAGCAGAGTAGTCGTCACTTATATAGTCAGATAGATTGCATCATTTCGCGAGGAGTGTCAGTATAGAACAGTATTTCAGAAACAGGGCTTCTGGCAGATAGAGTTATGATAATTTCTATTTTTATTACTCTAATAGTGATCATGATTTCTTTGACTATGTTCGTGGAATTCGGGTGTTCTCAGAACTGATTTGCAGTCAGATTATTATTTAGAAGACAGCATTCTGGACACGTTTCGGTTATTTTGATTTCTTGATCATGTTCTCAGAGCCACCAACTTCTGGCAGTTTTTATGGATTCGATGGACTAAGAGCTCCGCTAGCCTCGCCAAGCGAGGGTCGTGTTCTAGTCATCCGTGAACCTAACCGGGTGTGAGTTTCGTTGCACCCTGGTGCTTAGCATTTAGCGTTGTGTTACGCGCTGGCTTCGCCACGTGAGCTACGCCATATGCGAGCCTCGTAGAGCGTTAGCTTCGCGGCACCCTAATGTTTAACACCTGAGCTGTGTTACGCGATGACCTCATCTAGGCTTGGTTTCATCCGTGGCTAGTCCCTTCAGTGCTTAGCACTCTAGCCCATTCTTCGGATTTCTTCTGCCCAGAGTGCTTTCATGGATCTGCTGAACAGAGTTTTATCACTGTATCTGAACTATCGCCATGATCCCTGTCAATGGTCCATTCGACGAATCTTGCAGGGCCCAGATTATCTTCTACATGTTCTATCTGCAGTCAGGTTATCATTCAGAAGTCAGTGTTCAGAATTCTCCATGGTTATTCTATATTCTTGGCTATGTCTTTTAAAGTTAGTAAGGCCCAGTATACAGAAATTCTTAATTATTGGCCTTCTTGAATTATATTCAGTATTACCAGGATTTTCCTTACCGTGGGTATTCTGGTCTATTCTCGGAGGATTAGTATGTATGCAGCACATCAGCGATTCTACTGCAGAAGGATAACATCTTACCATGCAGGGTTATATATTATGGACTTCAACACTATGGATTTCATCATCTTCGGCTCACAGTCTGATCGAAGTGTTATTGATTATCTTACCAAGCCAGCTCACCTTATATCATTCAGAATGGGGTAGTCTTTTGAAGTTCTGACAGCGTACTTTCATAAGCAGACATCAGATCAGTATTTTATGGCACCGTCAGAGGATGTACGTATACGGCAGAAGTGCAGCGATGCTATAGTCCTGAGTGAGCCGTTTAGTCAATCTGGGAGAATCAGCTCATAGTTATTCATATCTTAATTGGCATAATCCTCATTCCTATCTTTTTGTGTTCATTTCACCCCTTATCGAAATTGCGAGGACGCAATTTTTTGTAAGGTGGATGGAGTGTAACACCCCGTTCCCGGAATACGTACTTAGTTGCGTATTCGTATTTTCTGATCGTATTTTTGATTTACTTCCTGTATTTGTTTTGTATTATGAATTATTCATATGATCGTATTGCCTTGGATTAGGATTTGTGAACTCGGAGTCAGCCCTAGTCTGAACCGGGAACTCGATCCTAGTAGATTTCTCGATTTGATCTTTTGTTATTCCAAATTGACCGATTTTAGTTTTAAATACTGTTTTCCAATATTTTGGATTTTCTATGATTTTCTGGAATTTTCCTGGATTAAATTGAAAATCTTCAAAACCGGTGTCGACCAGCACCGCTGACCGACTTCTGGATTTTTAATTTACAAACGGAGTTGAATTTTAAGAAACGGCTTTCCTGTAACTTCTTAAAATCACCTTTTCTATCTAAATACTTTTTCTGAGAATTTTCTAAATTTATTAAAATTTCACTGGATTTGGTGTCGGCTAGTATCACTGGTTGATTCCAGGAATTTTAGTTTACAATTGGGATCGAATTTCTAAATTCCGCTTTCATATTACTTCTTAGAATTATATTTTCTCCTTTCGAGAATTTTCTAAGATTTTTCAGAATTTATCAAAAATCTGGCCAACTCGGTGTAGACCGATATTGACGGTTGACCTTATGATTTTTATTTTGAAAATGAGAGTGAATTCCTGAAAACCGATTTCACCAAAAATCATTTTATAATATTTATTATTTTTGAGAATTTTTCGGAAGCTTTCCAAGTTACTTTATTTTTTTGGACTTTTTCGGAGTTTTCGGTGTTTTCCCAGATACCGGAACAGTATCCAGATATTTTCCCACTTTTCTCTCTCCTTCCCCAAACGCGAGCTTCACTTCTGAGATTTTGCATTTAATGCGGAGATCCTCTCCATGCCGCATTTAATGCGCTGCCAATCAATCCCTATCATGTCATTTTGGCTTTGTCCTTTTGTTGAAACGCAGCTTTCGCTTTTCCCTGAAACGCGGCTTTAATTCCCGCGTTTAGCCCATTTTGGCCTAAACGCAAGAATGTGGGCTGCGTTTTGGAGTGGGAAACGCAAGATCCTCTTGTGTGTCCTTTTGATTTGAAAAGTCAACATTATATTATAATATTTTCTTACACCTTTATATAACCACCCCATCTTTCCTCCTTCTCTCTCCTTCATTATTTTGTTCTCCTCCTCTCTTCCAACAGAGAGCCATGGCTGCCAACAACCAGCAGCCAAAGACTTCCTTCTCCCTCCTTTGGCCACCCATTTCTCCACCATTTTCACCCCAAATTCCACCACTTCTTCCTTCTCCATCTCCTCCATCACTCCAACATCTCCATACCACCTTCTTCAACCTTCTTCCACCAAGAAACCCCAAAAGAACCCATCTCCTCCTCCAAACTTCACCACCCTCTCCACCACCGTATACACCACCTTGGCCACCAATGACCGCGCCGTCTTCACCTCCTCGGCGAGCTCTTTCATCCTAGCCGACTCGTCGCTCCCCGTAACACCATTTGCAAAATCTCATTTTGACCACTTGAACTAGACTTACACCATCAAAATTCATCTCTTGTGAAGACCGGCCTCACCTTTTGGTTTGGGGCCGCGTTCTTCTCTGTTGGCGCGACGCAAAGGGCCGGTACCCTCCTTTTGGATTGGGGCCGAATTTCCCTTTGCTGGACGCAGCGAGGATCATCTTGGGCGAGTAATTCTACTCGTCAAGACTTGGATATTATTTCTATAACTTGTAATATTATCAACACAACACTCAACAAAATCCTGCTCCCTGATTTGCACTCTGTTAGTCGACTTGACTTGGTCATTAGTCGACTTGACCCCATTATTAGTCGACCACCCTTTATTCCTAGTCGACTAATCCTGTGAAACGCAGTCTGGTTATTCTGGAACGCACCTTATTAGTCGACTAAACCTTTGTGCCAGTCGACTAACCTTTCCTGAACGCGTCCTTTCCCTGGAACGCTGCCTACTCTTTCATCCCTTATTGACTAACTCTTTCTTGTGAGACGCGGACTTGTGAAACGCGGATTCATGAGACGCGGACTTGTGGCAAGACGCGGACTTGTGGAACGCGACTTCGTGAGACGCAGTTTTGCGAAACGCAGCATACTAGTCGACTGACCCCCTGCTCCTAGTCGACTAACCCTTCCTGAAACGCAACCCTTTGAAACGCAGCCTTTTCTGGAACGCAACCTATTAGTCGACTACTCCTCCTTTATAGTCGACTAACCCCCTCATAAGTCGACTAACTATTCTCCCTAGTCGACTAATCTTGACTGGTTGCTTTGGTTCATTCCTTCCTTGAATATGGACTTTATCCTCGGGACATGTATCATACATTGTTATTCCATGACTTGTCACTTGACAAATATCACCTTCCCTCCTCTCTATTTGGTTCCTAACGCGGATCCCATGACCGCGTCCGTGTTCTTCTTGTGTTAACGCGACGCAGCACCCGCATCCGCGTCCGCGTTCTTCTCGCGTCCTGTTTTGAACACGGGTCTCGAACCCCGCGTTTGCGGTGCCTTCACGACGCAACTCCCGCGTCTGTGATTCCCGCGTCTGCTATTCCTGCGACGCGACTCCCGCGTCTCGCTCTTAAAACTCGCGTTTCTATGCATACTCCTTCTCCCCCTGTGCACTCTCTCTATCACTTTCTCTTTAACGCACTGACACGTTGATTTCCTAGATTCCGGATATCAGAGATTTCACTAAGATTTAGGCGAGTGTTCTCGCTATCCTTTTGGGACTTTCCTATTTTCATCGGTCGACTTGTATTATTCATGATTTATGTTGTTTAGAACTAACACCTTCTTTGATTGTGTTCACTATTACTTGACAATCTTGATATGCTGATATTTGACATGCTTTTGCTTGATACTTACCATCCACATGATAATGCCTGTCACCTGTTTATACTACTTGTCATTACATGCTACTATTTAACACATGTATATCACCCGTCAACTGATTTGTTATCACCTGACCTCAGACATGCTACTATTTGGCAAGACCCCTTGTTATGACATGACTTGCCACCGGATTATTATCAATCTCTTGACATGACTGGTTACCTGCTAAATATCATCATCCTGTCATGCTATCACTTGACACCCAGCATGATATACTTGACCTGTGATTATCACATTTACGGGAACCCTGCCTTGTTATCCTGTACTATGTACAGTGACCTGATATCCTGTATCATGATCAGTGACCTGTTATCCTGTATTATATACAGTGACCTGAACTCCTGAATTCCTGATCATGTCCTGTTCCTGTTATTCCCGTAAATTGATAATTAACCTAATAAATCATAAAAGGAACAACTTGCATCGGGTCGGGGGAAACATGCGGCTATCAATATGTGTTCGTGTTTACAGTGGTATTAGGCATGTTGTGCAACTAAAACTTCCGGTCTGACCTGTGGGCCTCCAGGCAACCGAGGGGAGTGCTGGCTCCCTCCTCCTGAATCATGATAAGGGCATACATAAGTCCCTCCTGTTAGCCTTGCGGCAGGTTCCGTCACCAAGCAACGGAACAATCCTGGGCCGTGGTCCCGGGTATGTATGGGACCCACTGTAAACATAGTTCGTTGATACCCCCGCCGGTTTCCAATAACAACCTTGTTTTACTCGGATATGGATCTATGTGTGCTGGGACGCTAGTTCACATAGCTAGATATCAGGGTAAGACGAGTAATAATAAAGTGTCTAATAACCGGCTCTTTAAGTTGTAAGTAGAGGTATGTGGAATGGGACGCATACTGAAGCCTGCAGCTTAAACGGCTGTGAATCTGTGATATGCCTTACCATATTTGCTTGTACTGGATTTTACATCGGATTTCCGGTTTTATGATTATTATTATATTAACTGCTCATGCTCTGCTTTATCCCTTGTATCTACCTGCCTCCTGTTCATTATCTTATCATGCCCTGAGTGCAGTCGGGTTGTATGTGCTTGGATTATGGTGACATAAGATAAGGGTATATAGATGAGGGTTTCCTTGTTTGGATTATTCCT
Source organism: Agave tequilana (assembly GCA_038442645.1). Classification (NCBI taxonomy): domain Eukaryota; kingdom Viridiplantae; phylum Streptophyta; class Magnoliopsida; order Asparagales; family Asparagaceae; genus Agave; species Agave tequilana. Next base: position 71,653 of record JAVJIF010004782.1, read on the forward strand.
TCGACGTACTAGTCTTATGGAGCCGTGATCTGAAACCATACAATCAGATTTGCTCGTCCTCGGCTTTATTGGTCCTATTGCTTTACATATACTTGCCCTTGCTCGCCACTTGGCTTTAGTATCACCACTCGCCTGGGGAGTTTCATCTGACTCCCCTGGATTCTCATGTCCAGGTCATGGAGCTTGGAGCGTGTGGATTCTCCCAGTTGCTGATCAGAGTGGCGCAGCGGTAGCGTGGATCTCCAGCAGACCGTCCAGAGTCTTATCCTTCCAGGCCCCCCTGTGTGCCTTCCGAGTTTCTCCTTTTGTAAACTCGTGAGTGCCTTTTATACTGTTTACTCCTGTATATCTCTTGTATTCTCGCAATTGCGCCTGTCAGGTGATGTAATATTATTGTAATATTGATCACCTCTGGTGATAACCTTGTAATTGTACTCATATGTTGGAATGTATAATGCACCACTTACTTCCGTACTCTGATTCTTGCCTGTACTGATGCTTAGCGTATATACGTGAGGGTATTTCTGACCTGCGTATATACGTTGCAGTAACGTCTCCGTACCCGCAGGATCGGGGCGTTACAGGATCTCTCCTCGGTGCCGCAACACCTACAAGCCCTCAGACTCTCTAGTCCCTTACACACCGCAAGCCCACCGGCTCGCCGAGGCCGCACCTCAATCACGGAGTTCGCACCCGAACCCGAAAACACCAAGTCCTCACTAGGACCCAAACAATCGCGAACACAACCGTCCGCCTCCTCAAAGGAACAAAGATGAACTTTGGTGATCACAACTCTTGATCACCTAAAATCCTCTCACTACAACACTCCTATAAAATGAATAGCAATGGATGGCTCAAGTGTTTGTGTGAGAAAACTAGGAAAGAGATGGCGGAGGAAAACTCAAGAAATTCTCTTTTACACTCTTGATAAAATCTTCCCTTTTGATTGGAAGTATTAGCTCTCTATTTTGTGGAGAAAAACTCTTTTAAAAGGATGGGAAAAACTGGCTCAAAGCTCTCCTAAATCTTGGCTCAAAACAATGACCAAACCCCCAAATTTATAGGCAAGAAAAATATAGTTGTTGGGGTCTGTCAGAGCTGCCGGTCGACCCGTGCGGTCGACCGCCAACGGTCAGAAATCAGACCGTTGGAGCCACGGTCGACCTCCTGGGTCGACCGACCCACTGGAGCTGAGAGTCTAACTCTCTGTCGGTCGACCCGTACGGTCGGCCGAACTTTCCAGAGAGCTCTGCTCTCTGGAGCAGTCGACCGGCACGGTCGGCCGTCCTCCAGTACACAAAGGCGTGCACGTTTGTGCACGTCGGTCGACCGGTCCGGTCGGCCGACTCCAGAATTAGTCGACTATATAGGGAGCAAGTCGACTTATCTGAAACCTGAAACAGTTTTCTGGGATCAAAAAGTTTATCTTTTTGGCTCAAATAAAATCCCATAAAATACATAAAAATATACAAAAATAGTTTTAACCAATATACTTTGATATACAAACATGCTTGCACAAAATCAAGGCATGTTATAAAAGATTGGACTATTTTTGTAAGTTGAAAATATTTGGCTCAAGATAAAAACTGTATTTTCCAAAACATGTTTTCTAAACTTTGTTTTTCCAAAACATCTTCAAATAAAAACTAGATATTTTGAACTCATTAAAGCATAGTGTGTATGGATATGATCCACTACACAAATAAGATGAAATATCTAAGTTTTTGGCATTAAGCTCTAAACTTAATTTTGGTTTAAAGATATGTATATGAGAAATACCAAAAATCAAACTTGTATTTTTCCAAAATGAAAAATCTTTTGTAAAACAAAACTAAATCAAGAGTGTGTGTGCATGGTATACTTGAGCAATCCACCAACTATCTATCCTTTACATTTTTAACTAAAACAAAAACAAAATCTTACCTAGACACAAGTCTTGATCTTGAAGTCTTCCCTTGAAGTCTTCTCATCTTCTTGACTTGGTCCAAGCTTGATCCAAAAGCTCCTTGGATCACACCGTGCTAGCTCCAAATCTTGACATTTTATCTTTTGTTGAGCTATGCACCTACTAAGATCTTGATAATGAATCTGTCACTAATTAAACACAAGATCATTAGTAAACATAACTTCATGAGTTGATCATCATCAAAACTAGGGTGATAGGCCTTTGGGCCAACAATCTCCCCCTTTTTGATGATGACAAAACTCATGAGGTTATATATGCATGGATTAAAGTAAAGCTTCAAAGAAGCTCCCCCTTAACTCATGCATACAAAAAAATAATAGATATGGCAATGAGGCACATGAATATGTATGCAAGTATGGAGATAAAACATGCAACAAGCATAAATCAAAATCTTTTTCTCCTATTTGCAATACAAAACATATATGCATAAACAACAAGGAAGACAAAGACTTCTCCCCCTTAAGCAATGAAAACATGTATATAAACTCAAATACTTCTCCCCCTTTTTGTCACTCATCAACAAAGGGTTCAAAGTAAAATCAAATCAAACAAATTTTTCTCCCCCTTTTTGTCAAAAACAAAGAGATCAAGAAGGGGTTAAACAAATCAATCAATAAAGATTTATATGCGATATACATTCATGAAGAGGAAGACGCTAAGTTAGCTTCCCTACACATATGCATTACATGAAGAAGGGATGACAAGCCCTAATTCACATAACACATATTATGTAATGCATAAGAAGAGATGTGAAGCTCCCCCTACACACGTATATCATATAAAGAAGAGTTGTCAAGCTCCTCAATTTATAATATACTCAACATGAATCTATATGTAGAAGAGATGTTAAGCTCTCCTTGCATATAGGAAATACATATCAAAACATTTTTAATTTTTTTTAATTTTTCTTAAACAAAATTTTTAAAGGTATCAGAGCTCTTGTAAAACAATCAAATTTTTAAGATACCAAATCGAAAATAATCATTATTGTATTGATACCAATTGAAATTTAACAAATATGAAGTTGAAGCATTTTGATATCAATGGTAAACATAAAGATCCAAAAAAAATTTATTTTTCATCAAAAACTTTGTGCTTTAAAAATGTGAACCAATTGAAAGTTAAGCACATGAAAATCATATATATGTATGAAAAATTATACCAATTGAATTTGATACATACATATATAAGGAAACAAAATATGAGTATATACAAAAATTATCAATTTAGATACCAATCGAAAGAATTCAATGATACCAATTGACATAACAATAGGATCAAGTGTATATCTCATAACCTACCACCCTTCATATGCTCAAGAAAGAAGATTTTCAATGAAGCATACAAGGCATAATCGCCCATCCATCCTCCCATAGAAGGTAGGGGTTTTCAAAAATAGATTTGAAAAATAAGCTTTGTTTGAAAAACTCTACCAATGAAGAACAATTAACTAGTTAAAATAATTTTTGAAAAATTAGTTAAAGATCCTTCAAAAACATGAAATCAAAGCATATATATTTCATGAATCATACTAAGTACATAAAAGTTCAAGCACTCATAGTCCATAAAGCTCAAAATTATCTTAAAAAGTAAAAGATGAGTGTTCAAAGGTTATGTAAATGGTATTTTCATGAAAATGGTCATTGAAGCTCAAAAAGGAATAACATTTTATAAAACATGAAAATTTATTTTTCAAAAAAAAAATAATAATACACTTCTAGGCATATGTATGATTTATCCAATCCTAACAATACACATACATATCCCAAACATAAAAGAGTCTATCATATGTATTTGCATGAAGGCAAGAGACTCACGGGTATACATGTATATTTATTAGATTTGAATAAAAATACATATACATGAAGAAAAAACATGAAAATTGGCAAAACATGTATAAATGAAAGAATCATCAAAACTAGCCTATACATGTGCATAAAGTGGGTATAAATGAGCATGAAGTGCAAACATATATAAATCAAATGTAACTCACTATTTGTACATGTATACATGCAAGCTTTGATAAAATCTACATTTAAACTAGTTCATACCACATGAAGCACAATAAATCATAAAACATGAACATGCTATGAATATTATAAATGAACAAGCATGAACATAAAAAGTAGGAGTTTAGAGATTGATACCAACTCCAAAGCTCCAAGCATGGTGGTCTTTCCCACCAAAACCTCCTTGATAGCGGTGCATCAAAAATATGTCCATCTAGTCCACGTGCAACCACCACCAAGGCACCAATCCTCTCACGTCTTGTGAGAGCCCTCACCTACATCAAAAGCAAATGGTGGGGTTTTGGTACCCATATTTTCTTGGGTCCTTTGGGTTAGTCTTGTAAGGAACCCAAAATCTTTTATTAGCAAAATTTAAATGATGCATCTTATCAAAACAAAACTTTGCTAAATGGCCTTTGCGGCCACAATGTGTACAAGTGTACACCTTAGTATGCTTATGTGTAGGAGTGTGATCATGTTGTGCAACATAAGCAAATGCATGGTTATGATGTGCATGAATGTGTGGAGTTTGTTTCTTTGAAAACATTGACTCCAATCTAGTATGGTTGAATGCACACGAGTTCAAAGTTAAACTCAAATTATTAATTTTATCTTTCAAAACATTAATCTCACTAGTGGTGGCATGTAAAGCATGGTGAGATATAAAATCATTTTTCTTCCTTTTAGAAACATTTTCTTTTTCTTTTCAAACATTTTTCTTTTCAAACAAGAATTTTCTTGAAAAACAATTTCCTTTTGTTTTTCCACCAAAGCAATTTTATCTTTCAAAATAGTGTTTCCTTCACATAAATCATTTAATTTAGACATGAGGGAAACATTCTCATTTTTCAAAACATTATTTTCTTTTTCTAAGCATGCAATGTTATTCTAAATGAATCATGTTCTTTATGCATGCAAGCAATATTCTTTTTCAAATTTTATTTTCTTTCTTAATCATGTCATACTTTTCAAGCAATAGATGACAAAAAGTAGATAGCTCATCATATGACATGTCTACATCCTCATCCTCGGATTCGGTAGTTACCTCAAGGGGGTTATTCCCTTGGACCATGTAGCACACATTGGAGATGTCGCTTCCAACGTCCGAATCGCTCCCGGCATAATATTGTTCTTTTTCGCCAAGGGAGAGGAGGGTGTTCCACACTACAAAAGCCAAATCAATGTTAGCAACCCTAGATAAGTAATCATCATTTAGGGTAGATCTTAAAGCATGTAGGGCTTTTGTATTAGTCTCAATATTCTTACCATTTAAACAATATGCATTATTAGTTGTGGCAAGATAAACATGAATACTTAAGGCTTTGAGGTACAAGGACATCTTCACCTTCCATATATGGATGTTAACAATGTCAAACATGGGTGGTGACATGAAGTCCATGGTGTGTGTACAAATATAGTGATTAGCCTAAAATGAGGATCTTTTACTCTAGGTTGTTAGACCAAATCAGAGTACCAAGCTCTGATACCAATTGAAGGTTCACCTAGAGGGGGGGTGAATAGGTGAAGGCTAATCTAATGGTCACTTAATGATAAATGATGCAAATAATGCGGAAGCTAAAAATAATTATGACCTAATTAAACTTTTACACTAAACACTATATATAACACAAGAGTGTTGCCGAATTCCCCATGAAGGGCTTGTTTTCCATTATGTTTGCAAAGGGGAAAACTTACAAAAAAGGGTTTGAGGAGCTAAATTACAAGTATTCTTAAAAAGATTACAAGTAGATCTCCTCAGAGATTCTGGAGAAGTGTGCCGATAGGAGTCTGGTCAGCGCGCGACCACTTTGTCCCTTTGACGATGCGAGCGATGAGATTCCCTTCTCGCCTGGTTCGGGGAATCAGAGAACAGAAGGTTGGTAGAACCCTCTTGCTGCTTCTCAAAATCGCCTTCAATAAGGAATTCCTTCTCACCTGGTTTCGAAGATTCCTTGAGAAGAAGGACGATGTTAGGGTATCAACACCCTGGTTAGAGAAAGCAATTCTCTAAAAGGTCTCTGAATTCGAGAGCGCACGGTGCGTTATGAAGAAGCCTCTGCTTGTGGAGTCCTCCCGTATGCATGTGTGTGTCTCCTTGTACCCCTGGCGGGCTATTTATAGGGAGAGCAAGGGTATAATCGTCCCTTGAAAATATGAAAACAGATTGAATCGAATCTGTTTAAAATCTGGAAAGTAGCCTTGCTGCGAGGCTAGGATCAGCTTCTGCGAAGCTAGAATTGGCAGGTCGGTTGATCTTCTTGATCTGTTTTGATCCTTTCCATATCGTTGGAGGATTTCCCCTGATCTTCTCACTCGTTTTAGAAGAGTCAAGAGATTGTGGCAATCAACTGCCAAATTTGATCTCTGATTTGATCTTAATTAGATTTGATCTGATTGGATCCGATCTCATCCGGAGATTTGATTGGTCAAAGGTTGACCATAGCAGACCAATAGCGGAGCTGTCCGCATTGAGCTCGTAGCGGAGCTAGAGGTAGCTTCTGGCGAAGTCCGAAAGAAACCCTTTGGCGGAGCTGGAAGTCTTCTGTGGCGAAGTTTGCGAGTTAGCTTCTTGGCGAGGCTTTGGATGGCTTCAAGGCGAAGTTGGGTGATATTAGCCTCTCAAGCGAGGCTATCTCTTTGGGCTCATGCGATGCTAAGTGTTAGCACCTTAGACCTGCTGAGGTCTGTTTAAAAACAATCCGGGTTCACTGTCTGCTTGCTGGATCAGTGGAGTCCAAGTTGCTTCCCTGTCCCTCGGAAATGGGTGAAAACTGGTCTTCAGCTCGTCTGTCACTTGTCTTTTGTAAATGTCAACAAGTTTAGACATTGTTCGGACCAATAAGAATCTTGTCTTTTTTAAGTGTCAACAAGACCCACTTCAAAGTTTTCAGAAGTATGCAATGGCTCAGACTTTGAAATACTTTGAATTGCTTTGATCGGTGGTGTGTGGAGTATGAACGTCGCCATGATGGTTGAGTTCAGCTTCGCTTTGAATCCTGCTTTGGGATGTAGATTCACCGAGGAATCATGTAGACTCGCGTCTGGGTAGCTTCGCAGCTAGGTAGGTTCGCTCTGGAACATCTGTCGCTTTTCCGAGGCCAACTGTCGTGGGCCGGTTACGAGGAGGATTACTCCTTTCTTCGTGCTGATCGAGGGAGATATTCTCCGATTTGCACGTTTCCAAGGGAGGATATTCCCTTTCTTCAAGGCGCAATAAGTGCCTTTATGAGGGAGACTTTTTCTCCCCTTGCACGGTTCCAAGGGAAACCGTCCCTTTTCTCAAGGCGTAATAAATGCCTTAAATGCGCTTGTGCTTCCACGCTTGAGGCGGCAGCGCTCAGACCATGGGGCCTATAAATAGGACACTTGAAGTCCTCTGAAGAGAAATGCCTTGCCTCTCTTCTCTTCTCTTGGTTTGAAAGAGATACTCAGATCTCTGAATTAGTGGGAATGCCCACTCTGGTCATTATCCGGCCAAGGACCGGTAAGTCTTGATCATTCAACGACTTCACCGATTTTAGGGAGTTCATCTCCCTTAATTTAGCTTTGGCAGCTGCTTCAGGGATTAGCTTCCCTTGTTCTCTATTTAACTGATCTGCAAAGAAGGATTTTGGCATAGCTTCCCAGTGAAGCTATCATTCTGACTTGATCACAGAAGGATCATTGCATGTTAAGTCCACTGCGCAGGCAGAACTTGGGACTTGGTCTTTTCAATAGTTGAGCCAGTCTTGCCATATAGGCGGGGCTAAGATTGTATCCCACGGGGTCAGTTTGGTTAGCCATATAGGCGAGGCTTGGACTTGGCGTCTGCTGAGCCAGCCCATCAGTGCTGTGCAGGCGAGGCTTATCCTCTGCTTTACTGAAACTGGATCGCTTTGATCCAAAAGATCCTGAGTCGCAGTTTTTTTCTGTGCTTAACTGCTAATCTGTTCTGATTTGCCTTGCAGTGGGCTATGTTCGCCGATCTTGCATCTTGATGAAAGAGACCGAAAAGTTGCCTTATGCTTCCCCAGTTGAAGCTTTATTTTTAAGCAGGAGGAACAACTTAGGGCGACGGGTGCGTGTCCCAGAGGCTGTTGGCAGCCTTTTATCCGAGATGATTCGTTCTGAGGTGAGGCTGGTAGCCGCTTTGTCGGAGATGATCCGCTTCGAGATACTGGGCGTTGCCTGTGGGATCGCCGGCCTCATTGCCAACTTTCAACTTTGGTGGCCTTTGGGGGCGATCTACTTCGGGAAAGCGGGCATCACACCCGTTAGATCACTGGTATCACTGCCGATTCCCATTATACGTGATCTATCGTGTTGGCGGCGATAGGTTTTTATTGCCAGGCTTCAACAAAAATGGCCTGGCAAGATCTGCCTTTTTTGTGGAGAATAATGACCGTGTCCTTGCGGCACCACTGATTACAGCCTTATGCAGGAGGAAGGCCTTCTTTGTCCAGTCGGTTTGACTTAGAAGCAGGTAAAACCACTTGTATGCTTTTTGCGCAAATGACCCTGTCGAGCCACTGAATGTGTTGTATGAAACACAGCCTTGATGTAATATCAATGTACCTTTGCTCTTAAATCAATGAAAGTTTATCTTCTGCTTATCTGATTTTTGCATGCTTTCATTGAAAGTTTGGCCGTAGCAGGGCTAAACTGTATGCGGAGTTAAGGACATGGTCCTTTCTTTTTGCGAAACTGGCACGTCCCGTGAACAACACCTTTTTTTAAGGGGCTAAGATAAGCCTCTCGGCGAAGTCCTTGAAGGATTGTGCGAAGTCCGCACTTTGCTCTGGTGCGAAGTTAACCCTTAGTGGAGTTGAACCAGCGCTTTCTCGGGAAGGCGCTTTGGGCGGCGTTTCGAATTAATTCGAAACGACGGCGTACGCCCTTTTCAAGGCCTCATTTCAGGCGTTGATTGGCCTATAAAAGCCCGATCGGGCTGAGCAGGAAAAGATCTCCTTTTTCAGAGAGATTTCTTGACTTTCCCTCTTCCTCTTCCTTCTTCATTCAGAGAACTTTGAGAACTCTTGCAGCTCTTCAATGGCGCCTAAAAGACGAGCGGGAAAAGAAGTGGCGACTTCTGCAGCGGAGGGCCCTCCTCCTCCGGTCGTCGAGCGACCAGTCACCAGTAAGGGATTTTCTTATCTGATTAGAGACCGTGGTCTCTTTCCTTTGGAACCGACATTTGGCTATTAGGACGATCGAATATGATCTATCCTCATTAGGGAACTCGTTTCCCTGAACTTCCCTCTTCTCCTTGCACAAGGGAATTAAGAACCGAACAGTTCTTCCTTAGGCTTCCGTACGAAGCCATTACTCGGGCAGTCTCCATCCTGTTGAGGAACAGGATATAGGTCTGTTCCTTCAGTCATGGCCATGAAGGGTGACTTTTGACCATGATGCCCTCTTGGTGACGTCAGCCCTTAGGGCTATACCACTTCCTGCTTAAGCGAAGTTGGTATTTTGGACGTTCTCTGCAAAATGTAGTTTTATCCGCGAGATCAAGCTTCATCGAAGCTATCGCCTTGCTGGCCTTGCTCGCTGAGCGAGGCTATGCCTTAGTGGATTTTTTATACCTTCGTATCCACTTGATTGTTGAACTAATCATAGTTCATTTCTGTCTTTGCAGCGCATTACACTCCCGGTCTCCTGAACAGTCTGTTTGGGCTAACCAGTCGAGCAGATGGTAATCTCAGCCTGCAATTCCATGGACAGGCTTCTTTGTTCAGTGAGCGGAGCTCTCTCGTCCGAGATACACTCATCCAAGGCGGTCATCTGCAGACCACGCGGAGTATCTTGACCACGGCCCCTCTTGAGGATGTTGATCGTCGGACTTACAGAAAGCCCGACTTTATGTTCGGGGATGCCGCATCCGATCCCGATCGCCAGTTGCAGGCAGGCGAAGGACAATGGATCTTTCAACTGGACGGCGAGAAGTTTTACCTTCCGTCCACTAAGCGGCACTTTCCCTTATCTTCTTTCGTGAATGTGACTCAGGCTCGGAAGATGGCGTGGAGCGTGAGCCGAAGCGTCGAATCCGTCCATGTTGGGAGATTGACCTTTCAGTCCGGTTATTCGAGGGCGGGCCCTCCCCACAACATAATGGGCTATACCCTGGGAAGGTATCGCGGGAACTTCCAGTGGGAGAGAACCCGGCTGTGGCGCAGACCTTTGGCACTCAATTCTGCGCAGTTGACGGGAACTACCCTGCCACTGACTTCAGGGCTCCCGGTTGGGTTCATCCTCCTAAGACATGGTGGGCGGAGTTGACCAACTATATCCTCGCTCACTTCGAGGAGGACTTGGAGGTATTGAACCTCTATGAGGCCGTCAGGGCGACCTGCTACGGCATTGAGATGAAGGTGGCGTGCTTCTACGCCATCCTTGAGTTGTACTGCCCGGCTTCGGGGACCTTCTTCACCCCGGTTGGCGAGTTGGGCTTGGCTTTGCATGAGATGTGGGAAATCTCTGCTCTGCCTTTCGGGTCTCTTCCATACGAAGAGTACTTTCCCTGTGAGGCGGAGTTGGCTCTCCTGGAGAAGCAGGAGCCTGCTTTGCTCGAGACTTATCGGGAGTTGATGTGCCACTTACATATTTGTTCCAGCATCCACGGTGGTGGCAAGGGTAGCTCGAAGAGCTTGAAGAGCTGGGGAAGTTACCTGTTCCCAGACATGAAGAATGCTCCTGAAGCAGCCCATCGCGGAGTTGCTGATGGCGATATTGTTGAACGGATGGAGATGTGTCTCCAAGGGGATATCGTCGTAACAGAAGACGCTGGTCCCTATGAGAAGGGTGATACCCTTCGGAGCTTTCACCATCAGGCCCGTCGGCCTATGTCTCGAAAGGCGCTGCTGGCCGGTTTCTTAACCGTCTGGTTAAAGAAGTGTGTTGTGCCTTCTTCCTCGGGTGACATCGTCCACCCGAATGTTCTGCTACTCGCCGTTCGCCTGGCCCATGGCCACCGTCTGGGTCTTCTCCCGGCCATGGTGTGCTGTATTCAAAGAAGCCTTCGCGCATTAACGGAGGCTTTCTGCAGGCCACCGGCGACGAGGCGTGGGAAGAGTGCTATCCTGCCTTGTGATGGACCCAATCCTAGGGTGGGTCTGCCATACACCTACTTGATGGCGTGGTTCGCCTTACACTGCCCTACTTTGATTGGAGCTGGGGAGGACCCTCCGCAGGGTGTTCGAACGGCGCTTCTCTGCCGATTCGAAGGCTGTTCTTGGATGAAAACCTACGTGGCCGAGGCCCGTAAGTTAGTGCGTCGTCATGACGCCTATAGCCTATTCCGCTGTTTTCCTCGTATTCGGGGTGTAGGATACAACGAGGAATTCCGAGATACGGAGTCGGCGCGGTCTCCCATGAGTCAGGGCGTTTTCGAGTGGCTGGTCAGCATCCGGCCCTCGCACTTGCTGTACAGGAGTGGGGATACCTGCTACCTGGAACCCTACGTCCCGAGTCGATTTGCCCGCCAATTCGGATACGACCAGCTGTACATGGGTAACCCCAATTCGGACCTGGCTTTCATGGGGAGTCTTATTGATGGGGCCCGTGCCTGGCGGTTCTTCACTGCGGATAGCACTGGGGCGTGGCTACGCACGCCACTGCAGGATCCCGGCCTCTCGACGACCCTATGCTTTTGCCAGTGGTACGCGGCTTCCAACTCTACACTTCCTGGATTTAACGCCAACAGTTCGGGTGTGAAGTTAATCTCTCAGCGACTGAAGCGGAAGGCCTCTGAGAAGAAGGAAGGCAAACGGGTTCGTGTCCCCGGCTTGGAAGAATTCATCGCTGTGGATGACAGCGAGGCTTCTGATGCAGGGAGTCCTCGCTTCGAGGCGGGGGCTGGAGCTGATATTCATGCGGTTGGCTCTGGTGTGATGGGGACATTTTCCCCACGACGTGCGGGAGGAGTGGAAGAAGAGGATTCTGACGTCCACTTCAAGAGAAAGCGGGCGGGTAGCTCTCGTGGGAAATCATCGGCGAAGAAGCCCCGTCGCCAAGCTCCTACGATTGTCGTAGAGGATCACCCCTCTACAGCGATTCCTCCTGCTGCCCCATTAGCGGCTGAACCGTCGGTTGCTGAACCGACTAGTGGTGAATTCGCTCCAGGTCTGGGTGAGGTTAACCTCGTTCATATAATGCTTTTAGTGTGTTCCAAATAACTCATCCTTTGCTTCTCGTTGCAGGAGCCGAGACGGCTGGAGAGCAAGGGGAACATTATGATCCCCTATTCACTTATGGGGCTGCAGCCGGTTCCCCTGCTCACTCGGAAGAGTCTGGGAGTGGCGCGGCTGATGTTGGTCCTTCAGGCGTTGGGACTTCTAAAGGAAGTCCTGAGGCATCGAGCTCTATCGGGTGGTCCACAGGATACTCGGCAAGTGAAAGCGAGCCGGCTATTCGTGTTGATTCTGCCAAAAACTTTCCGATGGAGCCTCTGGAGACTGGTGCGGCCGACGAGATGTTCGAGGCAACATCATCCTTTGGTATTGTCGTAACCTCTTGGCTTCTTCTGCATGTAGTGTCCCGACTAACCGCAGTCTTGTTACAGGTGTTCGACCTCAGGATGCATCAGCTTCAAAGGAGCCGGTAGATCTTCCTGAGGGATCGAGGGGTGACATGAGCACTTCGGCCATGGCAGATGCTGCTGTGTTGGACGCGCTGTATGGCGACCTGCATTCTTATCGGCCCAAATCAGCTGAAGGACCAGAGGTTGAAGGGGCGGTAGTGCCGGAGGTATCCTCACTCCCAATCACATCAACGAGTGAGGTGCGGACTGTTTTGCCGAGTGCGGCACTGAGGGTGATTGCAAGCCCTACTTCTCCAACCCTGGTGGTTGAGCCTGCTGCTCAAAAGGTGGTCGCCAGTCCTACCTCCGCGGTGGCTGGCGTGCTGGTTTCGATGAGGACTCCGCCGAGATCGCCTTCGGCTAGTCCTGCTATTGTAAGTGTTCCCGCTGCTTCTTCTGCGACGGCGTCGACCAGGCTGGTGGACTATTCCGAGGTTGCCTCTCTGCCAGAAATGGCTGAGGCCGAGAATGATTACATAGGTGACCTGGTCGATAGCTTTTACAGAAGCTTGGAGCGAACTATCGACCTAGTTTTGAAGGGCTCGCCTATACCATTCTCAAAGCTGAAGGTGGTCCTCTCCCGTGACATTGAGAGCATTCGGGACTTTGAGGGATATCATCGGCTGCTGCTTTAGAACTCCTGGTGGATGAACTTGAGAAGGCTGTAGAGGAGTGGCGCCGTCTCTATCGCTCAGACCCGGCGTCCTTAGCTGATGAGCAGCTCGCCTGTCTTGTTGCCCAAAAGCACGAGGCCCGGCTTGCTGCTCAAGAGGCTGCTAAGGCCGTCTCTTCTGATTTGAAATCCTTGGAAACAAGGCAAGCGGAGGTTGGAAGTGCAATTGACGCCTCCACTAGTGCTCTTCTTGGCGCTGAGGATAAATTGCGAAGGCTGAGGAAATGATCAGGAAAGCAAATCTCCTCTTATCCAAGGCCATACCGGTGCGTCTTGAGGAAACTGCGCGGCTTGAAGAGCTCAAAGCTCAGAGTGAGGAGTTTGCGCGGCAGGAGTTGTCACAGAGGGCAACTTTGGCGGAAGTTGAAGCTCGTCTGGCCCAGGCGATGGACTTTGATGAGGCTGAGCTGAGGTCACAGGCGCTTGCCCAGGCTGCTGATGACAGGAAGACGAGGCTAAACGCCCTCGGAGGGCGGCTCAGATCATACAGTGTACGCTTGTAGGTCATTGTATACGTGCCTCCATGTGTCCCCATCTTTTGGAATTAATGGAAATTCTTTCTTTTGTTTTGGCTTCTGTCGAATCTCCAATCTTGTTCTTGCTTGAGGACGTAATCTTTGAGACGTGGCTATCCGTCGGTTCAGAGGTCGCAATGACATAACCGATTAAGACGTCAGCAATCTCGAGGTTAGCCCTTTGCAGGGCTGAAGGGGAGATACTTGCCTTTTGTAAATGTCAGCAAGCATCGGTGAGTCCTGTCTTTTGTAAGTGTCAACAGGCTCAAAGTTGAGACTTAGCTGTCTGCTGGTTCAGAGGTCGCAATGACATAACCGGTTGAGACGCTACTAAGCTCAATGGTAGATGAAACTTGGCTATCTGCCAGTTCAGGGGTCGCAATGACATAACTGGTTGAGAAGCCACCAAGCTTCAAAATAGGTGATACTCGTCTTTTGTAAATGTCAACGAGTATCGAGACCTGTCTTTTGTAAATATCAACAGGGCTCGGAATTGAGACTTAGTTGTCTGCTGGTTCAGAGGTCGCAATGACATAACCAATTGAGACGCTACTAAGCTCAATGGTAGATGAAACTTGGCTATCTGCCAGTTCAGAGGTCGCAATGACATAACTGGTTGAGAAGCCACCAAGCTTCAAAATAGGTGATACTCGTCTTTTGTAAATGTCAACGAGTATCGAGACCTGTCTTTTGTAAATGTCAACAGGGCTCAGAATTGAGACTTAGCTGTCTGCTGGTTCAGAGGTCGCGATGACATAACCGGATGAGACGCCACCAAGCTCAAAAATGGTGATACTTATCTTTTGTAAATGTCAATAAGTATCGAGACCTGTCTTTTGTAAATGTCAACAGGGCTCGGGGTTGAGACTTGTCTTTTGTAAATGTCAACAAGCTCGAAAATTGGCGATACTTATCTTTTGTAAATGTCAATAAGTATCGAGACCTGTCTTTTGTAAATGTCAACAGGGCTCGGGGTTGAGACTTAGCTGTCTGCTGGTTCAGAGGTCGCAATGACATAACCGAATGAGACGCCACTAAGCTTCAAAAATTGGTGATACTTATCTTTTGTAAATGTCAATAAGTATCGAGACCTGTCTTTTGTAAATGTCAACAGGGCTCGGGGTTGAGACTTAGCTGTCTGCTGGTTCAGAGGTCGCAATGACATAACCGGTTGAGACGCCACTAAGCTTCAAAAATTGGTGATACTCGTCTTTTGTAAATGTCAACGAGTATCGAGACCTGTCTTTTGTAAATGTCAACAAGCTCGAAATTGAGACTTAGCTGTCTGCTGGTTCAGAGGTCGCGATGACATAACTGGATGAGACGCCACCAAGCTCAAAAATGGTGATACTTATCTTTTGTAAATGTCAATAAGTATCGAGTTTGTAGTAGAATTTGGGAGAAGTCTCGTTTTCACGGGAAGAAACGAGGGAATCACTGTCATAGGTTTAATGTTAACGTAACAGCGAAATGTATATGTGGTCTTACCATTCTATGGATGAGAATTGGTAAGTGACTTTGGAGGTCTCATTCTCACGGAGAGAGATGAGGGAACTGCTGTCATAGGTTTAATGTTAACATAACAGCGAAGCATATATGTGGCCCTACCATTCTATGGGTGAGAATTGGTAGGTGATTTTGGAGAGGGAATCAAATGGGAACAGGTCCCGTAGGATTTTTAGCAAACCCCTAGCTGTCAACGGGTTTGATATGCCTTTACCAACTACCGTTTGAGTTGGGCTAGCCATGCTATTCCCCTCAGCATGATGAGTTGTCGAGGACTTATGTTGGGCTTATAGGCCAACATTTTCCTCTATCCTTAATCGTTAAAGGATATTGGATTATTAGGTTAATGTCTGCATAACCTTGATTCCCCTTTAGGATAACCGGTGCGCGGCCAGGTTCCTGTTGGTTTTCGGCTGTATGACCTCACTTGGAGGAAGAGAAAGGCTTTCTTTGTGTGTGCTCCAGACACGGAGATCTTGATCAGAGGTGTAGTGTTAACTTGATCAAGAGAAGGATCCTTGATTAAGGATAATATTTCTTTAAGAACTTGCCATTGATCGGCATCATGAGTAGGTCGCCCTCTGCAGTCGTGAGGCGGTATGCTCCATTTGAATAGACTGTTTCTATCACAAACGGTCCTTCCCATTTAGGCTGAAATTTGCCTTTGGTCTTGTGCGTCATAATCATCGGTCGTCTGACGGCTAAGACCAGGTCTCCTTTCTGGAAGACTCTCTGTTTGACCTTCTTATTGAAGGCTTTTGAGATTCGAGCTTGATACAGCTCGATATGCTGCTGAGCTTGTAGTCGCTTCTCGTCCAAAGCTTCGAGCTCTTGAAGGCGTAGGCGATCATTGTCCTCTAATGTGGCTTTAGTAATCAGAGCCACATGCAACGATAGCATTTGGATTTCCAGTGGGAGGACTGCTTCGCACCCATATACCAGGGAAAAAGGCGTATTGCCTGTCGGTGTCCGCACCGTGGTTCGGTAGGCCCAAAGACATTCACCGAGCTTTTCGTCCCAATCTCGCTTATTCGAGGAGACGAATTTCTTGAGCAGCTTGATGATTGTTTTGTTGAATGCTTCCGCCAAGCCATTGGCAGCAGGATTATAGGCAGTTGAAGCCACATTCTGAATTCGGTATTTATCGCAGAACCGATAGAATACTTGGCTTATGAATTGGGGACCGTTGTCGTGGATGATCTGCCTAGGTACACCAAATCGATGGATGACGTGGTGCTTTATAAAGTGAACCACATTGGAGGTCTTGACTTCAACCAGTGGTATAGCCTCCGCCCATTTTGAGAAATAGTCGGTTATTGCAAGGATGAACCGGTGACCTTTTGTCGAAGAAGGGCTGATTGGCCCTACGACGTCTATTCCCCATGCTTCAAATGGCCATGAAGCAACAGTCGGGTGGAGCAGCTCCGGAGGCTGGTGTATGAAGTCCGCATGAATCTGACATGCTTTACACCTTCGTGCATATTGGATGGCGTCGGCTATCATAGTTGGCCAATAATATCCCAGCCTATGCAACCTGTCTTTAAGCTTTGGACCTGGCTGATGAGCTCCGCAAGTGCCATCGTGCGCTTCTTGGAGCGCTTCCTGTGCCTCTGAATTAGAAAGGCAACGGAGGAGGACACCGTCATATGAACGACGGTAAAGTGTCTTCAAAGTTGGATCGTAGTAGAAGCGGATGGACCTTCGTCTGATGGACGCCGCTTCTTTAGGATCGTCTGGAAGTAGACCGTGCAAAGCATAGTCAATGAGAGGAAAGCGCCAGTCTCTTGGTTCAAGATCCGTGGAGACATTATAGATTTCTCGAATTCTTAGCATGTGCTTGGAGCATACAAGATGTCGAGTTGCGACTGTGAGGTGGTACTCGGTGTCGGCTGGCAAGGCTAGCGTCGTCGCTAATGCAGCGAGAGCGTCCGCCTTGGTATTCTGAGATCGAGACACATGCCCGATATAGAAACCTTCAAATAGATTAGCCAATTCGATGGCTGTATGGTAATAAGGCGTCAAGTCCTCATGGCGGACTTCATATTCGCCTTTAACCTGATTGATGATCAGTTTTGAATCGCCATAGGCTTCAAGGTAGCGTACCCCCATTCCATGAGCGAGCTGAAGACCAATGAGCAGAGCATCCGGCAATAATTTTGCCTTTAGGGCCCATTCGCGATGCTCCATCAAAGAACATCTGCCACACTTCCTCTTCTGAGGTTATATTGGACTCGAAGGCTTCATCAGGGATATCTTCGTGAAGCTTTGAATGTTCCGGAACTGGATAAGCAGCCAAGAACTCTGCAAGGGCCTGGCCTTTAACCGCCTTCTGAGGTTTGAAGATCATGTCGTACTGAGACAATAAAAGTGCCCACTTAGCCAATCTTGAATTCAATGATCCTGGCTTCGTCATAAGAAGACGCAATGGGTTTACTCTGGAGATGACATGTATGGTCTGGCCGACCAAATAATGTCGGGTCTTCTGAACAGCGAAGACGAGAGCTAAACACTCTTTCTCGATAGGGTTGTAGCGAGATTCTGCTCCTATGAGAGTTGCTGAGAGAGATTGCCATCATCCGGCCAGATGGAGATGACGTTGCAAGATTTGCCCTTTAAGTTGGGCTCCTTTGAATCCCGCTGTACTTCTTGGACGAGGTCCGGGTGTATCCACATGACTTCTCCTGTCTCCAATGTTAAGGGAACAAGACCCTTATTGTTTTGAGTTGTAGCTGGAGGATGCTTGACGTCCAACCGTGGAGCGAGGACTGGATAAGTTCCGTCAGGAACTGTGACCTTTGGAGTTTTGCCGGACTCGAGGGTCACCATATTGGCAGTGACTTTCTTCTGCTCCGTCTTCAACGTTAGAACCCCGGCATCAACCAAGACTTGAATTCTATCCTTGAGGACATAGCACTTGTCGGTAGGATGGCGAACCATCCTGTGGTAGAGGCAGTATTTAGGGTCGTTTGTGCGCCCTATCTCATTGGGACGCCGCGCATCTGGCAGCTTCATTTTGTTCCCTTTGTGGAGCAGATGGAATATGGTGACCACCTGATCGTCTTTGAACGAGTACTGCTTTGGAGGGAACTTAGGCTCCTGATTGTTGAAGCCGCTCTTCTTGGCCTTTGACTGCACATCTCCGGATAGTTCCACAGACATAGTCTCTTTGCCTTTAGCTTGAGAAGATTGCGGTAGGTCGCCACGCCCTTTGTTGTTCATCCCCCACTTGCCTCTAGGGGCGGATGGTTCGAACTTTTTAGCCGACTTCTCGGCTATCTCAGCTTGTTCGACCAATTCTTTCCAAGTGTGGGCTTTAACAGCCCCCATGCGAACTTCCACTTGGTCTAGAAAGTTGTGTCTGCATGTCTGCAAGAGCATGGGTAATGGCATCCCTGCTGGGCACATCAAGGATAAGTTTCTGAACCGTTCAATGTAGTCACGGACAGATTCGCCCTTTCTCTGCACAGTGGAGAGGAGCTTGTCCATGGTCACTTCGGTATCGTCCTCATAGAAATGAGAGAGGAACCGAGTTTCCAGGTCGATCCAGGAGTTGATAGAGCCCGGAGGGAGACTTCGGAACCAGTCAAATGTCACCCCCTTTAAGGTGCCAATGAATAGCCTAACCATGATGGCGTCATCGCTTATAACATTACTAGTCTGAGACCGAAATAGTAGATGTGCTGATTTGGCGAGCTCTTTCCATCATAGGTATGCAGCGTTGGCGGTTTGAACTTCGGTGGGTATGGCACCGAATCCCACTCTAGCGGATAAGGGCGGACTGTCCCTACCTTCTTTAATTCATCCCTCTGAGTTAGGGATGCAATTTGAGCTTGGAGGCCCTTAAGGACCTCAGCGTCTAAGGAAGAACCCTCTTTGGATTTCTCCGTCTTTGGCTGCTCATTGCTGAAATGCTCTCCCTCATCGTGATTGCTCCCGGCATCATTGTTGTTCCGGTCACTGAGGAGTTGTGCGAGCATCTGTTGAATATGGTCCAGAGCCTCTTGCTGAGTCTTGGAAGTTTGCTCCTGAGCTTCCAGGCGCCGACGAAGGTCGTCGTTAGCGCCATCAGCCATGTTGACTGATACTCTGTCTGTTCGTACCGAGCTAACTGTCGCCGAAGAGGCGTACCCACTGTCTTCATCTTCTTCATCTGATGATTGGAGTGACCTCCTGAGCTGTGACGAGGCTAGGGCCGTCGAGGAAGAAGGCTGTTCATAATTGTAGGGTATCGCCACCCTAGATCTGGTGTTTCGGAAAACACCTTCCTCATGCACCAAGACTTCGCCTAAGCCTGGGCTGTAATCTGGATCTGGGGACTCTCGTCCTCTTCCGGTCATGTTGACGGATGCAGAGGGTAGATCTCGCGAGATGCTCCTTTTGCGATGTTTCGCCGGGGCTTGTACCGTCAGTCGATCAAAAACTGATCGTCGTCTTGGAGGCGTGGCGGGGACTGGTCCCAGCCGGCAATGGACCGAGTGGAGTGTCACCAACTGATATCCCTCTTGTCGACAACAGGGGGAAGAGGTTTGTCTATTAGCCAACAATTTTCTCAAATCAGACCCGGTTGGGTCCCTGCAATCGAGCGCAAAGGCTCTTCTGGATCGCACATAGGGCGATGTCCTGTTTCTTTTATCCCTGCAGATGGGATTAGCACTGAATAGTGCCTTGGTTCTAGCTTCACCATCAGACGCGAGCTTAGTGCTTGATGCACTGGAAAGCGGAGCACGCTGTGGTGCTTTACCCGCTATGCTGCTGCGAAAGTAATTAGCCTTAGATGGTACTTTGCTTCGGCTTCGCGGTCATGGACCCTGCGCGTACGCTGTGGTACAGTAGCTTCGCTCATGAGAACAAGGCCGGCGCGAGGCATCGCTGCTCTTGAATTGGACAATGGTATGATTGCCGTTGTAACTTTATGATTGGAGCAGACAGGCATCTTGCCTTTTTCTTGGCGAGAGAGGCGCGGTTTAGGCGTAGCTACGCCTGAAGCTTCGGTTGAAGACTCCTGTTTAGGCTTCCATACCCGCCTTGGCAGAGGAGACTTAGGTTCGCAGGGAACCTGATTAGCCACACGCGAGGCTGAGGGGTGTTGGCGGAATTCTGCTTCCGGTTTCTGATTTGAAACCTTGGTCGTGGAAACCCTCCTATGCTTCCGTGCTCGAAGCATTGGGCTACCCCCAGAGAGAACTTCTTCAAATCTTCCTTGATCGAACTGGACCACCAAGTTCTCACAAGTAAAGGAATCAGACTGCGGACGTGCTTCCTTATTGCGCCAAATAACCGCAGTAGGTTCGCAGAGAACCTTTTCAGTCTCCGCAGAGACTTTCCTTGAAGATTTAGCCAGAGAAGCTTTGGCTGCACCGGCTTTTCTGAATTCAGAGTTAGACCCGAAGGTCTGTTCGTCGCATTGTGACACTTGATTCTCGGCAGTGGAGAATTTCTTCCCCAGCGGAGTCGCCACCTTGTTTTCCATTATGTTTGCAAAGGGGGAAAACTTACAAAAAAGGGTTTGAGGAGCTAAATTACAAGTATTCTTAAAAAGATTACAAGTAGATCTCCTCAGAGATTCTGGAGAAGTGTGCCGATAGGAGTCTGGTCAGCGCGCGACCACTTTGTCCCTTTGACGATGCGAGCAATGAGATTCCCTTCTCGCCTGGTTCGGGGAATCAGAGAACAGAAGGTTGGTAGAACCCTCTTGCTGCTTCTCAAAATCGCCTTCAATAAGGAATTCCTTCTCACCTGGTTCCGGAAATTCCTTGAGAAGAAGGACGATGTTAGGGTATCAACACCCTGGTTAGAGAAAGCAATTCTCTAAAAGGTCTCTGAATTCGAGAGCGCACGGTGCGTTATGAAGAAGCCTCTGCTTGTGGAGTCCTCCCGTATGCATGTGTGTGTCTTCTTGTACCCCTGGCAGGCTATTTATAGGGAGAGTAAGGGTATAATCGTCCCTTGAAAATATGGAAACAGATTGAATCGAATCTGTTTAAAATCTGGAAAGTAGCCTTGCTGCGAGGCTAGGATCAGCTTCTGCGAAGCTAGAATTGGCAGGTCGGTTGATCTTCTTGATCTGTTTTGATCCTTTCCATATCATTGGAGGATTTCCCCTGATCTTCTCACTCGTTTTAGAAGAGTCAAGAGATTGTGGCAATCAACTGCCAAATTTGATCTCTGATTTGATCTTAATTAGATTTGATCTGATTGGATCCGATCTCATCCGGAGATTTGATTGGTCAAAGGTTGACCATAGCAGACCAATAGCGGAGCTGTCCGCATTGAGCTCGTAGCGGAGCTAGAGGTAGCTTCTGGCGAAGTCCGAAAGAAACCCTTTGGCGAAGCTGGAAGTCTTCTGTGGCGAAGTTTGCGAGTTAGCTTCTTGGCGAGGCTTTGGATGGCTTCAAGGCGAAGTTGGGTGATATTAGTCTCTCAAGCGAGGCTATCCCTTTGGGCTCATGCGATGCTAAGTGTTAGCACCTTAGACCTGCTGAGGTCTGTTTAGAAACAATCCGGGTTCACTGTCTACTTGCTGGATCAGTGGAGTCCAAGTTGCTTCCCTGTCCATCGGAGATGGGTGAAAATTGGTCTTCAGCTCGTCTGTCACTTGTCTTTTGTAAATGTCAACAAGTTTAGACATTGTTCGGACCAATAAGAATCTTGTCTTTTTTAAGTGTCAACAGGGCTCTGGACAAACTCCTCTAGATTCCCCTTGAATGGGTTGAGGTACCGCGTTGGCTCTCTTGGTTGAATACAAGTGTTAGCAAACAATCCCACGCAAGTATATCAATTAAGCACAAATGAATATATCAAGCATATAAAGATAGACAATAATTGAATGCAAGATATAAACAAGAGACAAAGAGAGAGAGAGAGAGAGAGAGAGAGAGAGAGAGAGAGAGAGAGAGATCAATCGCAAACACAAAGGGTTTGTTTCGAGGTTCGAGCACACTTGCTCTACATCCCCGCCTTCGACACACGAAGGATTTCCACTATGCAAGATCCCAATGGATCTCTCCTCGGTGTCGCAACACCTACAAGCCCTCAGACTCTCTAGTCCCTTACACACCGCAAGCCCACCGGCTCGCCGAGGCCGCACCTCAATCACGGAGTTCGCACCCGAACCCGAAAACACCAAGTCCTCACTAGGACCCAAACAATCGCGAACACAACCGTCCGCCTACTCAAAGGAACAAAGATGAACT
The DNA here is from genome assembly GCA_038442645.1 of Agave tequilana. Taxonomy (NCBI): domain Eukaryota; kingdom Viridiplantae; phylum Streptophyta; class Magnoliopsida; order Asparagales; family Asparagaceae; genus Agave; species Agave tequilana. The sequence goes on from JAVJIF010004782.1 coordinate 94,072, forward strand.
TTGGTGATCACAACACTTGATCACCTAAAATCCTCTCACTACAACACTCCTATAAGATGAATAGCAATGGATGGCTCAAGTGTTTGTGTGAGAAAACTAGGAAAGAGATGGTGGAGGAAAACTCAAGAAATTCTCTTTTACACTCTTGATAAAATCTTCCCTTTTGATTGGAAGTATTAGCTCTCTATTTTGTGGAGAAAAACTCTTTTAAAAGGATGGGAAAAACTGGCTCAAAGCTCTCCTAAAATCTTGGCTCAAAACAATGACCAAACCCCCAAATTTATAGGCCAGAAAAATATAGCCGTTGGGGTCTGTCAGAGCTGCCGGTCGACCCGTGCGGTCGACCGCCAACGGTCAGAAATCAGACCGTTGGAGCCACGGTCGACCGCCTGGGTCGACCGACCCACTGGAGCTGAGAGTCTAACTCTCTGTCGGTTGACCCGTACGGTCGGCCGAACTTTCCAGAGAGCTCTGCTCTCTGGAGCGGTCGACCAGCACGGTCGGCCGTCCTCCAGTACACAAAGGCGTGCACGTTTGTGCACGTCGGTCGACTGGTCCGGTCGGCCGACTCCAGGATTAGTCGACTATATAGGGAGCAAGTCGACTTATCTGAAGCCTGAAACAGTTTTCTGGGATCAAAAAGTTTGTCTTTTTGGCTCAAATAAAATCCCATAAAATACATAAAAATATACAAAATAGTTTTAACCAATATACTTTGATATACAAACATGCTTGCACAAAATCAAGGCATGTTATAAAAGATTGGACTATTTTTGTAAGTTGGAAATATTTGGCTCAAGATAAAAACTGTATTTTCCAAAACATGTTTTCTAAACTTTGTTTTTCCAAAACATCTTCAAATAAAAACTAGATATTTTGAACTCATTAAAGCATAGTGTGTATGGATATGATCCACTACATAAATAAGATGAAATATCTAAGTTTTTGGCATTAAGCTCTAAACTTGATTTTGGTTTAAAGATATGTATATGAGAAATACCAAAAATCAAACTTGTATTTTTCCAAAATGAAAAATCTTTTGTAAAACAAAACTAAATCAAGAGTGTGTGTGCATGGTATACTTGAGCAATCCACCAACTATCTATCCTTTACATTTTAACTAAAACAAAAACAAAATCTTATACCTAGACACAAGTCTTGATCTTGAAGTCTTCCCTTGAAGTCTTCTCATCTTCTTAACTTGGTCCAAGCTTGATCCAAAAGCTCCTTGGATCACACCGTGCTAGCTCCAAATCTTGACATTTTATCTTTTGTTGAGCTATGCACCTACTAAGATCTTGATAATGAATCTGTCACTAATTAAACACAAGATCATTAGTAACATAACTTCATGAGTTGATCATCATCAAAACTAGGGTGATAGGCCTTTGGGCCAACAGACTTCGGTACCTTATTTAGTTTATAGTTTATTTTAGATCCATTGTTAAAGATTAGATAGTATGATATGCTCAAGTTCACAACACACACACTTGTTTCTAGTTTCATGTTTATTGATTTTCGGTTTTTGGTTTAACCGATCTTGGTTTTCATGAATAGATAGAATCAAACAAGTTTACATGGTTTAATGTATATTAGATTTGTTCTATATACATGTATGCTCCATATCTTAGACAAATTTATTTTGATATGCCTATTCATGTGTTTGGAGTTTTGTATTTTAACAAAACTTATTTTTGAATTTATTGTCAAAAACATTGGTATATATCTTTATACGTATATTGGATTATATTCATATACTATATGCTTCAAAGTTGTTTAAATATCATTTTTTTGTATTTGGATGAGTTTTGGACAAAACGATTTTCCATTTCAAAAATCCTAGTTTTGGAAAATACGGAATTTGGTTTTCGGTAAAATTTCCATAACACAAAAAGAGTTCAAAATGTTTGTAACTTGGTTTGATTTTTTACTCAAACAAGTTTGTATTTCAAAGAGAATATAAGAACTTAATTTTGTGAATTTTTTAGAAATTTTATGGGATTTATTTGATATTAAAAAGATCAAGTTTTAAATCCCTTTACCAGCCCTGCCAGGCGGGCCGGTCGACCGGGCCCAGAGTCGGTCGACCGAATCGGTCGACCGACGTGCACAAGGTCATGCACGCTGACCTGCCACTTGGGCCGATCGACCGAGCGGTCGACTGATTGCAAGTACCCACTCTCGGGTCGGGGCGGTCGACTGGACGGTCGACCGTGAGGCTTGGCACGGTCGACCGAGCGGTCGACCGGCCAGAGAGCAAGTGCTCACTGGAATTGGCACGGTCGACAGGGCGGTCGACCGGCAGGCCCAACGGTCACTTTTTTTACCGTTGGCCGGTCGACCGGAAGGCCAATCTGGGCCTAGTCAGCTACCAACGGCTAGTTTTTTAAAGGGTCTATTGTAAGATCACCTAGAGGGGGGGTGAATAGGTGATGGCTAACCTAATGGTCACTTATGAACAAATAATGCGGAATTAAAACTAAGTTGACCAAATTAAAATTTCTTTTAATTAAACACTTATGTATAACTCAAGAGTGTTGCCGAATTCCCCTTGCGAGGCTCTGGACAAGCTCCTCTAGATTCCCCTTGAATGGGTTGAGGTGCCGCGTTGGCTCTCTTGGTTGAATACTAGTGTTAACAACAATCCCACGCAATTATATATCAATTAAGCTCAAGGGTATATATCATGCATATATAAGATGAACACAATGAAAGTAAATGCAAGATATAAAAGAGACAAAGAGAGAGAGAGGGAAGAGTAAGCAATCGCAAACACAAAGGGTTTGTTTCGAGGTTCGAGCACACTTGCTCTACATCCCCGCCTTCGACACACGAAGGATTTCCACTATGCAAGATCCCACCGGATCTCTCCTCGGTGCCGTACACCTACAAACCCTCGGACTCCCAAGTCCCGTACACACGCAAGTCCACCGACTCGCCGAGACCGTACCTCTACCACCAAGAGTTCACAACCGAACTCCAACCACAACGAGCACACTTGCCCGCTTCCTCAAAGTAACAAGAAAAATCTCTTTGATGATCACAACACTTGATCACCTAAAGAGCACTCTCACTACAACACACCTATAGGAATATCTAGCAATGGAAAGCTCAAGTGTGGTGTGAGAAAATCAAGGAAGGAAAGCTATGGAGGAAAACTCAAGAATCACTTTAACACTCTCTTGATAAAAACTCCCTTTAAGATGGGAAATATTTGCACTCAAATATGTGGAGAGAACTTCTGAAATCAGTTGGAAAAACTAGCTCAAAGGTCTCCAAAATCTTCACCTCAAAACAGATGACAAGATCCCAATTTATAGGCTGCAGAAAATAGAGCCGTTGGGAATCTGTCAGTGCTGTCGGTCGACCGCCGGTCGACCGGCCAACGGTCATTTTTCTGACCGTTGCAGCCACCGGTCGACCGGCTCGGTCGACCGATAACCTGGAATGAACTGTCGGTCGACCGGCCCGGTCGACTGATATTTCCAGAGAGCAAAGCTCTCTTGGTCGGACGACCGACCCGGTCGACCGGCCACTGTGCTGACAACGTGCACAGGGCTGTGCACATCGGTCGACCGGACCGGTCGACCGGTTTGGCCTGTCAGCCAGTCTCCAGGTCAGAAAACAGGATTTAAAATCTTTTATAAAATCCTAAAAATACATAGAAATTCTACAAAAATAGTTTTACCAATATACTAGAAAGAACAAACATGCTTGCACAAAATCAAGACATGTTATAGATGTTTTGGTCTATTTTTGTAACTTGGAAATATTAGCTCAATAACCAAAATGTATTTTTCCAAAACATGTTTTTCCAAACTTGTTTTTCTAAATCTTCATCAAATACAAAAACAAGATATTTGAGTTCATTTAAAAGCATGGTGTGTATGGATATGATCCACTACACAATCAATATGGAATATCTATGTTTTTGACATAAAGCTCTAATCATGATTTTGGTTTAAAGATATGAACTATGAAATACCAAAATCCAAGATAAATATTTTGTCTCAAAGAAAATCTTTGTTCTAAATAAAAATTCTTTTCTAAACATAAAAATCTTTTATGAAAGCACTTTAAATCAAGAGTTCTAATCAAGAGTGTGTGTGTGTGATATAACTTGAGCAATCCACCAACTATCTATCCTTTACATTTTTACTAAAACAAAAATACAAATTCTATACCTAGACCCAAGTCTTCAACTTCTTGAAGTCTTCCCTTGAAGGCTTCTCATCTTCTTGACTTGGTCCAAGCTTGATCCAAAAACTCCTTGGATCACCACATGCAAGCTCCAAATCTTGTTCTTTTATCCTTTGTAGAGCTATGCACCTACTAAGATCTTGATCATGAATCTGTCACTAATTAAACACAAGATCATTAGTAACTATAACTACATGAGTTGATCATCATCAAAACTAGGGTGAAGGGCCTTTGGGCCAACAATCTCCCCCTTTTGATGATGACAAAACTCATGGAGTTATATATGCATGGATTAAAGTAAAGCTTCAAAGAAGCTTCCCCTTAACTCATGCATACCAAATAAATAATAGATATGGCAATAAAAGCACATGACATGTATGCAATGTAGGAGATGCAATCATATAAATCAAATCATAAATCAAATCTTTTGCTCCTAATTGCAAAATAACATATATGCATAAATACAAATCTTACTCCCCCTTAAGCAAGGAACCAAATACTTCTCCCCCTTAAGTAAGGAAATCATGAAATCATGCATATAAAATCACAAATTCTTAAATACTTCTCCCCCTTAAGTAAGGAAATCATGAAATCATGCATATAAAATCACAAATTCTTCTCCCCTTTTTGTCAATCATCAACAAAGGGTTCAAAGAAAAATACATCAAACAAATTTTCTCCCCTTTTTGTTAAAAACAAAGAGATCAAGGAGGGGTAAATACAAATCAATCAATAAAATTTATATGCGATATAAATTCATGAAGAGGAAGACGTTAAGTTAGCTTCCCGACACATATACATTACATGAAAGAGGGATGACAAGCCCTAATTCACATAACGTATAATATGTCATGCATAAGAGGAGATGTGAAGCTCCCCCTACACACGTATATCATGAAAAGAAGAGTTGTCAAGCTCCTCAAATTATAATATACTCAACATGAATCTATATGTAGAAGAGATGTTAAGCTCTCCTTGCATATAGACAATACAAATCAAAAATTTTGAATTTATCTTTATAAAATAAATTTTGAATTTTTCTTAATAACAACAAATTTTGAGATATCTTAGAAAGAGATCATATTATAAGATATCAAATAACACAATTTTGCATGGTTCCAATTGTAAAATAATCAAATTTTGAATTTTTGATACCAATTTCAAAAAAAAACAATGCACAAGCTTATTATGAAATACCAATTTGAAGTCTAATTAAGCTTAGCATTAACAATCTATGTGCTTTAAAGATACCAATTGTAAAACAAGCACACAACTATCATATATATGTATGAAGAGATTATATCAATAGAGATGGATACATACATATAAAGAAAGCAAAATATGAGTATATACCAAAAAGGTTCATATTGATACCAATTGCAAATAACCAATGATACCAATTGAAAAGTAAGCATAAGTGTATATATCATATAATCTACCATATGAAGAATTCGAACTAGTTAAATGAACTTGTTTTTAAGAACTAGTACGAGATCCTTCCATCAAGGAATAAGTTAAAAAGTTTTTCATGAAAGATCAATGAAACACAAGGCACTAAAAACACTCTAATCCATAAAGTCCATATAATTTTCAAAAGAGGTGAGTGTACTAATGTTATGTGAAACATGACATCATGAAAATGACAATGAAGTTCAATATTCCTTAAAATTTTGAATTATCATAACTTTTAAAACCTTGAAAATCAAAAAAAATTTTTATTAAAAAAATGTTTCATAATATATGTATGTTTTGTCAATACAAGAAGCATACATACATATCTCTAACACAATTGAGTCCATATATATAGATTTGCATGAAAGGCAAATGACTCAAGAGGTATCCATGTATATCTTAATGTTTTGGCAAAATAACCATATACATGAAATGAAATCACATGATCAAAACATAAATCCAAATGGGAATACAAGTTTAAGAATGTAATGATCATCAACACAAGGCTATACTAGTACATCTAATAGGCACAAATAAGCATTCAACCCAATCATATATAGATTTATTTGTGGTCCATAAGGTGTACAAGTATAAATCCAAGTGTTGACAAATACTAACATCTAAACTAATATTCAATACAATGAAGCATCAAAATTTTGAAATCACAAAAGAATTTATCCATAAAAATAGGATCATGTGCATCAATTGAAGAATAGATAACTAGTTTAAATGGATTTTTGACAAACTAGTTAAAGATCCTTCATAAATATGAAATCATATGTTTTTCATGAATAATACTAAATACATAAAAGTTCAAGCACTCATAGTCCATAAAGCTCCAAATTATATGTTTTCTTAAAGATGAGTGTTCAAAGGTTATGTAAATAGTATCCATATGAAAATAGTCATAGAAGCCCAAATCAAATCATGACTAAAATTTTTATCAACCAACACATAAAAATCATTTTTATCAAAACAAATCATCTTAAAATAATCTACATGGTATATGTATGAATTATACAAATCTAGCAATATGCATACATATCCCAAATATTAAAAGAGTCTATTAAATGTTTGCATGAAGGCAAAAGACTCACGGATATACATGTATATTTATTAGATTTGAATTAAACATGCATATACATGAAGTAAATCACAAAAATTGGCACAACATGTATATATGAGAATTATCAAAACTAGATTATACATATGCATAAAGTGGATACAAGTGAGCATGAAGTTCAATTATTTAAGAGTCAATTGTAATTCACTATGTGTATATGTATACATACAAGTTTGACAAATCTACATCTAAGCATGTAACTACCACATAAAGCACAAATCAAACAAAATCATGAACATGCTATAAATGTATGAAATAAGTAAAAGCATGTATATAAAAATAGGAGTTTAGAAGTTGTTACCAACTACAAAGCTCCAAGTATGGTGGTCTTTTCCACCAAAATTTCCTTGATAGCAATGCATCTATAAGAGTGTCCATCATATCCATTGCATTCGCTACCAAGGCACCAATCCTCTCACGTTTTGTGAGAGCCCTCACCTACATCAAAATCAAAAGGTGGGGGTTTTGGTACCCATGTTTTCTTGGGTCCTTTGGGGTTAGCATTGTTGTAAGGAACCCAAAATCTATTATACTTAGCAAAATATAAATATGGTTTCTTATCAAAACAATATCTTGCTAGATGGCCTTTGCGACCGCAATGTGTACAAATGTACACCTTAGCATGATGCTTATGAGTGTGATTGTGATCGTGATGTGCACCATAAGCATGAGCATGATGAGTATGATGATGTGCATGAGCATGGGGAACTTGTTTCTTTTGAAACAAAGATTCCAACTTAGAATGATTGAATGCACATGTGCTCAAATTAGAGCTCAAATTATTCATCTTATTTTTCATATTCTTAATCTCATTAGATGTGGCATGAAAAGCATGATGAGATGAAGAATCATTTTTCTTTTTCTTTTTACAAACATTATCTTTTTCTTTTTCAACAAATTTTCTTTTTAAAGATTTATTTTCTTCCAAAATACTTTCTTTTTGTTTTTCAACCATAGCAATATTATCCTTCAAAATAGTGTTCCCTTCACATAAATCATTCAATTTAGACATAAGGGAAACATTCTCATTTTTCAAATCATTATTTTCTTTTTCTAAACATGCAAGTTTATTTCTAAAAGAATCATTTTCTACATGCATGCAATCAATGTTCTTTTTCAAATCTTTATTATTCTTTTCTAAGCATGCAATGTTATCTCTACATGAATCATGTTCATTATGCATGCAAGCAATGTCCTTTTTCAAAATTTTATTTTCTTTCTTAATTATGTCATATCTTTCAAGCAATAATTGGCATAAAGAATTTAGCTCATCATATGACATACTAGCATCCTCATCATCGGATTCGGTATTTACCTCAAGGGGGTCATCCCCTTGGACCATGTAGCACTTGTTGGAGGTGTCGCTTCCAACATCCGAATCGCTCCCCGCATAGTATTGTTCATTTTCGCCAAGGGAGATGAGGGTGTTCCATACTACAAAAGCCATATCAATATTAGCAACCCTACATAAATAATCATCATTTAGGGTACTCTTTAAAGCATTAAGGGCTTTTGTATTAGCCTCTATATTCTTACCATCTATACAATAAGCATTATTAGTAGTGGCAAGATATACATTATAACCTAGGGCTTTGAGGAATAATGACATCTTAACTTTCCAATGTGGATGTTAAGAATATCAAAGGTGGGTGGTGACATAAAGTCCATGGTGAGGTGTGTGTGTACAACAAATATTGTGATTAGCCCAAATGTAGGATCTTTAACTCTTAGGTTGTTAGACCCAATATCAAGAGCACTAGCTCTGATACCAATTGTAAGATCACCTAGAGGGGGGGTGAATAGGTGATGGCTAACCTAATGGTCACTTATGAACAAATAATGCGGAATTAAAACTAAGTTGACCAAATTAAAATTTCTTTTAATTAAACACTTATGTATAACTCAAGAGTGTTGCCGAATTCCCCTTGCGAGGCTCTGGACAAGCTCCTCTAGATTCCCCTTGAATGGGTTGAGGTGCCGCGTTGGCTCTCTTGGTTGAATACTAGTGTTAACAACAATCCCACGCAATTATATATCAATTAAGCTCAAGGGTATATATCATGCATATATAAGATGAACACAATGAAAGTAAATGCAAGATATAAAGAGACAAAGAGAGAGAGAGGGAAGAGTAAGCAATCGCAAACACAAAGGGTTTGTTTCGAGGTTCGAGCACACTTGCTCTACATCCCCGCCTTCGACACACGAAGGATTTCCACTATGCAAGATCCCACCGGATCTCTCCTCGGTGCCGTACACCTACAAACCCTCGGACTCCCAAGTCCCGTACACACGCAAGTCCACCGACTCGCCGAGGCCGTACCTCTACCACCAAGAGTTCACAACCGAACTCCAACCACAACGAGCACACTTGCCCGCTTCCTCAAAGTAACAAGAAAAATCTCTTTGATGATCACAACACTTGATCACCTAAAGAGCACTCTCACTACAACACACCTATAGGAATATCTAGCAATGGAAAGCTCAAGTGTGGTGTGAGAAAATCAAGGAAGGAAAGCTATAGAGGAAAACTCAAGAATCACTTTAACACTCTCTTGATAAAAACTCCCTTTAAGATGGGAAATATTTGCACTCAAATATGTGGAGAGAACTTCTGAAATCAGTTGGAAAAACTAGCTCAAAGGTCTCCAAAATCTTCACCTCAAAACAGATGACAAGATCCCAATTTATAGGCTGCAGAAAATAGAGCCGTTGGGAATCTGTCAGTGCTGTCGGTCGACCGCCGGTCGACCGGCCAACGGTCATTTTTTCTGACCGTTGCAGCCACCGGTCGACCGGCTCGGTCGACCGATAACCTGGAATGAACTGTCGGTCGACCGGCCCGGTCGACTGATATTTCCAGAGAGCAAAGCTCTCTTGGTCGGTCGACCGACCCGGTCGACCGGCCACTGTGCTGACAACGTGCACAGGGCTGTGCACATCGGTCGACCGGACCGGTCGACCGGTTTGGCCTGTCAGCCAGTCTCCAGGTCAGAAAACAGGATTTAAAATCTTTTATAAAATCCTAAAAATACATAGAAATTCTACAAAAATAGTTTTACCAATATACTAGAAAGAACAAACATGCTTGCACAAAATCAAGACATGTTATAGATGTTTTGGTCTATTTTTGTAACTTGGAAATATTAGCTCAATAACCAAAATGTATTTTTCCAAAACATGTTTTTCCAAACTTGTTTTTCTAAATCTTCATCAAATACAAAAACAAGATATTTGAGTTCATTAAAAGCATGGTGTGTATGGATATGATCCACTACACAATCAATATGGAATATCTATGTTTTTGACATAAAGCTCTAATCATGATTTTCGTTTAAAGATATGAACTATGAAATACCAAAATCCAAGATAAATATTTTGTCTCAAAGAAAATCTTTGTTCTAAATAAAAATTCTTTTCTAAACATAAAAATCTTTTATGAAAGCACTTTAAATCAAGAGTTCTAATCAAGAGTGTGTGTGTGTGTGATATAACTTGAGCAATCCACCAACTATCTATCCTTTACATTTTTACTAAAACAAAAATACAAATTCTATACCTAGACCCAAGTCTTCAACTTCTTGAAGTCTTCCCTTGAAGGCTTCTCATCTTCTTGACTTGGTCCAAGCTTGATCCAAAACTCCTTGGATCACCACATGCAAGCTCCAAATCTTGTTCTTTTATCCTTTGTAGAGCTATGCACCTACTAAGATCTTGATCATGAATCTGTCACTAATTAAACACAAGATCATTAGTAACTATAACTACATGAGTTGATCATCATCAAAACTAGGGTGAAGGGCCTTTGGGCCAACATCTATAAATTGGGTTTTCTCTTCACTGTTTTTATCAAGAATTTTGAGAGCCTATTTTCTGATATTACTAGTGTTTTTGCAGCAATTAGAAAGAAGTTTTGGGCTTTAAAGTTTACATTTGATTTGGTGTTTTCTAGGGTTTGGAAAATCAAAGAAAAGTGATTTTGAGAAAAGTGTTTTCGGTTCAACTTCTTCATCCTTATTTCTAGTTTTTCTCAAGGATTTTCTTTGAGTATTTATTTTCCATTCCTTTGATTTTTCTCGCACTTGAGCTTATTATTCTATCCTATCTATAGGATCTTTGTTTTTGTGGGAAAAGAATTGGTTTGTGGTCTTTTGATCACTAAGTTGTAACCCTCCTTATTTGTGATATCCCTCTTGTGTAGAGGTTGATTTTGGAGTGGTGGTTGGCTCCCTCTAGTGAGAGGTGGAGGTTGTGTTTGGCTCCCTCTAGTGAGAGGTGGAGTTTGTGTTGGAATCCCTCAAGTGTGAGGTGATTGATTTGTTGGCTAAGTGCCTACCCCTCTTATGTGAGGTGGTATTTGTTGTGGATTGTGCATTACCTCTAGTGAGAGGTTGTATTCGGTTGAGAGAGGAGTTGTGTACTCCCGATTGTATTTGCCCCAAATCCTCAGTGGAGGTTCCCTGTGTGGGAGTCCTGTGTGGACAAGTTAGTGGAAATCCTTCTGTGTGAAGACGAGGACGTAGAGCTGTGTGCTCGAACCTCGAAACAAATCTCGGTGTTTGCATTTGATCTATTGACTCTTACTCTCTCTCTTTTACATTGAGCATTGCATCATATTGCTCATTCATTATATGCTTGACTTGTTTGTGTGTGCCTCACTTGTGCTTAACCACGAGAGCTTCATATAGCGCCTCAACTCTTGTTCAGAGGAATCAAGAGGAGTTAGTCCAGAGCCCTTCACCGGGAATTCGGTTACACTCGTTGGTTGCATTAAGTGTTGTTGCAATTAAGTTTTTAATTTTCGCATTTTGTTCATTAGATAAGACATACACCTATTCACCCCCCTCTAAGTATACTTTCAATTGGTATCAGAGCCTACGCTCCTGATATTTGGTTTAACCACCTAGGAGTGTGATCTTGGTTTGCTAATCTATCATTTGTATTTGCACACTTATATTGTTTACACACACTCATGGATTGCTTGAAATCTCCCATGTTTGATGTCTCCAACATTGACATGTGAAAATTTAGGATGTCCATGTATTTGAAAACCCTAGACTTGTATGTTTTCCTTACCGCTACCAAGAAATCCTATTTTGATAATAACAAGCATATAGAGGCCAATGCATAAGCCCTTGAGGCACTTAGAAGCATGATTAATAAAGAATATTTGTGCTTAGTTTCTAACTGTGATTCCGCCTTTACAGTGTGGAACACGTTGACCTCCTCTGAGCTACAAACGCCCAACATTGTGGAGGATGAATCTAGTGGAGAATCCGAGCAACAATGCTACATGGTCCAAGGGAATGACTCCCTTGAGGTATATTCGGAATCTCAATTAGATGATGATGATGCTAGTTCTTCAAGTAATGATCATATTGATGCCAATACTTTGAATGAAGAACTTTCAATTGTTTGTGAAAAATTGCTTGAAAATATAATCTTTCGAAAAAGAAGACTTTTGGATTAAATAAAGAAAATAAAGACTTGATTTCAAAGCCTGATTTGGTTTTGTAAGAAAAAGTGGAGATTTCTAATGAAAGGGATTCATTGAAATCTAAACTTGATCTTGCCCTAAATGAAAACAAGATCTTGAAAAATAAAAATGATTGTGAAAATGTTTTGAAGAAAAATGAAAGTCTATCTTCAAAACCTGTATTTGTTTTAAAAGAAAATGATTCTTTGAAAAACAAAATTGATTTGATTTCAAAAGATTTAGAAGTTTTCCTAAAGGAAAATAAAAATTTGAAAATTGATATTGATTCTCATGTTTGCCATGCTAGTGTAGCTTTACCTAGCTTACCTATTGCATGCACCTTTACCTAGCTTACCTATTGCATGCACCTCTTCTTTTAGGATTGATAATGAAATTTGTTTGTTAAAAAAGAGAGTGGATTGTTTGGGCTTCACTTTGAACCATTGTGCTTTAAATCACTCACGTTTGGAATCTATGTTTCGAAAGAAACAAGTTCCATCTATGCATGCACACCATTCACGGCATACACATGTTTCGCACGTTCATGCACATCATACATTGTATGCTCATGTGTACACTTGTACACATTGTGGACGTAAGGGCCACCTCGCTAAATTTTGTTATGATAGGATACATGATTCTAATTTAGCAAATAAATTTGTTTGGGTTAGGAAAGGTGCTAACCCCCATGGACCCAAAAAAGTATGGGTACCAAAGACCACTCCTATTGTATTTGATGTAGGTGTGGGCTCTCACATGACGTGAGAGTAATGGTGCCTTGAAGTGGATGCGTTCCGAGCTTAGAAGAGGACTATTTGGATGCATCACTTTCAAGGAGAGTTTGGTGGGAGGACCACCTTGTTTTGGAGTCATGGAGATGTGCCTTATTGGTTTGGTAACGATCTCTAACTCCCATTTATATTTACATGCTTTTCATAGCATTGATTTTAGCATGTTTTGATGTTTATTGATTATTATGTTAAATGCCATGATAATTAGGCTTATGACATACATGTATAGTATTTGAGATCACACATGTTTAATATGGACCCATATTTTGTGTTCTCTCTATGTTTTAGCTATCGTGTATATCATAAATCTAATGCATGTGCATTTGTCATAATGATCATATGAGTTTTTGTTTTGATTTCTATGCTTCATGTTTTGATTACATGTTTAAATGTTAGTTTTTCATTAAAACTTGGATATATACTTGTACAACTAATGAGCCACAAATAGATTATTACATGTTTGTACTTGAACGCTCATTTGTACTCATTAGATGTACTAGTATAGTCTAGTTTTGATGATTCATATATTTGACTTGTATTCTCATTTTATACACGTTTTCATGTTTATATGTTTAGCCTCATGTATATGTCTATTTTGTCTAAACTATTAGCTATACATATACATCCTTGAGTCACTTGCCTTCATGCATATACTTTTGTCGACTCGTTTATTTTTGGATATGTATATATACTTTAGTTTATACATGACATACATATACCTTGAAGGATTCTAGTTTTGATGATTTTCATGTTTTAAGGAATTTCTTATTAAGCTTAATTGCATATTTTCATGTTAATATGTTTCACATAATACTTGTACACTCACTTTAGTTGATGTTTCTCATGATTTTATTTTCATGAGTATGATTTATGCTTTATTAATTTTGAGTGTTTAGTGTTCATGTGATCTACATGTTTTTCATAAAATATATTTTTGTTTTATTCCTTACTTGAAGGATTTCGTACTAGTTTACAAATTTTTCACATAACTAGTTCGTATTCTTCATTTTGGAAGAGTTTTCAATCATGCTAAACTATTTTCAAACCTATTTTTGAAAACCCTTTCCATTTGAAGGGCGGTTGGTTGGACGACCATGTCTTGTATGCTTATTATTGAAAATCCTTTTAAACATGTGCATGAAATGGGTGGAAAGTAATATGAGTTATACACTTGATCTTATTGTGTTTTTCAATTGGTATCATTGGATCCTTTCAATTGGTATCACTATTGACATTCCTTTTGTATACTCATATATGTTTTTATATATGTATGCTTTCACTTCAAATAGTATCGATTTCGATTGGTATTTAATTTTTCATACATATATATATGCTTTATTTATGCTTACTATATCTCTATATCTTTGAGCACAAATTTTAGTTATGCTAAGCTTGATTTCTTAAATGACTATTTTATTTCAATTGATTATGTTTCAATTGGTATCATATACAAGCTTATGCATCAATTTATTTGGTATTTCATAAAGGGGGAGAAAATTCATATTTCACCTTTCAATTGCTTTTGTTATTTTACTCCCACACTTTATGTTGAAAAATAATTGGAAAAGGATATTGATTATTTTTGGTATAATATGTTTTTAATGAAAAAATTACTTTCAATTGGTACTAATCTTTACAAATTAGTATCAAGATTACTTATAAGTTTACTTACAATAAAGAAAATAATAAAACAATGTTAACAATTGGTATGTTTTGTTTTATTGTAAATTGATATCATGACGCACTCAATTGATATATTTTTTTCAAATTGGTATCATAATGTTTTGTTTTGATTTCACCCCTTATTGATATTCTTTTTGTTTAAGACAGAAAGGGGGAGAACATTGTTTTCTTTTACCCCTTTATTGATGATTGACAAAAAGGGGGAGAAGTATTTGAGTTTATATGCATGTTTATTATTTAAGTTTCATATTGATATTTTTTTATTATTAGTATCAAGAGCTTTTAGTGATTATCTTCAAATTGGTATCAAGAATTTCTATTGATTGTATTTTTTTATTATTGGTATCAAGAGCTTTTAGTGATTATCTTCAAATTGGTATCAAGAATTTCTATTGATTGAATTTTTTATTGATTGGTATCAAGAGTTTTTATGTTGCTTTTGTTGATTAAGTTTTCACAATTGAAATTTTTATTGGTATCAAGAGCAATTAATTAAGAACATGTTTATTTTAAAAAGGAAAAGGAACTTATTTTAAAAGCTTGGTATTAAAAGCATGTTCATTTCATTGTTTTATGCATGTTGATGCATACCCATGTTTAGTATTCATTGCATATATTTATTGTTTATTGCTATGCATGAGTTAGAGGGGAGCTTCTTTGAAGCTTAACTTTAATCCATGCATATATAACTCCATGAGTTTTGTCATCATCAAAAAGGGGGAGATTGTTGGCCCAGAGGCCTTTCACTCTAGTTTTGATGATGATTTACTCATGTAGTTATAGTTTACTAATAATCTTGTGATGTTTAGTTTCAGATATTTTACCAAGATATTAGTGTGTGAAAGCTCCAACTAATGCCTTTTTCACATGGTGATTTAAGAGCCAGAGCGTCAAAGTTCATCTCTAGCACTCATTGGAGTCAAACTCGGTGGATCACGTTTGGATCGAGTCGACTTGGAGACGGCACTCTACAAGAAGACTTCGGTACCTTGTTTTGTTTATAGTTTGTTTTAGATCCATTGTTAAAGATTAGATAGTGCGATATGCTCAAGTTCACAACACACACACTTGTTTCTAGTTTCATGTTTATTGGTTTTCGGTTTTTGATTTAAGCGATCTTGGTTTTCATGAAGATATAGAATCAAAATAAGTTTACATAGTTTGATGTATATTAGATTTGTTCTATATACATGTATGCTTCATATCTTAGACAAACTTATTTTGATATGCCTATTCATGTGTTTGGAGTTTTGTATTTTAACAAAACTTATTTTTGGATTTATTATCAAAAATATTGGTATATATCTTTATATGTATATTAGATTATATCCATATACTATATGCTTCAAAGTTGTTTAAATATCATGTTTTTGTATTTGGATGAGTTTTGGACAAAATGATTTTCCATTTCAAAAATCCTAGTTTTGGAAAATACGGAATTTGATTTTCGGTAAAATTTTCATAACACAAAAGAGTTCAAAATGTTTGTAACTTGGTTTGATTTTTACTCAAACAAGTTTGTATTTCAAAGAGAATATAAGAACTTATTTTTGTGAATTTTTTAGAAATTTTATGGGATTTATTTGATATTAAAAAGACCAATTTTAAATCCCTTTACCAGCCCTGCCAGGCTCTGGCGGTCGACTGGGCCGGTCGACCGGACCTAGAGTCGGTCGACCGGATCGGTCGACCGACGTGCACAAGATCGTGCACGCTGACCTGCCACTTGGGCCAATCGACCGAGCGGTCGACCGACTGCAAGGACCCCACTCTCGGGTGGGGGCAGTCGACCGACGGTCGACCGTGAAGCTTGGCACGGTCGACCAAGCGGTCGACCAGCCAAAGAGCAAGTGCTCTCTGGAATTGGCACGGTCGACCGGCGGTCGACCGGCAGGCCCAACGGTCACTTTTTTTGACCGTTAGCCGGTCGACCAGCCGGTCGACCGGAAGGCCAATCTGGGCCTAGTCAGCTGCCAACGGCTAGTTTTTTAAAGGGTCTATAAATTGGGTTTTCTCTTCACTGTTTTTACCAAGAATTTTGAGAGCCTATTTTCTGATATTACTAGTGTTTTTGCAGCAATTAAAAAGAAGTTTTTGGGCTTTAAAGTTTACATTTGATTTGGTGTTTTCTAGGGTTTGGAAAATCAAAGAAAAATGATTTTGGGAAAAGTGTTTTTGGTTTAACTTCTTCATCCTTATTTCTAGTTTTTTCCAGGAATTTTCTTTGAGTATTTATTTTTCATTCCTTTTGTTTTTCTCACACTTGAGCTTATTATTCTATCCTATCTATAGGATCTTTGTTTTTGTGGAAAAGAATTGGTTTGTGGTCTTTTGATCACTAAGTTGTAACCCTCCTTATTTGTGATATCCCTCTTGTGTAGAGGTTGATTTTGGAGTGGTGGTTAGCTCCCTCTAGTGAGAGGTGGAGATTGTGTTTGGCTCCCTCTAGTGAGGGTGGAGTTTGTGTTGGAATCCCTCAAGTGTGAGGTGATTGATTTGTTGGCTAAGTGCCCACCCCTCTTGTGTGAGGTGGTATTTGTTGTGGATTGTGCATTACCTCTAGTGAGAGGTTGTATTCGTTGAGAGAGGAGTTGTGTACTCCCGATTGTATTTGCCCCAAATTCTCAGTGGAGGTTCCCTGTGTGGACAAGTTAGTGGAAATCCTTCTGTGTGAAGGCGGGGACGTAGAGCTGTGTGCTCGAACCTCAAAACAAAGCTCGGTGTTTGCGTTTGATCCATTGACTCTTACTCTCTCTCTCTCTTTTACATTGAGCATTGCATCATATTGCTCATCATTATATGCTTGGCTTGTTTGTGTGTGCCTCACTTGTGCTTAACCACGAGAGCTTCATATAGCGCCTCAACTCTTATTCAGAGGAATCAAGAGGAGTTAGTCCGGAGCCCTTCACTAGGAATTCGGCTACACTCGTTGGTTGCATTAAGTGTTATTGCAATTAAGTTTTTAATTTTCGCATTTTGTTCATTAGATTAGCCGTACACCTATTCACCCCCCCCCTCTAGGTGTACTTTCAGAAAGTAGCTTAATGAGTAGTCATCAAACTAAAATACAATAGGGCTAACAATATCCTTTTGATGATGACAACTCATTAAGATACATAAAATAATAAATGAGTGTCAATCTCAAGGCTCTCCTTACTTAAATGCAATATAGATTTATGAAGTGAGAAAATGTTAAGCTCCCCCTACATACATGTATTACACAGAGAGGAGATGTTAAACTCCCATGGGTGCAAGCACACATACAATGTTGAGAGATGTTAAGCTCCCCTACACAACACATTATATATACATAAAGGAGATGTTAAGCTCCCCGTATATATGCACAATTTATAAAAATATTATAGGTTAAAACTCAAAATCTGTATCAAAAAGAGATATTTCACAAAATATGTGTGTATATCACAAATATGTCAAGATATGGCTAATATCACACATATATGCATAATCTTGTTAAAAACATCAATTATCACAATTTTGGCATACACAAGCTTTGCAAAAGCTTAATTGTCTAGAAACATGTATCAACATGCATGAAAACATGCATGAGCATGCACACACATGCACAATCACAAAAACTACATGTATTTAAGTGAAAATCAACAAAAATAATAATATATATATATATATATATATATATATTATATATATATATATATATATATATATATGTAAAAATATACTTGAGAGAGCATATAAATACACAAATTCAAGCATGTATCACAAAACATGCACATGTATCACACATATATCACCAATTTGCATGTATCTCACATATACATCACCAAAAACAACATTTATTTATGTATCTTATTTAATGTATCCAATCCCCCCCCCCCACATCATCGAGAGGGGATCCAAAGATATTAATAAGTCTAAGTATACATATATATATACAAGACATATATCACAGTATCTTAATTAAATCATCATGTAATTCCATCACAAGCCTAAAATTCATCAAGAAAGTCAAATCAATAAGAAAATTCATTAAATTCACGTGAATAGGAATTAGAGAGCTAATTAGTCTATTACAAATCAGAAATAAATTATCTAGTTATATAACCCAATATCACAAGTAGCAAGACCGCAAAGGGTCAATAAATATACAAGTGCTGTTAAAATACAAGCCATCATCATTAAAGTAAAACAGTTTGTCAAAATACAAAAAAAAAAAAAAAACACTGTCAAAAGTCTGCATTATTCACATTTTGTTTTGGAGCTTCTGAGAGATGAGAGATGGATGAATTCAACAGAGGAGCTGAAGTACAACAATAAAAGATGGATATGTGTAAAAGTAAGATATGTTAATGGCTAAAATGAACAAATGTCAGGCATAAGTGACCATGGTATGAGATACTCACCAACAGGGTCAGAAGGAATAACGGATGGTGTCTCAGTGTCAACACTAACTCTGAAGATATTAGTACCTTCCTGTGTGGTGTGAGGATCCTCAATAGCTTCATTCTCATGTCCAGTCTGATCCTGCTCCTGGTGTTACTGCTGGGGTTGTTGGTGAACGCTCCCGAGGAGTCCGAACATAATCTTGTTCCTCGCCAGCCCGATGAACAATGTCTTGAAACAATCAGTGACCACTTTCATTCCTTTCCTATGCTCCTCACTCAATACAACAACACTATCTCTAAGCTCTCTTACTGTAGCTCTCAGCTGATCTTGTCTCGTCTTCAGTTCGATCAATCTCTCCTCAAATACCTTCCATTTTCTTCCTCCTTCTCTCTTCACTCTTCTTTAGAAAACCTCCTCGCGGCAGCGTCCATCCGTCTCTTCTTCTGTACTAAAACTGAGTTGGGATACTCAGCTTCATCTCTCTGTAACTGCTCCTCGGCAGTCTCTCCCATAATCATAGACTCCTCACTCTGATGTATCACCAGCAGCTTCATCCTCTTTAGTGTCACCACATCAGAGTCCCCCTTATACTCAACCGGTACTTTTGATTTCACATTGATCTTCACTTTCCTGAAGATCTTGATCAGAATTACCTCATATCCCATAATGCTCTTCCCCTCCACCAGATTACGCACAAAGGCGTGTGCGAAATTCACTTTAGTCTTCTTCATCAAAGCATATAGAAGCAAGATAGCATCACTCTTCACTTCATCAAAATGTGCTCTTCGGGGAAGGACATTGTGCAAGATTATCTTAGCTAACATCCTACACAAGGGTGAATAGGGATGCATTAATCTTGGTGTTTAGGTCAATTGTGGGGTCATATCTCTTACTAAATAAAAGTCTCCTCGTCTCATATATATCCCACCAAACACCTCAAAGTTCCTACCAAAGAAAGTGGTTGCACTATTTGGGAGATTAAATGTTTTCTCAATCAAAGTAGTAGGGTTCAGCATGAATTTAATGTTGTGCGCCGAACAACAACCACGTAGAGGAAACCCTAGATCTCAAATGCAAAAGAGCAATACTACCAACAGCAAATAACACACAAGCAAAGAGAAGAACACAAAACCAGATTTAACGAGATTCGGCCAATTTCGCCTACGTCCTCGGGGCAAGGAAGAGAGAGTTTCTATTGATTTTTGTGAATCAATACAATGTTTTTTTAGCAATCCTAATGAAAAGAACTCTGCCTCTTTCATATACACCCAACAAAACCCTAGAAATCCGCTCATCACTTAAATAAATTTCTAATTCAGCACTTTCCTGAAACAGCCCGACCCGACTGTCGGTCGACCGATCGGTCGACCGACCATAGGCACCGGTCGACCGTGCCTAACTGAGAGTTAGGCACTTTCAGTCCGGTCGACTGCTACACCCTTGTGCACGTTGTGCACAATCGATCGATCGACCCGGTCGACCGTTCCACTGCTACTACTGTTGTTTCCTTGCTACGGTCGACCGGACGGTCGACCGTGCTACTGCTGCTGCTGAATCTTTGGATCATCGTCGACTTCCTCCCTCTTCCTACAATTCTCCACCTCGGTGAAGATTTCTCCAAATCTGAGCCGAACTGACTCGAAAGGGGCTGCACCAATGTGGTTGCCTACGTACCCTGCCCAAGGGATCAAGCCATCCGTAATTCATCCAAATGAGCTTCAACAAACTCATGCTACATGAAGGACGTGGAGCAAAGCCTTACAATGTGCAAACTTGACTCCTGACACCACCTTTGTAAGCATGTCGGCGGGATTCTCCGATGTGTGAATCTTCAGCAGCTCAATATCACCCTCACCAAGAATCTCCCGAACAAAATGGAACCTGACGTCGATGTGCTTCGTCTGAGCATGATATACCTGATTCTTGGCTAAATAAATAGCACTCATACTGTCACAGTTAATCTTCAATAGATCCTGATCCACCCCAAGTCATCAAGCAAGCCTTGAAGCCAAATTGTCTCCTTCATAGCCTCCGTCATGGCCATATACTCGGCCTCTGTGGTAGACAATGCGACGGTAGACTGTAAAATGGAGCGCCAACTCACCGGTGCTTGAGAGAATGTAAAGATACACCCCACTGTAGACCGGCGCTTGGCAAGGTCACCAGAATAATCGGAATCAACATACCCGATACAATCCTGCTTCCCTGTGGAGTCCTTCTCAAATACCAGACCAACATCAATGGTACCTTTGATGTACCGCAGAATCCACTTCACTACCTCCCAATGACCCTGTCCCGGATCATGCATATATCTACTGACCATAGAGACAGCTTGTGACAGATCTGGTCTCGTACACATCATAGCATACATAAAACTACCGACTGCGCTAGCATATGGGACGTGAGTTATGTACTCACGTCTTCAACGTTCTTTGGAAACATCTTAGCAGATAACTTGAAATGAGGAGCCAGTGGTGTACTTAGAGACTTCGCATCCTTGCCGATGTTGAACCTCTGAAGTACCTTTTGCAAATACTCCTTCTGTGTCAAGCTCACCCTGCCAACCCTTCGGTCTTATGTGATTTCCATGCCAGCACCTTTCTTGCTTCACCAAGATCTTTTATCTCAAACTTAGAAGAGAGATCCCTCTTCAGTGTATCAATCGCAGATCTAGACCTTGAAGCAATAAGCATATCATCTACATACAGAAGTAAATAGATATACTCTCCTGTCGGTAGCTTGTTGTAGTACACACATGGGTCATACTGGCTGCGTGTGTACTTCTTTCCTCTGATGAAGCTGTCAAATCACTTGTACCACTGTCGTGAAGACTGTTTTAGTCCATACAGCGACTTCTTCAGCTTACACACCATATCTTCCTTCCCTACAGTCTTGAACCCTGTTGGTTGAGACATGTAGATCTCTTCATCTAGATCGCCATGGAGAAAGACGGTCTTTACATCGAGTTGATCAAGGTCCAACTCGTACTGTGCCACCAAAGCCAATAAGATACGAATTGACGAATGTTTTACAACAGGAGAAAATACCTCATTGTAGTCAATTCCTTCCCTTTGAGCATAAACTTTTGCTACCAATCTGGCCTTGTAGCGTACCGAATCTTCTTTGAGAGATCCCTGCTTCTTTGCATACACCCACTTACAGCCTATCGCCTTCTTCCCTTTGGGCAATCTAGTGAGTTCTCAAGTGTCGTTCTTATAGAGAGACTTCATCTCTTCTTCCATGGCTGCTCTCCACATCTTCGACTCTGAACTGATTTCAGCTTCTCTGAAGGTGGACGGAATAGCCTCCTCAACGACCGGAAGTGCATAAGCCACGACCATATCTGTAGTGAGCCAACCTGATCTCCTTGTCTTCCTCTTTGGTTTTCCAACTGTAGTAGAGTCAGGAACATCACCCATGACCTGCTCTTAACCCTCTTCATCATCAGCATCTATCTCAACTGCTTGATCATTTCCCTGTGTTACCCTAAGTATGATCCTCACTGATGTTGAACTTTCTAGAGATAGTGAATTTGCATCATTCTCCACCTGCTGCGATACATCTTTGGTCTTGCTAGTCTCCACCTGCTGAGAGACCTTAGGCTTCAACATAGAAGCCTCATCAAAAGTGACATCCCTGCTGAGAAGAAACTTCTTGTCCGTTGGATCCCAGATCTTGAACCCTTTGATTCCCTTCTTGAAACCGACGAACATACCCTTCTTTACTCTTGGGTCTAACTTATCATCTTTGACATAATAATAGGCTGGACAACCAAACACCCTTAGCAAATCATAGTCAGCAGCTGTTTTTCTTGACCAAACCTCGAGAGGAGTTTTCCTCCCTATCGCAGACGAAGGCAACCTGTTCACAAGGTAGCATGCATATGTCAAAGCCTCAGCCCAGAAGTTCTTCGATAAACCGGCATTGGACAACATACATGGGACCTTCTCTAGCAAAGTCCTATTCATCCTTTCTGCTACCCCATTCTGTTGCGGTCTCCCTCACTATGAAGTGTCTCTCTATGCCCTCATCAAGACATAGCTGAAGGAAAGGATCGGACTTGTATTCTCCTCCATTATCTGAACGGAGGACCTTGATTTTCCTTTCCGTACTTCTCTCCAAGTTCTTCTTCCACTTCACAAACAATTCTAGGACTTCCCCTTTGTGTCTCATGGTATATACCCAACAACGCCTAGAATAATCATCAATAAATGACACAAAGTAATGATTACCTCCAATTGATGCAGTCTTGGTAGGTCTCCAAATGTCAGTGTGAACATAATCCAGAATCCCCTTGGTGCAATGTGTTGTTGTGCCGACTTCACCTTGGTCTTCTTCCTGATGATACAGTGTTCACAAAATTCCAGCTTGCAGGTTCCGGCACCTTTCAGTACTCCTTGTCTTGCAAGAGTTTGCAAAGACTTTTCTCCTGCGTGTCCCAGCCTCATATGCACAGCCTGGTTGAGTCTTCATCTGAACTAGTAGAAGCCGCCACTTGTCCTGTAACAGTACTACCATTCAAGTAGTAAAGATTGTTCCTGCGATCGGCCTTCAATACCACCATCGAACCTTTGGTCATCTTAAGGACTCCCTCCTTTATTGACACCACAAGGCCCAATGCCTCCAAAGCTCCAACAGAGATTAGGTTTCTCTTCAATTGAGGTACATACCTCACTTCCTTCAGTTCCCTTACCATCCCATCAAACATCTTGATTTGGATTGTACCTACACCCTCCATGATACATGGATGATCATCGCCCGTAACGACTGAACACCCTTCCAGCTTCTCAAAGCTAGAAAATCAATCCCGATTAGGGCACACATGGTACGTAGCACCAGTATCCAAAATCCACTCATTTTCTCCTGAGTAGCCAACGATGGGAGTAGTGACTGAGAATGAGAAAAACTGACGAGTCTGAGTCTAATCTACCTGTCTGTGAGTTACTTCTCTGAGTATTAACCATCTTTGCAAGATTTGCCTCAGTTTTCGACTCCTTCTTCCCTTTAGCCTTTGGACAATCAACCTTCCAGTGCCCTAATTCTCTACAGAAGGCACATTGGTTCTTCTTCAGATCTCGATAACCTGGCCTGGACTTCGATCTCCCTCTATCATCTTTGCCCTTCCTATATGAACCCCTGCCTCTTACTGCTAGCGCCTTTGCTGATGAGCTTAACTGAGAAGGATGTCTCTCCTTTCTCCTCGTCTCATAATTTGTCAAAGCAGACGACACTTCATGATAGTCAAGAATTTGTTTACTATTTATGAAGGTTAAGGTGAACATCTCATACTCTTCCGCAGGGAGAGAGTTCAAGAGGATTACCGCCTTATCTTCTTCATCTATCTTGACATCCACATTGACAAGCTTCGTGTAGCGATTTAGATGTTCATTCACGGAGCATCCCTTCTTCATCTGAAACCCGTACAACTTGCTCTTTAGCTGTAATCTCGATTCAATACTCTTGGTCAGATATTTCCTTTCAAGGATCTCCCACAACTGCCTCGCAGATGTCTCGTGTAACACAAGATATTTGATGTCTTATGTTAGACACGATCTAATCGAGCCACACGCAGATCGGTTCATCTTCTCCCACTCTTCTTCAGTGGTTGTGCTTCGCTTCTTCTCCAGAAGTAGAGTATCCTCGAGGTTAGATGCATTCAGGGCATCCATCACCTCGCACCTCCACATGCCAAAATTGTTAGTGCCGTTACACCACGTCAATCCTCGGATGAGGATTCATGGTCCTCACTGATGTACTTTCTTCTGCCATCTCTTTAACTGGATCCTCTATGTAATGTGAAAATACCAAACAGAGATAGATAAACAACTCTGATAAAAATCAGATTTTTACCTTCTCACGAAACCCTAGATGAGTTTCGGACCAGATCTACTCCTCCAATGATTCCTTGAGCACTTCTTGCGCTGTTCTGAGATTGACACACGATCCCACGAACAGTCCCAACGCTGATCTGAGATCGACACACGATCTCCACCAAATCAGCAACTGATGCCCTCCGAATCTCCAGATAATCCCACGACGAACCTGGGATGCTCTGATACCACTTGTTGTACGCCGAACAACAACTACGTGGAGGAAACCCTAGATCTCAGATGCAAAAGAAAAATACCACCAACAGCAAATAACACACAAGCAAAGAGAAGAACACAAAACCAGATTTAACGAGGTTCGGCCTATTTCGCCTACGTCCTTAAGATAAGGAAGAGAGAGTTTCTATTGATTTTTGTGAATCAATACAATGTTTTTTTAGCAATCCTAATGAAAAGAGCTCTGCCTCTTTCATATACACTCAACAAAACCCTAGAAATCCGCTCATCACTTAAACAGATTTCTAATTCAGCACTTTCCTGAAACAGCCCGACCCGACTGTCGGTCGACCGACCATAGGCACGGGTCGACCGTGCCGGTCTACCGTGCCTAACCGAGAGTTAGGCACTTTCAGTCGGTCGACCGGACGGTCGACCGCTACACCCTTGTGCACGTTGTGCGCAATCGGTCGACCGACCCGGTCGACCGTTCCACTGCTACTACTGCTGTTTCCTTGCTACGGTCAACCAGACGGTCGACCGTGCTGCTGCTGCTGCTGAATCTTTAGATCATCGTCGACTTCCTTCCTCTTCCTACATTTAATCCCATCAATTAAACAATAAATCTCAGTTTCTTCCTGCTACTCTGCATATTGGCATAAAACTGACCAACCAATTTCGGATACCAACTCAACTTCTCTTTTAAAACACAAATAATCCCAGATATGCACGTATATCACCAATGCTATAAGCATGTAAAGACTTAAATTCATATACCTTCCAAGGTGAACTTTGTCCGGATTGAAAGAATCCATAAAGTTCTTCGTCTTCATGCAGATGAACCCACCGAGACCTCGGTGTTCCTCATTGATAGCTCCATCAAGTCTATGTTTCCATTGAAATCAAGCTCTTCACGCTCCTTCTCATTCGACTTCGCTTCTTCGACATCGAAGTATATTTCTCCTTATTTTCTCTTCTCCTTCTCGAGATCACTTCTTGCCTTGATCATGGGTTCTGCTCATGGTCTGCTTATTGACAGTTCTCTTCTGCTTTCGGACAAAGGAACCCAATTGCACCGCCACCTCTGGTTGACATGGAGTCCCCCATTGCCGACGTTGCTACCTCTCCCTCTGTTGCCGAGTAGTTTAGCTCATACCATGGTAAAATAGGGTGGAGAGATGTGAATTGGAGATGGGTTTTGATCAGATTTTGGAGATTTTGTGTGTAGATGAAGAATTTGGGGATTTGAGAACTTTTGGGTTTGTGCAGTTGAAGTGGAGATGAAAAGGAAATGAGGTAAATTTTGGAGTGGGGGAAGGTTAAATAGATATGGCCAAAAACAAAGAAGCTCTATTTGAGTCGGTCGACAAGTCTTGACAATCGATTCGATCACGGGCCGTTTGTTTCGCGTAAAACTCCGTAATTCGTAAATGACTTACTACCCAGTTACAACTACGGCGTTTGTTTGGACCGTAATTCGTAAAAGACTTACGTAACTCAACTAACACTCACTTGCAACCCAGTTATCACTCACTTACAGCTCAGTTACAGTTAATTTTGTGGTCATACAAATTTGTAATATTTTTTTATATTAATATTAAAAAATTTAATATTTAACTTTTTTTAATATTTATTTGCAGTATTAAAACTTTTAAAATCACTAAATAGTTAATTTTGTGGTCAACTTTTTCACTTACGACTTATACATTACGATAACCAAACACCGTAAAGTACAATACACTTTCCCACTTTACAATTTTATATTACCAATCAAACACCGTAAAATTTACATACATATAACTCATTTACAATTGTAAAAGACTTTACCAATTACAACTACGAATTACGGCCAGTTACGACAACCAAACAGACGCTAAAACGTGAATGGTTGTTGAGCTCTTTAAAAGCTCAGTGATCAATCTGATCGACCATCTGCTCTCAGCGAATGACCCAAACATGAACCAAGATCTCTTTTTGGGCTTTTAAAAAATCTAAAAAATTCATAAATATCCAGAAAATATTTCACAACTTATTTCTCATAAATATAACAATAAAAGAAACACAATTCATCCAATAAATCACTAAAAATGTACATTTTTTAAAATCAAGAGAATACATGCCCAATTGCCTATAAATAGAACAAAATTGATCTTCCGACCACGATTTTTGGTGTCCACGAAAACAAGCTTAATATCATCAGATTCAACATTATCTTTTAAAAAGTGATGTCTCACATCAATATGTTTAGTTCCTAAATGAATAATGTGTTTTAGATAGATTTATTGCACTAGTGCTATCACACAAAATATGACTAGTGTCAAATTTCAAACCAAAGTCAATAATGTTTGTCTCATTCATAACACTTGGGCAAAACATAAATCGGTCATGATATATTCCGCTTTCATTATAGACAATACCACACAATTTTGTTTCTTCATAAATCACAAAACAAGGGCAAGTCCTAAGAATTGGCAGGTGTCACTGGTGTTTTTGCTGTCTACTCTGCTCTTAGTAAAATCCGTATCACAATACACAATCAAATCAAAAGAAGTATGTCTAGGGTAAAATAATCCAAAGCTAAAAGTACCTTTAACATAGCTAATTATTCTTTTAACAACAACAAATGTGATTCTTTTGGAGAAGCTTGAAATCTAGCATATAAGCATACACTATACATTATATCAGGCCTACTAGCGATAAGATAAAGTAAACTCCTAATCATATCTTTATAGACCATGATGTCTATATTTTCACCTTTATCATCTTATCAAGTTTAGCTAAAGTGCTCATCAGAGTTCCGATTGTCTTGGCATCTTGTAATTTGAACTTCTTTACAAGTTCTTTGGCATATTTCTCTTGGTTTATGAAGATACATTCCTTGGTTTGTTTGATTTTGGTCCAAGGAAACAAATTAAGCTTATCCATTATGCTCATCTTAAATTCACTTTTCATACAATTAAAAAAATTCTTGACGAAGAGATTCGTTAGTAACACCAAAGATAATGTCATTAATGTAAATTTGCGCAAGTCGTATATCATTATCTTTAACTTTCACAAATAAAGTGCTATCAATTTTACCCTTAGAAAAATCTTTTTTCACAAAGAAAATTAGAAAGTCTTTCAAACTAAGCACATGGCGCTTGCTTCAAACCATAAATAGCTTTTTCAAATTTGAAAATATGATCTGAAAATTCGAGATTTTCAAACCCAGGAGGTTGTTCAACATACACTTTCTTCTTTACAAAACTATTTAGAAAAACACTTTTTACATCCATTTGAAAAAGTTTAAAGTTTTTTAAACTCGCAAAGGCTAAAAGCATTCTAATAGCTTCCAATTATGGGTGAGCAGAGTTCGGTTATAACCGAAATAATCGACCAAAAACTGAAACCCGAACTCGAACCGAACCGAACCGCTCTAATTCGGTCGAGTTTTGATTTTGTGTTCTAAAACCCGAATAGACCGAACCGAACCGAATTTCTCACCCTATATATTAACCTACTCAAATCAATTTAGTGAATCATATAGTTCATAATAAAAACTGGTAGAAGCTTATCTCATTAGTTTTAGTAATACCATCTTTTTATGTTGAATATGTGAAAGCAATATTAAGTACAACATCACAATTGAGAATAATATTTATATTAATATAGTTCTTTTTTTCATTTTTATCATTAAAAGTTAGTAATAATTATATGAGTTTTGATATAAGAGCTCAAATACGGTGTAAAAGTTTTAGAATATGAAATTTTCAATTCACATTAAGCTTAAATCTTTTTCTTATTTCTAATTTGGGTAATGGATATTTGAGATTATAATATTAAAGGATGATAATATAATGGTGATTAAAAAATGTAAGAAATGATGGCAATATATTGACCTAACCGAAAAAACCGAAAAACTGAACCGAACTAAGTTGATTCGGTTCGGTTCGGTTACTAAGTCTAATCGGTTCGGTTCGGTTTTGTAAAAATTAGCAAAAACCGAACCGAACCGACCGATGCTCACCCCTACTTCCAATCTAGCCACCGGTGCGAAAATTTCATCATAGTTAATGACACCCTCTTGATTATATCGTTGAGCAACAAGTTTATCCTTGTTTCTTGTGACTTTGCAGTGTTCATCAAGTTTGTTTCTAAACACTCATTTTATCCTAATAGTGAAACACTTTTTGAGTTTAGAATCTAACTTCCAAACACAATTCCTTTCAAAATTATTTAACTCTTCTTACATAACTAAAAATCAAAATTCATCAACAAGTGCTTCATTAATATTCTTAGGTTCTATTTGAGAAAAAAAGGCAAGATTATCGCATTTGCTTTGAGCCTAATCTCTACTCCTGACTCCTCTAGTAGCATCCCAAATAGTTTGCTCCTTTGGATGATCCTTGGCGAATCTTCCAGCTTTAGATAAATCTTGATGAGAATCTATCGTTTCTTGCTCTTGAGAGGGAATGCTGATCCTCTCCATTTTTATTAGAGTCATCGTTCAAAGCGTCCGACAATGTACATGCATGTCTCATTATCTATTTGTCCTTGGATTCACATTGTTAATCTCTATAAAAAAAACATGGATTCCTCAACTACCATAGTACACTTATTAAAAACACGATTAGCTTTACTAGAAGTGGAGTATCTAAGAAAAGTCTCATCATCCAGTTTTGAATCAAATTTTTTCAAGTTATTCTTGATATTTAAAATAAAGCACTTACATTCAAAAACATGAAAGTATGAAATTTTGGATTTTTTTTATAGTAAAGCTCAAACGGAGTTTTTTTCAAAAATCGATCGGATCAAAATAAATTTTAAAACATGACAAGCCGCGTTAACGACTTCACCTCAAAAATATTTTGCACATCACTTGAGTTCAAAAAGGTTCGTGCCATTTCTACGAACAATATTTTGTTGCAGTGTTCTTGGTGCAGAGAACGTGTGCTCAAAATATCATGCTCATCACAAAACAATTTAAAATTTTCATTTTCAAATTCACCTTTGTGATCACTTCTAATTCTAACAATAGCATGATCGCAATCTCTTTGAACACTCTACAAAACTTGAAAATAGATCAAAACCTTTATTTTTATGTGCCAAAAGCAATATCCAAGTAGATCGAGAAAATCATCAACAATTACGAAAGTGAAGTTTTTGCTGCCAAAACTAATTGTCCTTATAGGACCAAATAAGTCTATATGAAGTAATTGTAGGGGCTTAGAAGTAGTTACTACCTTATTGTGGTGCATTGAGCTCTTGACTTGTTTGGTTCTTTTGTAATTCTCGCAAGTTAAGTCTTTCGGGATTCTTAAATTGGGTAGCCCTCTTACCAAGGACATCTTATTAAGCTTATCAATCAATTTCAAATTTGCATGCCCGAGTCGCTTATGTCAAAGTCATGCCTCTTGATTTAAAACACTTAAACACTCAATAATTTGATTAGAGAGATCGTTAAGCTCAATAGTGTAAACATTTCTATCTCTAATTGCTTCAAAAATAAGTTCACTATCATTATTGACAATTAAACACTTGCTACGTTTAAATGTGACATCTAAGTTTATCACATAATTCACTCACTAATAAGATTTACTTTTAAACCATCAACAAGCAAAATATTATCTAAGATGGTAGATGGAAGTTTAACGATATTATCGATACTGACAATTTTACCTACTCTATAGTCTCTAAAGGTAATTGTTCCACCTTGTGTCCTTGATAGCGATGCAAATAAATATTGATCGTTTGTCATGTGTCATAAACACCCACTATCAAGATCCCTCTCTACATCTTGAGAGAGCGCACATTTACATTACAAGAATTTTGGGTGTGTTCTTTGCTACTGATATTTATTGGCCCAAGGTTACAATCACCGGTTTATGATTTTGATGATAACAAAATGTATGTGGTTATTTAGTACTAATCAAGTTTAAGTGTTTAAGTATGTTTCAGAGTTCTAAAGGATTCGAGGAGTTTTCTTCCTCTAAAGGAAGGTGTTGAAGATTCAAGGGTATTCAAGTAGAGGATTGAAACTCAATACACTCGGTGTCACTAATGAAGAAGCCCGCTTGAAGATACTTGTGTCACCTAGAGTCTTGTGAGAAAATAGTTTGTTAAAGTGTAGAATATAGTTTTGATACTCAAAAAGTTACACACACAAAAATGCATGATTTCGAAAATACAAGTTTTGATAGTATTGGTATTTTACATATTTGGTTGTGATACGTATTTCATAATTTTTTTCAAAATTTTATATCAAGTTTAGAACATGTATTTCATTGCCTGTACATTGCTATATTACTTATAAACTAATACAAAATATTTTGAAAATTGTTTGAAACTCAAAATATTCAAATAAAGCATTTCAGGCTAAGTCGGCCGACCGTGCGGTCGACCAATGCCTATGTCAGGCCAAAACGGTCGACCGCTCGGTCGACCTAGCTTTTGGCCAAGGGGGCGTGCACATTTATGCATGTTATCGGTCGACCGATCGGTTTACTGCTAACCCTTGCGGTCGATCGGGAGTCGACCGACTGGCAGAGTTTAACTCTCTGTTTGGGTCGGTTGACTGACCGGTCGACTCTTTGTTTGGGTCAATCGACCGGTCGGTCGACCGGCCTTATAGTTTTTCTCTTTTGAATAGTTTTTCGGTTGACCGGGTGGTCGACTGGAGCCAACGGCTCTATTTTGGTTTTGAGCTGGCCGGTTGACCGACAGGCTGCCCAGTCTGCATAACGGCTAGTTTTTTTGATCTGTTTTGTTTTTAGTGAATTCTAACGGGCACTTTTTGTTTTATGGGTCAAATTTCACCCCAAATGACCTGGTATACTTAACTAATAATATTTATCTATTGCCTATATATATGGGTTATTGGTTTTGGTTTTCACAACATAACTTTACAAGTTTTCATAAAAACTCAAGTTTGTTTCAAAAGAGAAAAGTTTTTCTAGCTTCCAATCTTCTAGTTCAATCTTTTAAAGCTATTTTCAGTTGGTTTTAAAGCTCTTAAATTCTTTCTAACTGAATTTCTTCTCTCACTTAACTCCTTGAGCTTCATTTCATATTCTACTTTATAGGAAGTTGTAAGAGAGAGTGTTTGTGATCTTGTTTGATCACCAAGAGCTTTGTAATCTCAATTGGCTTTGTGTTACCTCTTGTGTAAAGGGTTGAGCAGTGAGTTGTGTATTCCGATCTTGTATAGACCAAATTGTAATTTCTTATTGTAAGCTCCTTTTGTGAAAGATCCCTTAGTGGATAGTGAAATTTTTCATAGTGGTAAGGCGGGGACGAAAAGCGGGGGCTGGAACCTCAAAACAAATTCTTTGTGATTGCGATTGCTTGTGTCTTACTCTCTATTATTTTTCATTATTCATACTTGTGTGGTTGTTCATCTTGCATACTATTATTGCTTTCATTTCATCACTTTCATTATCGGTCTATACTCATCTCAATAAGGAGGCTCAACTCATAATCTAGAGGAATTAAGAGGAGAAGTTTTAGAGTCCTTCAAAGGAAATTTGGCTTCAGTTCTTATTTTGAGTGACCGATTTGTATCATTCATTATAAGTAGTTTTTAACTTGGATTAAATTAGCAAAATACGTATTCACCCCCTCTAGGTGTATTTCACTTGATATCAGAGCCTTGATCTCTAGATTTTGACTTAACCACCTTAGAGAGATCCTATTTGATAATCACTTCATTCATAATTTCATTTTTATCCACAATAGTAAAAATGGCCGAAGGTATTAAGACCCCTCCTAAGTTTTATGGCCTTAACTTTCCCATATGGGAAGGTTAAGATGACTGTATTTTTGCAATCCATAAGAAGCGAGTTATAAAGGCGGTGACAAACCCTTTAGCATACACATTGGTGATGAGGACACTTGGTCCGACATTGTCACCAAGGAGTTTGATGCAAATGTTAAGGCACACTATACCTTTCTTCAAGCCTTGAACGATGACGATATAGTTAGGGTCATCCACTGCAAATCTGGCTACAAGATTTGGACACACCTAGTGGTCACAGGAGGGAACGTCACAAGTCAAGAGATCAAGAATTTATCTCTTGTGTTCCCAATATGAAAATTTCACCATGCATGATAATGACTCTATTGATGACATGGTAATAAGATTTACTAAAATAACTAATGGTCTTGCTTTTTTAGGTGATGCAATTGACAATGACTAAAAAGTAAGGAAGGTTATCGTGCAATTCCACCCTCATTGGAAGTTAAGGCTACTATATTGAATGAGCTAAATGACAAAGAAGAGATAGAACTAATCGATCTTATAGAAAACCTTAAGACACATGAAATTGAGAGGAAGGCAAGAGAAGAGATGGCGCCCCAAAAGAAAAAGATGATCGCCTTCAAATTCACTCCCATCATCTCCGATGATGATAATAAAGAAGAGGATGACGAAGAACTCTCCATCCTAGTGAAAAATGTATGGAGGATGTACAATAAGGCCAAGTTCAACAATAGAAGACGATGTCAAGGGAAGGAAGACAAGAAGATCATTTGCTTCAATTGCCGAAAGCGAAGTCACATGGTTGCGGATTGCCCGGAGACAAAAAACAAACTATCTACCTCCAAGAAACCCTACAAAAAGAAGGCTCTCAAAGCTACTTGGGACTCGTAGAGTGAATCCGATGAAGAGGTGGACACGGTAAATGTGTATTTCATGGCAAATGGTAACACACTTAAGGTAACATCCGAACCCTCACTTGATGATTGTGAATTAACAATGGATGAATTGGGTGAGCCTTTTGAAGAGTTTTCTAACAACTATGATTTCTTAAAAAGAAGTATTTAAAAATAAAAAAGAAAAATGAATCTCTTCAAAATAAAATTGTTATTATTTCAAAAGAAAAAGATGACTAATCTTTCACACTCATATACACACGAAAAGATTTTAAAGCAAACTCACATTTGACAAACTCTCACAAAGGAAACTCTAAAAATCCAACAGATTTTATAGCTTTTAGAGGTGAAAAAGTTGGATCCATGGCAAACTTGCACATCAAACTATTAAAGAAAAGACTCATCAGCACAGTGGATGAATTCAGTGAAGAAGTCATAGATCTAGAAACAAGCACAGCTTGCAGATGAAGAATCATCTTTCTGAATTTTTTTCCATAGTCGATGGCCGACGGTGGAGATGACACGGACGAGGAATCCGAAGAGGTGGAAGAGGGGCTCCTAGTTGGTGGCAAGGACAATGCCGATGATGACCGGAAGGAGGGCGAGATAGACGAGGGGGCTCACGATGGCAAGTGAGGAGTGAAAGTCCATATGACAACATAGAAATAAGCGAGTAAATAATGAGAGAGAGAGAAAAGGAGAGTGAGAGAGATAAAGAAATCAGCGTCAACGCGCGATATATAGTGGTTTGGCTACTAAACCGGCCTACCCGCTACCCAGAAGCCACTTCTCCAGAATTTCAACAATCTCTAATGGTACCTTCCTTTTTGAATAGAAGCTTAGATTTTTTACAACTGATATCCTTTTCGGGTAGAATTTTAGACCTTACAACCCACTTCTTTTCTGGGTAGAAGTGTAAACCTTCACCAACCCACTTCTCAAGTGATTGGATTTTCTCACCAACAAACAATCACAATAAGAATTTGTTCTCTTTACAAGATGTAACCAATGTAGTTCAAATACCAAGAAATAAAATTTACAATTTGAGGCTCTATTAGTAAGAAGAATCAAGACAAGTAAAGCTTGACACGTTTAGATAAAATGCTTGAGAAATAAAATTGAAAGTTTAATTTAGAATCTAAATGAACTTATGAAGAGTTTGAGATTGGAGAACAGAAGTTGTAAAATAAGTGTCAATCACAACAAGAAAGCACACGTTAAGTCACTCTTGAAAATATTGAAAAATAAGCTTGAGAAAGAGAAATATTTACTTTGGAAATCTTTGAGTAAAAAAGCTATCAAACGTTTTCTCAAAAATTGGTAAAAGTATGGTGAGCAGTAGGATTTAAAAAGAGGAGAAGGTGAATGTGGGTGAAAAGAAGTTCAACTCAAAATTTCATGTTAAAATCCTTTGCAAAATAAAATGTTGCATCATTTTCGGTCAACAGCTGAAGCTTTGTGCTCAATCGGATTGATCGCTCAACCAATAGCTAGCTCAGAGCGCCAGATTCAGAGGACAAGTGATCGTACTTGGCAGTCGAATCATGGATGAATAGTAACTTTGTCAATGGTCACAAGCGATTGTATTGTTGTAGAAAAGTATTGTGTAGACGATTAAAAATAATCAAAAGAAATCGAAAAGTTCCCGCGCAAATTCAAAAAATTGCAGAACGCACGATCGAACCCGGCGTTCGAACCAAATAAGACAAACTAACTCTGGTGGATGATCGATCTTCCTTGCAGTCGATCGGTGATGCACCAGAGAGTTGGGTCACAAAATTGAAAAGGAACGGATGTTCGATCGTCCCTGGCGGTCGACCCGACCCAGTCCAGATTCGACACTGGCGGACGATCCATCGACCGTGGCGGCCGACCCAAGACCCAATCAAACCTAAGGGCTGTTTGTTTGGACGTAAAAGCCGTAAAATGCTATAATTCATAAATGACTTACAACCCAATTATAACTACGGCGTTTGTTTGGACCGTAATTTGTAAAAGACTTACACAACTCAATTACTACTCAAAACACAATATCACTAACTTACAGCCCACTTACAGTTAATTTAGTGATCATGAAAATTTATATTATTTTTTATATTAATATTAATTTTTTTAATATTTAACATTTTTAGTATTTATTTGCAATATTCAAAAATTTAAATCACCAAATAGTTAATTTCGTGGTCAATTTTTTCACTTACGAGTTAGACATTATGACAACCAAACACCACAAAACACAATACACTTTCCTACTTACAGCTTTATATTACCAACCAAACTATTGACACATTAAAAAAGACAAACTCCCATGCAGCTTTTCAACTGATTAGAACGGTATCCAACTTGTCAACATCTATAAAAGATAAGCCACGGATAAGCTAATGACTAACTCAACACATCTCGAGGGACAAAACAGAAGCTCAGACCTCGCTGGTCCAGTGAAGTAGACGCAGGCCAAATACTGCTTTTTTAGGTTGAGTCAGCTCAATACTCAGCCTCGCGCGAGCCAAGGTGCTAGCCTCACTTCAGAGGCTAAATTATCTAGTTTTACCTTGAAGCCCTTCAAAGCTCAGTAATTAGCCAAGTTCTAGCTTCGCCTGAAACTTAACATAGCCGCACAAGGCTAATTTCTTAGCTTCGCCGAAGCCGTGACAGCTCTAATTAAAAGCTTTTAGCCCCGCGTGCGGAGCTAAACCTAGCCCCACGCGAGGCTACATCTAGCCTCGCACGAGGCTTTCTATGCCTCTACGAGGGGGCTGGCAGGTCAAATCTTTCACCTGTATTTGTGAGCTAACCCCACTACGTTAGTAGGGTTAATGCCACTTTAAGTGGGCGGTTACACCCGCCTACTTCACCTCACGGTTCAGTGGAACGGTCAGGTCAATAGGCCATTTTTAGACTCGCGCGAGCCTATCTGGCCTCGCATGTGGCTCACATTTAACCAAGCGCGAGCGTTATAGCCTCACACGAAGCTCAAAACAACCTTCGACACGAAGCTAGCTAACTGTTATCAGTCATGGCTAAATTTTAGGGGCGGTTACACTCCTTCAGATCCTATAAATAGCTCATATGAGAATGAGCTCCAATCAAAGAGAGCAGAACATGAGAGGCAGAAAGGCATCGAGAGAGCTAATAAGGCTAACTTTTCCTTGTTTCCCAGAAGCTATAGAGAATTACTTCTCTAAGTCCAAGGTGTTGATACTTCAAAACCTTCCTTGACGAGAAGAAATTCTCAAGCAGTAGCATCCAAAGATCGATCGCTCGTATCATCAATAGGACAAAGTGGCCGCGCGCTGATCAAACTCCACCAGTACACTTCCTCATAAGTCTTAGAGGAGATCTACCTGTAATTTCTTCTTTAATTACTTGTAATCTTCTCGTTGATATTTTTTAAGTTTTCCCTTATTGACTTTTAATGGAAAACAAGATGGTGACTCCACTGGGGACATTATTCTCCACTGTTGAGAATCAGGTGTCGCAATGCGATGATCAGACCCTCGGATCTATTGCTGAAATATTAGTCATTAATTTTGACTAAGAGAAGTTCGAATAACTTCTTACTGGGGGTAGCAAAAAGCCCCTACGTATGCGTAAGCACAGGAAGGTCAGCGAATCTAGTGTTCTCTTGGCTACGTCTGGGAAGCAAGCCTGTGATGAGACTATTGAGGTTCTCAATGATCCTAATTCTGCCTCATGCGAGGCTAACTGGGCTCTATGCGAGCCTATCACAGTCCCAGCTGGGACTAAGTTAGCCCCAAACCAGCATGTTAGCGTTGCGCTCGAGCCTTCAAGGGCTCCATGTGAAGAAACTCATCAAGAAATTTGGGCTTGAAGGGGTTAAGACAAGCAAAACTCTCATGGCTACTACAACAAAACTTGATAAGGATGAACAAGGTATAAATGTAGACATTAAACTCCATCGTAGCATGATTGGTAGTTTATTATATTTAACGGCTAGTAGGCCGGATATTATGTTTAGCGTTTGTTTTATGCGCCTAGATTTCAATCATGTCCTAAAGAGTCCCATTTGATTGCGGTAAAACGCATTATTAGATATCTTAAGGGCACCATTGGAATGAGTTTGTGGTATCTAAAGATCGGACAATTTTTCATGACGAGTTTTTGGGATGCTAACTATGAGGGTTGTAGAGTGAATAGGAAGAGTACTAGTGGAACCTGTCAGTTTCTAGGAAATTGTCTTGTTTCATGGTCTTCCAAGAAGCAAAATTCTATAGCCCTCTCAACCGCCGAGGCGGAGTATGTTGCGACCGGGGCTTGTTGTGCTCAAGTCTTTTGGAAGAAACATACTCTCCTTGACTATGTTTATATTATGATCATATTAAAATATTTTGTGATAATACTAATACTATTCATATGACTAAAATGCAAATCAACATAATAAGACAGAGCACATTGACATTCGGTATTACTTTCTTAGAGATCATTATGAGAAAGGTGACATTGAAATTGATTATGTTTTCACCGATTTTCAACTTGCGGATATTTTTACTAAACCACTAGATTATAATATATTTTCATTTATTTGTGGTGAATTAAATGTTTGTATTATGGATTCAGGAGAATTTTGCAAATACTCTTCACAAATATTTTGTTGACTTGACCATTTTTGATGCATGACAAAAAGGGGGAGAAATACTTTTGAGTTATTATTTCTTTTTCATGCATACTTTTCAATTTATTTTTGTTATAATTTGTCTTCTCTTATACTTGATAGATAGCATGATTTGAGGGAGAACTTTTTCAAGCTTCTGTCACATTTTTTTTAAAAATAACTCATATGTTTTGTCATCATCAAAAAGCGAGAGATTATTGGCCCAAGGTTACAATCACCCGGTTTTAGAGTTTTGATGATCACAAAACATATATAATTATTTGTACTAATCAGGTTTAAGTGTTTAAGATTATTTCAGGATTCTAAGAATTCAAAAAGTTTTCTCCCCTAAAGGAGGTGGTGTTGACTCAAGATGACTCAAATACGGGATTAAGAATTCAAGTTACTTGATGATGCAAATGGAAAAGCCCGAATTGAAGATCTTGTAGTCACCTAAACCCTTTTAATATTTTAGTATGTTAAAGAGTAAGGATATGATAGATGTGCTCAAGAAGTTACACACACAAAAATACACTTTTCAAAAATATAAGTTTTGGGTAGTATTGGTTTTGTTGCATGTTTGGTTAATATACATGTTTCATAAATTTTTCAAAATTTTATATCAAATTTAGAACATGTATTTTATCTCCTATACGATGCTACTTAACCCTCAAACCAATGCAAAATATTTTAAAAATATTTCCAAGTCCAAAAATCTGTTTTTAAGCTATTTCAGGCCTTAACGGTCGACCGGCCGGTCGACCGTAACTGTTTCAGGCCAAAACGGTCGACCGACCGATCGACCGACTGATCGACCGGGCCTTTTGGACGTAGGCGTGGACACTGTGCACGTTTGGCGGTCGACCGGTTCGGTCGACCGTCAACCACTGCAGTCGACCGACCGGTCGACCGATTGCATGACACTTGCTCTCGGTTTGTGCCGGTCGACCGGCAGTTTTAAATTCTCTTTTTAAATTGCCCTACGGTGGACCGGGCGGTCGACCGGAGCCGACGACTATTTGCCAAGTGGCGTGCCGGTCGACCGGCAGACGTTCAGACTGGCACCAACGGCTCTATTTTGGATCTGTTTTGTTTTTTATAGGTTCCAACGACTATTTCTTATTTTCATGTGGTTAAACTCACCCCTAATGACCTAGTATCACTTATGAATTGTATTTATCTTTTGCCTATAAATAGAGGTCATGGGTCTTTGGTTTTCAATAAGAAAAACATCTATGTTTCAAGTGTTTTCAAGAGAAGAAGTGTTTCATTGCTTTCCATTTTCAAAGTTCTTTCTATTGCAAAATTTTTCAGTTAGTTTTCAAGTCTTCTAATTCTTTACTACTGAATTTTTCTCTCACTTTACTTCTTGAGCCTAAAATCATACTCCACTCTATAAGAAGTTGTAAGAGAGTGTTTGTGGTCTTCCTAGATCACCAAGTGACTTGTATTCCATTCAGTTGTGGTTCCTCTTGTGTGGAGGATAGTATTGTGAGAGTTGGGTACTCCGGTATTGAGTAGACCAATTTTAATCCCTTGGGTGTACTGTTCCTGTATGGAAGTTCCCTTTGCGGATTTAGTGAAAATCCTTCATAGTGGTGAAGGCCAGGATGTAGAGCAGTGGCTCGAACCTCGAAAAAAATTTCTTGTATTTGCGATTGATTTCTTCTTGCTCTTTATTGCTTTACATTCCTATACTTGTGATACTATTTGTCTTGTTTCCATATTGCATTCATTTCATCTTCTTGCATTTTCGGTCTGTACTCATATCAATAAGGAAGCAATTAAGCACCTCAACTCATCATCTAGAGGAATCAAAGAGGAGAAGTTCTAGAGCCCTTCACCGGGAATTCGGCTTCAATTTCTTGTTTTGAGTGACCGCTTGCATCATACATCTTAACTAGTTTTTAAAAGTACGTTTGATTAGCATAACACCTATTTACCCCTCCTCTAGGTTGCTTTCAATTGGTATCAGAGCTTTGGTCTCTAGTTTCTTGGTTTAACAATCTTAGGGAGATCCTTAATTGCTAATCATCTTTTTCATATTTCATCCTCATACAGTTTAGTAAAGATGGCCGAAGGTATTAAGACCCCACCCTAGTTTGATGGCCTTAACCTTCCCATATGGAAGGTTAAGATGACCGTGTTTTTGCTACCCTTAGGTAGCCGGGTTGTAAAGGCGGTGACTAAACCCTTTAACGCACCCCTTAGCGATGAGGACACTTTGATATTGCTATGAAAGAATTTGACGCTAATGTTAAGGCACACTATGCCTTACTTCAAGCTCTTAATGATGATGACATTGCTAGAGTCATACACTACAAATTCGCATATGAGATTTGGACTCACCTTTTAGTCACTCATGAGGGAACATTACAAATAAAGAGGGATAAAATTGACCTCTTACATTCTCAATATGAAAACTTTACCATGAAAGAAAATGAGTCCATTGATGATATGGTTACAAAATTTACAAAAATAACTAACGGTCTTACTTCTTTAGGTGACGGTATTGACAACGATCAAAAGGTGAGGAAGATTATTCGTGCACTCCCACCACCTTGGGAAGTCAAAGTTACAACTTTGAAGGAGCTCAATGAAAAGAAGAAAATGGAGCTCATTGGTTTTATTGGGAACCTTAAGACCCATGAGATGAAAAGAAAGGCTAGAGAAGATATGGCTCCTCTAAAGAAGAAAGTAATCACTTTCAAAAGCTTTTCCACCTACTCTGACGAAGATGATGAAGAAGAGGATGATGAAGATCTCTCTCTTCTTGTGAAGAATGTTCGGAAAATGTACAACAAAGCAAAATTTTAAAATAGAAGAAGATGGCAAGAAAAGGAAGAAAAGAAGATCATTTATTTCAAATGCCGGAAGCCGGGGCACATCGTTGCGGAGTGTCCGAAAAATAAGATCAAACCCTCTACCTCCAAGAAGCCATACAAGA
Organism: Agave tequilana; assembly: GCA_038442645.1. NCBI lineage: Eukaryota > Viridiplantae > Streptophyta > Magnoliopsida > Asparagales > Asparagaceae > Agave > Agave tequilana. The sequence goes on from JAVJIF010004782.1 coordinate 135,393, forward strand.
AGAAGGCTTTAAAGGCTACATGAGATTCGGAGAGTGAATCCGACGAAGAAGTTGACACGGCCCACATGTGTTTCATGGCAAATGATAACACAAACAAGGTTACCCCCGAATCATCTATTGACGATTGTGAATTATCTATAGATGAATTAGGAGAAGTTTTTGAAGAATTATCTCATAATTATGATTTTCTTAAAAAGAAATATTTAAAAATGAAAAGGAAAATGAAACTCTTAACCACAAAATTTTCATACTCACAAAAGAAAAGGATGATTTGTTCTCAACTTTCACTTCTACTCAAAAAGATTTTGATGCTTATAAGATTTCTTGTAAAGCTAAATTTTCATAAATAAATAAAGATGAAATTTCTATGCTGAAGAATAAAATTAACTCTTAAGGCGAAGTTTTAAAGAAATGTGAATTTGATAAATCTAGATTGGAGGCTATGTTTCCTAAGAAATATATCTCAAAGAAACAAACTCATGCTACACACACCCATACTCATAAGTCTCAACATTTGCACTCACATCATGCTAAACACACCACACAAACCAAACATGTTCACACTCCATACACTCATCACGCATCATGTATAATAAAATTTATGCATGCACTTTTGTGGCCGAAAGGGTCACTTAGCTAAATTTTATTTTGATAGAATAAATGCCTCAAATAATCATGTTTGGGTTCGTTAAAGGACCCAAGAAAATTTGGTTACCAAAGTCAACCAATATGTTACATGATGTAGGTACACTCCAAAGCTCAAAGATGTAGGGAGCGGTGGTATCTTGATAGTAGTTGCTCAAGGCACATGACATGGGATATCAACAACTTTGCAACCCTATCAAGATACCATGAAGGTGGCACCGTCACCTTCGGAGATGACTCCAAAGGAAAGATTGTTGGTATAGGTAACATTAAACTTAGTTCATCTTCTATGATTGAGAATGTTACTTTAGTTGATGGCCTCAAGCATAATTTCTTGAGTGTTAGTCAACTTTGTGGTAAAGTTTTTAATATGATTTTTGATGACTTAGTTTATAATGTATTTGCTAGACAAACTAATGCATGTATACTTTTCAGATTTCGTGAAAATAATGTATACATGATTGATATGTCTAATATGCAACGCAATGCCACATGTTTGAATGCCTTCAATGATGACTCTTGGTTGTGGCATAGGAGACTAGGCCATATTTCTTTTGACCATCTATCTAGAATAAACAATTAGGAAGCGGTGAAAGGTATTCCTTGTTTGAAATTTGAAAAGGACCGCATTTGCGATGCGTGCCAACTTAAAAAACAAATCAAGTCCTCTTTCAAATCCATCAAGGATATCATGACATCATGACCCTTGGAGTTAATTCATATGGATTTGTTTTGTCCTACTAAAACCAAAAGTCTAAGTGGGAATCGCTTTGCTTTTGTATTGGTTGATGATTTTTCTCGTTTTACTTGGGTTTTCTTTTTAGAACATAAAAATCAAGCTTTTTCACATTTTCAAATGTTTAGGAAAAGAGTTTAAAAGGAAAAAGATTCTTCAATTTTACAAATAAGGAGTGATAGAGGTGGTGAATTCAATAGCTAATCCTTTGTCACTTACTGCGAAGAACATGAAATTAAATATGAATATCTTGTCCTAGAACTCCACAAAAAAATAGAGTAGTTGAGAGAAAAAAAGGAACACTACAAGAAATGGCTAGGACTATAATAAATGAATACGGTCTACCTCAATATCTATAGACCAAGGCCGTAAACACATCTTGTTACATATCAAATAGGGTTTTCTTTTGCAAAAATAATTCTAAAACTTCTTTTGATATTTACTATTCAAGAAAACCAAATTTTTTTATTTTAAAGTTTTTGGTTGTAAATATTTTGTTTTAAATACTAAAGATAATTTAGGTAAGTTTGATGCAAAATCTTATGAAGCTATTTTTGTTGGTTACTCTTACACTAGTAAAACCTATAGAGTCTTCAATAAATCTACAATGACTATTGAAGAATCTATACATGTAAAGTTTGAGGAATCTAATATTTTTGTTGAGAATATTATAGAAATAGATTCCTTAGGTGAAGACATGAAAAGGATAACCTTGAAAGACTCATCTATACAAGAAGACAAGCCAAAAATTGATGTGCAAAATGAAGTTCAAGAAGTTGAAGTGGAGCCACCACAACCACTTTCAAAGGATTAGAGATTCACTCCACATCATCCCAAGGATCTCATTACAGGTGATGTATCAAAGGGGGTAACTACTCGTTTCAAGCTCCATGATCTTTGTAGCCATTATTCCTTTATTTCTCATTTAGAACCAAAGAACATCATCGAAGCTGAGGGCGACTCATATTGGTTGCTTGCCATGCAAGAGGAGCTCAATCAATTTGAGTTCAATCAAGTTTGGTATTTTGTCCCTAGACCCCATGATAGACCAACAATTGGCACTAAATGAATTTTTAGGAACAAGTTGGATGAGTCAGAAAATGTTGTTTGGAATAAAGTTAGGCTAGTGGCCGAAGGTTACACCCAAATCGAAGGTATCGATTTTGAGGAAACCTTTACACCCGTAGCACAGCTTGAAGCCATATGGATAACACTTGCTTTTACTTCCTATAAAGATTTCACACTTTTTCAAATGAATGTCAAAAATGCATTTTTAAATGGGTTTATTGAAGAGGAGGTGTATTTTGAACAACCCCCCGGGTTTGTTGATCCTACACATCTGGATTTTGTTTTCAAACTACACAAAGCTTTATATGGTTTAAAACAAACTCCTAGAGCTTGGTATGAAAGACTTTCATCATCTCTTATTTCAATGGTTTTTCTAAAGGAACAATAGATACCACTTTGTTTACTAAACATGTTGAAAATGATATTCTTATTGTTCAAATATATGTTGATGATATTATATTTGGTTCAACTAATGAAAAACTTTGCAAAGATTTTGAATCATGAAAGAAGGAGGAATTTGAAATGTCTATGATGAGAAAACTTAACTACTTCCTTGGACTGCAAATCAAGCAAAAGAGTGATGGGATTTTTATAAATCAAGCCAAGTACACGAAGGAACTCATCAAGAAATTTGGGCTTGAAGGGGCTAAGACGAGCAAAACTCCCATGGCTACCACAACAAAACTTGATAAGAATGAACAAGGTATAAATGTAGACATTAAACTCTATCGAGATGATTGGTAGTTTATTATATTTAACGGCTAGTATGCCGGATATTATGTTTAGCGTTTGTCTATGTGCTAGATTTCTATCGTGTTCTAAAGAGTCCCATTTGATTGCAGTAAAACGTTTTATTAGATATCTTAAGGGCACCATTGGAATAGGTTTGTGGTATCTGAAAATCGGACAATTTTTCATGACGAATTTTTCGGATGCTGACTATATGGGTTGTAGAGTGGATAGGAAGAGTATTAGTGAAACCTGTCAGTTTTTAGGAAATTTTATTGTTTCATGGTCTTCTAAGAAGCAAAATTCTGTAGCCCTCTCAACCGCCGAGGCGGTATATATTACGGCCGGGGCTTGTTGTGCTCAAGTCCTTTAGATGAAACATACTCTCCTTGACTATGATTTGCATTATGACCATATTAAAATATTTTGTGATAATACTAGTACTATTCATATAACTAAAAATGCAAATCAACATAATAAGACAAAGCACATTGACATTCGATATCACTTTCTTAGAGATCATTATGAGAAAGGTGATATTGAAATTGATTATATTTTCACCGATTTTCAACTTGCGGATATTTTTACTAAACCATTAGACTATAATAGATTTTCATTTATTTGTGGTGAATTAAATGTTTGCATTATGGATTCATGAGAATTTTGCAAATACTCTTCACAAATGTTTTGTTGACTTGACCCTTTTTGATGCATGACAAAAGGGGGAGAAATACTTTTGAGTTATTTTTTTTTTCATACATAATTTTTTTTTCATACATACTTTTTTATTCATTTTTGTTATAATTTGTCTTATCTTATACTTGATAGATAGCATGATTTGAGGGGGAGCTTTTTCAAGCTCCTTTCACATTTTTTTAAAAATAACTCATATGTTTTGTTATCATCAAAAAGGGGGAGATTGTTGGCCCAAGGTTACAATCACCCAGTTTTAGAGTTTTGATGATCACAAAATATATATAGTTATTTGTACTAATCAAGTTTAAGTGTTTAATATTATTTCAGGGTTCTAAGGATTCAAGAAGTTTCTTCCCCTAAAGAAAGGTGGTGCTGACTCAAGATGACTCAAATACAGGATCAAGAATTCAAGTTACTCAACGATGCAAATGGAAAAGCCCGAATTGAAGATCTTGTAATCACCTAGACCCTTATAAGATTTTAGTATATTAAAGAGTAAGGATATGAAAGATGTGCTCAAGAAGTTACGCACATAAAAATACACTTTTCAAAAATACAAGTTTTGGGTAGTATTGGTTTTGTTACATGTTTGGTTAATATACATGTTTTATAAATTTTTCAAATTTTTATATCAAGTTTAGAACATGTATTTTATCTCCTATACTATGCTACTTAACCTTCAAACTAATGCAAAATATTTTAAAAACATTTCCAAGTCCAAAAATCTGTTTTGTTTTTTATGGGTTCCACTGGCTATTTCTTGTTTCCAAGTGGTTAAACTCACCCCTAATAATCTAGTATCACTTATGAATGGTATTTATCCTTTGCCTATAAATAGAGGTCATGGGTCTTTGATTTTCAATAAGAAAAACATCCAAGTTTCAAGTGTTTTCAAGAGAAGAAGTATTTCATTATTTTTCATTTTCAAAGTTCTTTCTATTGCAAAATTTTTCAGTTGGTTTCAAGTCTTCTAAATCTTTACTACTGAAATTTTTCTCTCACTTTACTTCTTGAGCCTAAAATCATACTCCACTCTATAAGAAGTTGTAAGAGAGTGTTTGTGGTCTTCCTAGATCACCAAGTGGCTTGCATTCCATTGAGTTGTGATTCCTCTTGTGTGGAGGATAGTATTGTGGGAGTTGGGTACTCCGGTCTTGAGTAGACCAATTGTAATCCCTTGAGTGTACGGTTCCTATATGGAAGTTTCCTTTACGGATTTAGTGAAAATCCTTCATAGTGGTGAAGGCGGGGACGTAGAGCAGTGGCTCGAACCTCGAAACAAATTCTCTTGTGTTTGCGATTGATTTCTTCTTGCTCTTTATTGCTTTACATTCTTATACTTGTGATACTATTTGTCTTATTTCCATATTGCATTCATTTCATCTTCTTGCATTTTCGTTCTGTACTCATATCAACAAGGAAGCAATTAAGCATCTCAACTCATCATCTTGAGGAATCAAAGAGGAGAAGTTATAGAGCCCTTCACCGGGAATTCGGCTTCAATTTCTTATTTTGAATGACCGCTTGCATCATACATCTTAATTAATTTTTAAAAGTGCATTTGATTAGCATAATACCTATTCACCTCCCTCTAGGTGTTTTTCACCTTGTGCTTACAACGAGGTTACTACAGCCCCGCTTAACTCAATAACACTGTTAGGCGGTGTTAAACCTGTCGTATGCGAGGCTAAAACCACAGCACATGTGCGTGCTAACAACGCCGCTGATCTAACGTCACTCTCAACACCAAGGGTTAAAATACTTTGCCGTGAGGCTAGAGGTAAAACACGACTGAGTGCTAACAGTGAGGCTCTTCTAACCTCGCTTGTTGGAAGAACTCTGCACGGCAGAACTAAGTACGCCTCCAAGAGCAGAACTAGAACAGTAGCCTCGCCTTGCGAAGCTACCCCCTCAGGCGAAGCTACCTTAGCCTCGCCTATGGTCAAAAGGAAAGCTTTTAAGGCTAGGCCTAAGGTTTCTCAGCCCAACAAGGCTAACTTCCAGTCTCCTGAGGTCTCTGTGATGGATAGGTTGGGTCCAGTTAATACAGACTTGAGAAAATATCTGAGCACAAAGTGAAAGTTTTGCTCGGAGGAACCCGCTCACATCTCGCCGTCGCAGTGCGGACAAACAGGGTGTCAACATGTGACAGTGCACTCCGTCCATTGTTGCCTAGGAAAGTTCCAAACAACTGCTACTTCAAGTCATCGATCGGTATTCGACCGAATATCGGCCTGCCGAGAAGGTCAAGCCCCGAAAAAAGAAGCCAATAAAGGTGACATATATCGCAGTCGCCTCTGTTAACATGATAAGCAGAGGGAGGGATCTTTTTTGGTCCTAAAGACGGAGATGAGGAACTTTCACTCCTCCAACTAACTCCCCGGGCTCCGACTATAGCCCCGGCTTGAGTCAGGTTCTGGTGAACCAAGAGGGTGCCTTCCAGGGTACTCACCTAGGGTAGTAATACCCTATAATTATTGATAACTTTCTTCGTCAATTGGAGTTGTGTCACCTACACCATTGAGAAATCTTTTCCAATGGTCAGATGACCAGGAGGAAGCCAGGGATATGCCTCTTCTGCCATAATCAGCTCGGTGTGAAAGAGTCTCGTGTCTGCTAACAAGGCCGACAATAATGATGATGACCTCTATCGCGGATGGAGGCATAAGAGCAGACTTTCAGGGCTCAACAAGAAGGCTTTGATAACATCCAGCAGATGCTCGCTCAGCTTCTAACTAACCAGAATACCAATGACATCGGCAGTAATCATAATGATGAGGAGCATAATAATGATGAGCATCCTAAGACTGAAAAGTCAAAGGAAATCTCCTCAATTGATGCTGAGGTCATTAAAGGCATCCATGCTCAGATTGTGTAACACCCCGCTCTCCGAATACGTACTTAGTTGCGTATTCATATTTTCTGATCGTATTTTTGATTTACTTCCTGTATTTATTTTGTATTATGAGTTATTTATATGATCGTTTTGCCTTGGATCTGGATTCGTGAACTCGGAGTCAGCCCTACTCTGAACCGGGGGACCGATCCTAGAGTATTGCTCGATTTGGACTTTCTGGTATTCTGATTTGACCGACTTCAGTTTCAAATATCATTTTCTAATATTCTAGATTTTTCTTGATTTTCTAGAATTTTTCTGAATTAAGTTGAAAATCTTCAAACCGGAGTCGACCAATACCGCGGACCGATTTTCGGATTTTTAATTTACAAACGGAGTTGAAATTCTAAAAACGGCTTTCTTGTAACTTCTTAAAATCACATTTTCTATCTAAATACTTTTTCTGAGAATTTTCTAAAATTATCAAAATTCCACTGGATTTGGTGTCGGCCAGTATCGCTGGTTGATTCCAAGAATTTTAGTTTGCAATTAGAATTAAATTTTTAGATTCTCCTTTCATATTTCTTCTTAAAATTATATTTTCTCCTTTCTGGTATTTTTGAGATTTTTCTGATTTTATCAAAATCCGGCCGACCCGGTATAGACCGGTATTGACGGTTAACTTCAAGATTTTTAATTTGAAAATGGGATTGAATTTCTAAAAACCGATTTCACCAAAAATCTTTTTGTAATATTTATTATTTTTGAGAATTTTTTAGAAGCTTTCCAAACTACTTTATTTTTTGGACTTTTCCGGAGTTTTCGGTGTTTCCCCAGATACCGGAATTTTATCCAGATATTTTACTTTTCTCTTTTTCAATTTTTCTCTCTCCTCACTAGACGCGAGTTTCACCAACTTGAATTCATCATTAAATGTAGAGATCCTCTTCATACTGCATTTAATGCTTGCAAGATCAATTCTGAATCTTATTACCATGCCGTTTTGTCTTATTATCAAACGCAAATCTCGCGTTTTCTTTAAAATCCGCGTCCAGTTCATTTGGCCTAGACACAACCATTATTTTGGTGAGACGCGGCTCTTTTGAATGAAACGCAAGTTTCATTCAATAGGATGATGGGAATGGCATATTATAATATATTATCCTCCATTATATAACCAACCCCCCCCCCCACTTCTTCCTCTCTCTTTCACTTTTTCTTTCTTCTTTCTTTTACAGCAAGCAGGCCAACGAGATGGCAGCCCTTGCTTCCTTGGCCGGCCACTCCACCCACCACCTTCACCCTCCATTTCCACCACCATTTCCACCACAAATTCCACCATCATTCTCTCCTCCATCTCCTCCTTCATTCCAACAACAATAACAACCATAATATCATCTACATCACCATTTTCTTCCTCTTCTTTTCCACCAAATAACCCATTTCCACCACCACCTTCTCCACCATCTCCACCACCACATACTCCACCTTGGCCACCAACGACCATGTCATCTTCCTCTCCTCGTCGTGCTCTTTGCGACGAGCTATTGCTTCGCTCTCCGAAATCCTTTTCACAAAACTCCATTTTCACCAAATGAACTACACTTGCACTCCAATAATGGTTTGGATGTAGAGCTTTGGCCACCTTTTTCGGCCATCTCCGGTTACTTCCAGCCATCTCCGGCCGCCGCCGGCGACCACCGGCCATGGCCGGCTACCACCCCTTCCCTTCTCTTCTTTCCTTTTCCTTCTTTCTTTCTTTTCCTTCCTTCTTTCTTTCCTTTCTTTTTCCTTTCCTTTCCTTTTCCTTCTCTTCTCTGATTTTCCTCCCAAAACCTGCGTCTGACTCTTTCCCTGTGTCCCACTCTTCCTCTTTCCCTGTCTCTCTCTTTCTCTTTGTTAATTGCTGACGCGGATCTCACCCCCGCGTCCAAGCAATTCCTTAACGCGATCTTCGCGTTCTTGATATTTGTATAACGCGATCCACGTGTTCTTGTATCAACACGACGCGGAGCCTATGCCCGCGTCTGTGTCCTTCTCGTGTCAACACGACGCGGAGCTTATGCCCGCGTCCGTGTTCTTCTCGTGTTAACGTGACGCGGAACCCATGACCGGTCCGCATTCTCCTCGCGTCCTGACTTGAATGCGGGTCTCGAACCCCTCGTTTGTGGCATCTACGCGACGCGACTCCCGCGTCTGTGACCCCCGCGTCTCACTCTCAAACTCGCGTCCCCCTGTACACACTCTCTCCCCATGTACTTCTCTCTCTAGTTCTCTCTTTCTCTCTCCTCTCTCTCATTCTCTTTCTCTCTCTTGATTTTCTCCTCTCTCTATCACTTTCTTTCTAACGCGTTGATGCGTTGATTTCCTAGATTCCGGAGATCGGGGATTTCACTGTGTTTTTCAAGGATTTAGGCGAGTGTTCTCGCTTTCCTCTTGACTTTCCCATTTCATCGGGTGGACTTGTATTATTCACGATTTATGCTGTTTGGAACTAACACTTTCTTTGATCGTGTTCAGCTATTATTCTATCACTTGTCAAGTACATGCTTGATATATTAACGCTTGACATGCTTTTACTTGATACCTACATGCCAATACTGGACACCTGTCTGTATCACTTGACAACTGTCGTGTCATCACCTGACAACCGACTTACTACTACTTGACACTTACTTCTTACTATGACATGACTTATCACCTGCCCCCTGATATATTAATACTTGACCTGTGATTATCACATTTACGGGAATACTATACTTGTTATCCTGTATTACATACAGTGACTTGAATCTTGTACATGTTATCCTATATTATACTTGTATAGTGACCTGAATTTATAGTACTCATGTACTCCTGAACTCCTGATCATGTCTTGCACCTGTTATTCCCGTAAATTGACAATTACATAATAAATCATAAAAAGGAACAACTTTCATCGGGTCGGGGGAAACTTGCGGCTATCAATATATGTTCGTGTTTACGGTGGCACTAGGCATGTTGTGCAACTAAAACTTCCGGTCTGACCTGTGGGCCTCCAGGCGACTGAGGGGAGTGCTGGCTCCCTCCTTCTTGGTACCATCTTGATAAAGGCATTCTATAAGACCCTCCTGTACGCCTTGCGGCTGGTTCTGAGCACCAGTGACGGAACGTCCTGGACCGTGGTCCCGGGCATGCACGGGACCCACTGTAAACATTGTTCGTTGATACCCCCGTTGGTTTCCAATAACAATCTTGCTTTACTCAGATGTGGATATTTGTGCGCTGGGACGCTAGTTCACATATCTAGACATCAGGGTAAGACGAGTAATAATAATTATAATAAGATGCCAGCTATGTATCTGTAGTATGCCTTGCCATGTTTGCTTGTATCGGATTTTACTTCAGATTTCCGGTTTTATGATTATTATACTATACCTGTTCATATCCTTCTTTCTACTTGTATTCTATCCTGCCTGTCTCCTGCTCTTATCTGATCATACTATGAGTCTTCCCTGCTTGATATCATATGCTGTATATCTACTTGCTCCGTATGCTTGTGCCTACGACACGGTTTTCATGTTTATGATCCAGATTTATCGATACACATGTGCTTATCTCATGCTCGCCACTTGGCTTTCGCATCACCACTCGCCGGGGAGTTCTGACTCCTCTGGATCCTCATGTCCTGATTTTGGAGCTTGGAGCATGTGGATTCTTCCAGTTACTGATCAGAGTGGCGCAGCGGTAGCGTGGATCTCCAGCAGACCGTCCAGAGCCTTATCCTTCCAGGCCCCCTGCTCGGCTCTAGAGTTTTCATGTTATGACTCTGAGCCTTCTTTTGTACTGTTCATACTTGTACATCTCCTTGTATTCTCGCATTTGCGCCATATTGGTGATGTAATATTATTGTAATTAGGGGTGGCAGACGGGTCGCGACCCGCCAGACCCGACCCGACCCGACCCAAAGTTAGCGGGTCTGGGTTTGGGCTAATCGGGTTTGGGTCGTAATCGGGTCAACCCATTTGACCCAATTATTAAATGGGTCGGGTCGACCCGAACCCGCCAGACCCGCCAGACCCGATTATTCTCTCCTCCTCGACCTCCTCCCCTTGATCTCCTCCTCTGCCGTCCCCGCCTCCTCCCCTTCGCCTAAATCAAATTGTCAAAAAATATGCGTAAGATCAATTTTGAAACCGTGGCCTCTAGTGTGTACTGTAACGCCCCGGTCCTGCGGGTACAGGGACGTCACTGTGACGTACATACGCAGGTCGGAAATACCCTCACGTATATACGTTAAGCATCAGTACAAGCAAGGACCAGAGTACGACAAGCGTAGCGCCCATTCATATGCCAACACAAGAAATACAATTGTACAAGGTTATCACAAGTTGTGACATACTCTTACATATCACATGCATCATATATCACAGCCAAGCACAAAAGTACGATTTATAATATAATTACAATATGCTCACGAGTTGAAAGGGAATCCCGCGAGCTCAAAAGGAAGGTCAGGTACAACAGAAACCGAGACTAGTCAACTTGCTCGGCAAGGTAAGCTTGATCTTCCACAGAAGGCTCCACCTCGATCCAAGGTTCGGAACCTGAACATACAAATTTAAGGGAGTCAGGACCTCCCAAACAAGTGATCATGTTACAGCCGAGTGGCATAAGAATAAGAATATGAGAGTTGGTACAATATCAAGAAAAATCATCCAGCAAGTAAAAGAAGTACGACATGTTATAAACGAAAGGCATTGTATAAGCTCAAGTTACGACCTCATGAGACTAGTACTTCGAGGGAATAATCCAAACAAGGAAACCCTCATCTATATACCTTTATCTCATGTCACCGTAATCCAAGCGCATACAACACCCACAATTAGCGTCTTTTATTATTATTATTATTACTCGTCTTACCCTGATATCTAGCTATGTGAACTAGCGTCCCAGCACACATAGATCCATATCCGAGTAAAGCAAGGTTGTTATTGGAAACCAGCAGGGGTATCAACGAACTATGTTTACAGTGGGTCCCGTGCATACCCGGGACCACGGCCCAGGATGTTCCGTTGCTTGGTGGACGGAACCTGCCGCTAGGCTAACAGGAGGGACTTATTGTATGCCCTTATCATGATGGTACCAGGAAGGAGGGAGCCAGCACTCCCCTCGGTCGCCTGGAGGCCCACAGGTCAGACCGGAAATTTAGTTGCACAACATACCTAATGCCACTGTAAACACGAACACATATTGATAGCCGCATGTTTCCCCCGACCCAATGCAAGTTGTCTTATTTTATGGTATATTAAATAATTATCAGATTTCGGGAATGAGCAGGAACATGTCAGGAGTACAGGTATATCAGGAGTACTAGTTCGTACCATAATGTATCACATGTGTATCAGGAGTACAGTTGTTCTATCAAGATGTCAGGTCATCATTCCCGTTATCGTGATAATTATGAAGGTCAAGTGTATCATGCCTTATGTTAATAGATAGCATGATAAGAGGTGATATTCATCAAGTGACAAGTCTTGCAAATAGCAATATAATAAATGACCCAAAGATAATGTTCATAATCAAAGAAGTAATTAACCATAACAATTAATCAAGATTAGTCGACTAGGGAGAGAAATTAGTCGACTTAGAGAAGGAGTTAGTCGACTATAGTAAAGGGTCAAATTGACTTAAGAAGGCTGCGTTCGGTTGGGTCGCGTCTCAAAAAGTGGCACGTTTCAAGAAAGTGGTGCGTTTTCAGAAAAGTGGTGCGTTTTCAGAATAGTGGTGCGTTTTCAGGAAACTGGTGCGTTTTCAGCAAACTGGTGCGTTTTTAGGAAACTGGTGCGTTTTTAGGAAACTGGTGCGTTTTCAGCAAACTGGTGCGTTTTTAGGAAACTGGTGCGTTTTCAGCAAACTGGTGCGTTTTTAGGAAACTGGTGCGTTTTTAGGAAACTGGTGCGTTTTTAGGAAACTGGTGCATTTTTAGGAAACTGGTGCGTTTTTAGGAAACTGGTGCGTTTTCTTAACAAATATGAAATAATATTCAAGTCTTGGCGAGTAGAATTACTCGCCTAAAACTGATCCTGTGATGCGTTCGACGCAGAGAAGCTCGGCCCCAATTCAAGAGGAGTGGCCGGTCCTCACAAGTGAAGGAAAGAGGTTGTGGTAGTTTGGAGAAGATGGAGGTGCAAGTCTAGTTCACCACGCCAAATCGGGATTTTGCAAACGTTGTTGCGGGGGACGAATGTATAGTCCGTTAGAAAGAGGTCGACGAGGAGGTGAAGGTGGTATGCTTGGTGGAGGCTACGGTGGTGCAGGTGGTGGTGGAGATGGTGATGAAGTTTTGTGGAGGTGATGGGTTCTTTTGGTGTCTCTTGGTGAAAGAGGTTGAAGAAGATGGAGTTAGTTGTTTGGAAATGGTGAAGGAGATGGAGGAGAAGAAGGTGGAGGAATTGGTGATGGAAAAATGGAGATGGTGAGTAGTTGTGATGGCCGGCCAAAGGGGCTTGGTGGTGGTGAGCTTGCTGTTGGAGCTTGCAGGAACAAAAAGGATGAAGGAAAATAATGAGAGAGAAGATGGGAGTGCATATATATAGAAGGGGAAAATAATATAATAACAAGCCATCATCACTTTTCCTCCAATGAGTGCTGCGTTTGCAAAGTCCCAAGGCTGCGTTTAGGCCATTTAAAGAGCCAAATGTGGGAGCTCAAGGCTGCGTCCAGAGGAAAACGCAAGGAGGCTGCGTTTCAAAAGAAAAGGACAAGGCATGGGTGATTTGGACTTGAGTTGAGTCAGCCCATAAGCATTTAATGCAGCATGGAGAGGGTGGCTGCATTAATGATGAACCCAGCTGGTGAAGCTCGCGTTTGAGGAAGGAGAGAGAAAAATGAAAAGAGAGATAAGTGGAAAATTTGGATAAATTCTCGGTATCTGGGAAAATACCGAAAACTCCAGGAATGACCAAAAATTGAAGTATCCCGGAAAGCTATCCAAAAATTCAAAAAAATCATAAATATTATAAAATGACTTTTGGTGAAATCGGTTTCCATAAATTCTATCTCATTTTCAAAATAAAAATCCTGGAATATATTGGGATCGGTGTCTACACCTGGTAAGCTGGATTTTTGATAAAATCTGAAAATTCCCAGAAAATGCCCAAAGGAAGAAAACATAATTCTAAGAAGGAATGTGAAAGCAGAATCCGAAAATTTGATTCCAATTATAAATTAAAATTCTTGGAATCAACCAGTGATACTGGTCGACACCGGTTTTGAAGATTTACAATTTAATTCCGAAAAATTCCAGAAAATCATGAAAAATCTAGAATATTAAAAAATAATATTTGAAACTAAAATTAGTCAAATCTGAATACCAAACAGATCAAATCATGCAGTACAGCTATATGAGTAAGTATTTAAATAGCAGAAAATAAAATAAAATAAATAAAATAATAAGAATAAAATGTACCAAAAATCAGGATACGTAACTGTGCACGTATACTGGGAATGGGGTGTTACAATCTATCCACCTTACAAAAATTTCATCCTCGAAATTTCAGGAAGGGGAAGATGACGGTAGAGAAGAATAGGAAGAAGGGTTTTACCAACTAAGTTGTAAATAGATGGGGATATCGCTCACGAATAACGTCCTCCCGTTCCCATGTGGCTTCTCCTGGCACATGCCTATTCCAAGAAACCAGTACTAATGGTATTGCCTTATTCTTCAATGTTTTGATACTTTTGTCCAGGATGGCCATCGGTTGCTCTTTATAAGATAGATCTGACTGTAGTTCCAGTTCGGAGTGATCTAGAATGTGACTCTCATCCTTGACATACCTCCTCAACTGTGATACATGGAATACATTGTGTACTCCTTCTAAAGATGGAGGTAATGCCAATCGGTAAGACACATCTCCCACACGATCCAAAATTTCGAATGGGCCGATGTATCTCGGACTAAGTTTTCCGCGAGTACCGAACCGGATTACCCCTTTGGTGGGTGATATCTTTAAAAATACATGCTCACCGGTTCTGAATTCCAATGGCCTTCTGTTTGTGTCTGCCCAACTCTTTTGTCGGCTCTGTGCTGCCCGGAGGTGATCTCTGATAACTCGGACCTTGCTTGTTGTCTGAACTAGAATGTCTGGTCCCATAAGTCTTCTTTCGCCGACTTCGTCCCAACATATCGGTGACCTGCATTTCCTGCCATACAATGCCTCAAATGGGGCCATTTTGATACTAGCCTGATAGCTGTTATTATAAGAGAATTCTACCAAATGAAGATAGTCTTCCCATGACCCTCTAAATTCTATCATGCAGGCTCGTAACATATCTTCAAGGATCTGGATAGTCCGTTCAGATTGTCCGTCTGTCTGGGGGTGATATGAAGTACTGAATTTCAGACGAGTTCCTAAATTTTCTTGGAGACTTTCCCAAAAATGTGATCGGAATCTCGTGTCTCTATCTGACACGATACTAACTGGAACTCCATGTAGACGAACAATTTCTTTCATATATTTTTCTGCAAGAACTTCTGTTGACTGACCTACTCTGAAAGGTAGAAAGTGAGCTGCTTTTGTGAGGCGGTCAACGATCACCCATACTGCATTGTTACCCTTAGGACTGCGGGGTAGTGCTGTGACAAAATCCATGGTGATATGTTCCCACTTCCATTCGGGTATTGGTAAGGGCTGAAGAAGTCCAGCTGTTCTCTGGTGTTCTATCTTTACCTGCTGGCAAACTAAGCACTTGGCCACATGTTGGGCTATCTCCCTTTTCATGGCATTCCACCAGAACTTCTGTTTCAAGTCTTGATACATTTTATTTCCTCCCGGGTGTATGGAATAGGCTGAACTATGTGCCTCTGCCAAAATTTTCTGTCGAACTTCTCCTTGGGGGACACAAATTCTATTACCAAAATATAAGGCATTATCCGAATGTATACGGAGGTCAGTTCTCAATCCCGCTTCTATCTGAGCTCTGAATTTCTGTAATCTGGGGTCTTCTTTTTGAACTTCTTTAATCTCATCCATCAGGGTTGATTGAATCTGAAAGGTCATCAACTGTCCTGTTTTACCAATTCCTTGTACTATCATTAAGTCCAATTTTATGATATCCTGAATCAACTCCTTCTGTTGCGTAAGTTGTACTAGCATTTTATTCTCTGGCTTCCTGCTCAATGCATCTGGTACTGTATTGACTCTGCCTGGATGATACTGTAAATCTATATCATAATCCGCCATTAATTCAAGCCACCGTCTCTGTCTCATGTTTAATTCTTTCTGCGTGAAAATATACTTTAGACTCTTGTGATCAGTGTAGATTAGCACCTTGTCTCCCAGAAGATAATGTCTCCAGATCTTCAATGCAAATATTACCGCCGCCAGTTCTAAGTCATGGGTTGGGTAATTCCTCTCATGTGGTTTCAATTGCCTAGATGCATAAGCTATGACATGACCATGCTGCATTAATACACATCCTAGGCCTTTCCCGGATGCATCACTGTATATAACCATCCCTCCTCTTCCTGAGGGAGTCCTCAAAACTGGAGCTGTAATGAGTCTTTCCTTTAATTGTTCAAATGCTGCAGCACATTCCTCGGTCCATATATATTTTTCTCCTTTTCGGGTGAGCTTCGTTAACGGGGCTGCAATCTTAGAAAAATCTTGGACAAAGCGCCTGTAATATCCGGCCAACCCAATAAAACTCTTAATTTCTGTTACTGTCCTTGGAATAGGCCAGTCCTTCACTGCCTGAATTTTACTGGGGTCTACTGAAATTCCTTCTTCTGAAATTATGTGTCCAAGGAAGGCCACACTATTTAACCAGAATTCACACTTGCTTTGCTTAGCATGAAGTTGTTCCTGTTGGAGAGTCTGTAACACTATTCTCAAGTGGTCTGCATGCTCTCTGTCGTTCTTCGAATAGATCAAGATGTCATCTATGAAAACAACTACAAACTGATCCAAATATGATGAGAACACTCTGTTCATCAAATCCATGAAAATTGCAGGGGCATTGGTGACTCCGAAGGGCATAACTAGAAACTCATAATGGCCATAACGAGTCCTGAATGCTGTCTTTGGAACGTCTTCTTTCTTTACCTTTAGCTGATGATAACCTGATTGTAAATCCAATTTAGAAAATACTCGAGCTCCATGAAGCTGATCAAACAGATCATCAATTCTTGGTAAAGGGTACTTATTCTTGATGGTAACTTTGTTCAATTCTCTATAGTCTATACATAACCATTTACCACCGTCCTTCTTGTTGGCCAATAGCACTGGAGCTCCCCATGGTGAAGCACTTGGTCTAATCAATCCTTTGTCAGAGTATTCTTGTAGCTGTTTCTTTAAAATCTCCAACTCTGTGGGTGCCATCCTATATGGAGCTTTGGATATCGGAACTGTACCTGGAAGGGTATCAATAGAGAACTCAATTACCCTATCAGGTGGAAGTCCTGAGATCTCCTTAAATACTTCTGGAAACTCATTCCAAACTGGCACTCTCTTCTTCTGGATCTCACCAGCAGTCATCTGTGCTTTTCCTTTGGCAGGTTTGCGTTCTCCTTCAAATTGGAACTCAGGCTGAAGCGGTATTCTGAAAATAACTTTCTTGCTTCGGCAATCAATGGCCGCATGGTATTTACTGAGCCAAGTCATGCCTAAGATTACGTCGTACCCTTTAGTATCTAGTACGAGCATATCCACTGTTAATGTTCTGCCACACAGTCCCACCGGACAGTCTACACAAACTCTATTAGAGATGACTACTCCGTTACCGGTACTAATCTCCCACTGGTGGTCTAAACATTCAACAGGTATAGAGTTCAAAGCAATGAAACTATCTGATATGTAACAATGAGAAGCGCCAGAATCAAAGAGGGCTAAGACAGGTTTAGAGTGCACCATAATCTTACCTGCTACCACTTCTCCAGAAGTTTGGGCCTCTTCCGCTGTCAAGTTGTAGGCTCGTCCTCTTCCACGACCTGCTGCATTTCTAACTCCCCTCTGGACTGGGCGGATAGCTTGTAGTGGGGGAGGGGGAAGAGCCCTCCTAACCATTGGTCCTTGGTTCCTCTGTCCATCTGGCCCTGGAAGTGCTGGTAATGCTGGGTTGACCATTCCCATTCTTTTGTGGGGGCAGACTTCTACTGAATGATCACGGGAACCACATGCCAGGCATAACCCATTTGCCCTACGGCAATTCTGTTGAGTGTGACCCGGTTTCTGGCAATAGTTACAAACGGGAAATGGTTGGGTTGTCTGAAAGGGGGCTCGCCAAAATGGTCGTCTCATTGGCGGAACCCTCGCTGCTCTGTATGGACCTCCTCTCCCTGCTGGTGGAAATGGCCTCTTCATGGCTGGTTCCTTATCATGTTAGATTTCCCTTTCTCCAGACCTCGCTCCACCTCTCGAGCTATGGTGAGGACTTGGGAATACGTTTTCAGCTGCTGGGGCATCAAGAGAATTTGAATGTCCATTCGCAAACCCTGTTGGAATCTACTCACCCGCTTTTCTTCATCAGCCACCATATATGGAGCGAAGCGGCTCAGCCTCAAGAACTCAGCGGCATACTCATCCACAGACCGGTTCCACTGCTGAAGTCGGATGAACTGTTCTTCCATTTCTTTCTGAGCGGTGGCAGGGAAAAATCTACTATAGAAGCTTTGAGAAAACTGGTCCCAAGTGACAGGTTTCTCCAGTCTTGCTTCTTCAGCTAGCCACCAGGTCCTGGCTACATCCTTTAGTTGAATCTTGGCGACCTCCACTTGATTTTCTTTTGGGACCCGGGCTGCGTTCAACAGATCTGTGGTGTCAATCAGCCATTGCTCAGCATCTAGTGGTTTCTCTTCTCCCGTGAATATCGCCGGTTGCAACCGCCTGAAGTCTGATACATTCCCCGGCCTTTGTTCCTTGGGAGTTACTAACTCTTGCCGAAGGAGTTCCGTCTGCTGTTGCTGATTTTCCATCATAGTCTGGATAACCCTCAGAATCTCAACATTCTCTCCCATGGGTCCATTTGATGTTTGCCCGGAGTTGCTACGACCCGTCCTTCTATCCATACTTATGTTGGTAAAAAGGAGACTGGAAACTGGAAAGATGGAAGGATTTTAGGACACAAGGAAAGGAATCAAGAAGGACAAGATAACTTTGTACATTGTAGTTGGCAATGGCAAATTCCATTAATTTGCTGCTTGGTTGTACTATAGGTGTGAGAGCCTAGGCTCTGATACCAACCTGTAACGCCCCGGTCCTGCGGGTACGGGGACGTCACTGCGACGTACATACGCAGGTCGAAAATACCCTCACGTATATACGTTAAGCATCAGTACAAGCAAGGACCAGAGTACGACAAGCGTAGCACCCATTCATATGCCAACACAAGAAATACAATTGTACAAGGTTATCACAAGTTGTGACATACTCTTACATATCACATGCATCATATATCACAGCCAAGCACAAAAGTACGATTTACAATATAATTACAATATGCTCACGAGTTGAAAGGGAATCCCGCGAGCTCAAAAGGAAGGTCAGGTACAACAGAAACCGAGACTAGTCAACTTGCTCGGCAAGGTAAGCTTGATCTTCCACAGAAGGCTCCACCTCGATCCAAGGTTCGGAACCTGAACATACAAATTCAAGGGAGTCAGGACCTCCCAAACAAGTGATCATGTTACAGCCGAGTGGCATAAGAATAAGAATATGAGAGTTGGTACAATATCAAGAAAAATCATCCAGCAAGTAAAAGAAGTACGACATGTTATAAACGAAAGGCATTGTATAAGATCAAGTTACGACCTCATGAGACTAGTACTTCGAGGAATAATCCAAACAAGGAAACCCTCATCTATATACCTTTATCTCATGTCACCTAATCCAAGCGCATACAACACCCACAATTAGCGTCTTTTATTATTATTATTTGTAACGCCCCGATCCTGGCGGATACGGGGTCGTCACTGCAACGTATATACGCAAGTCAGAAGTACCTTCACGTATATACGCTAAGCATCAGTACAGGCAAGAATCAGAGTACGGAAGCAAGTGGTGCATTATACATTCCAACATATGAGTACAATTACAAAGTTATCACCAGAGGTGATCCAATATTACATGAATATTATATCACTGATATGCGCAATTGCGAGATTACAAGCAGATGTACATGGATGAATAGTACAAAAGAGCACTCACGAGTTTACTAAAGGAAAACTCGAGAGGTACACAGGGGGGCCTGGAAGGATGGAGCTTTGGGCGGTCTGCTGGGGATCCACGCTTCAGCTGCGCCACTCTGATCAACAACAGGGAGAATCCACACGCTCCAAGCTCCTTGACCTGGACATGAGAATCCAGGGGAGTCAGATGAAACTCCCCAGGCGAGTGGTGAAGCAAAAGCCAAGTGGCGAGCAAGGGTAAGCACATGTACAGTGATAAAACCAAATAAAGCCGAGGGCGAGCAAATCTGATTGTATGATTTCAGATCACGGCTCCATAAGACTAGTACGTCGAAGGAATAATCCAAACAAGGAAACCCTCATCTATATACCCTCATCTTATGTCACCATAATCTAAGCACATACAACCCGACTGTACTCAGGGCATGATAAGATAATGAGCAGGAGGCAGGTAGATACAAGGAATAGAGCAGGGCATGAGCAGTTAATATAATAGTACTCATAAAACCGAAAATCCGAAGTAAAATCCAGGACAAGCAAATATGGTAAGGCATATCACAGATTCATAGCCGTTTAAGCTGCAGGCTTCAGTATGCGTCCCATTCCACATACCTCCACTTACAACTTAAAGAGCCGGTTATTAGACACTTATTATTACTCGTCTTACCCTGATATCTAGCTATGTGAACTAGCGTCCCAGCACACATAGATCCATATCCGAGTAAAGTAAGGTTGTTATTGGAAACCAGCGGGGGTATCAACGAACTATGTTTACAGTGGGTCCCGTGCATACCCGGGACCACGGCCCAGGATTGTTCCGTTGCTTGGTGACGGAACCTGCCGCAAGGCTAACAGGAGGGACTTATGTATGCCCTTATCATGATTTAGGAGGAGGGAGCCAGCACTCCCCTCGGTCGCCTGGAGGCCCACAGGTCAGACCGGAAGTTTTAGTTGCACAACATGCCTAATACCACTGTAAACACGAACACATATTGATAGCCGCATGTTTCCCCCGACCCGATGCAAGTTGTTCCTTTTATGATTTATTAGGTTAATTATCAATTTACGGGAATAACAGGAACAGGACATGATCAGGAATTCAGGAGTTCAGGTCACTGTATATAATACAGGATAACAGGTCACTGATCATGATACAGGATATCAGGTCACTGTACATAGTACAGGATAACAAGACAGGGTTCCCGTAAATGTGATAATCACAGGTCAAGTATATCATGCTGGGTGTCAAGTGATAGCATGACAGGATGATGATATTAGACAGGTAACCAGTCATGTCAAGAGATTGATATAGTCCGGTGGCAAGCCATGTCATAACAAGGGGTCTTGCCAAGTAGTAGCATGTCAGGTGTTAGATGATAATACATCAGTTGTCGGGTGATATACATGTGTTAAAAGTAATATGAAAACGACAAGTAGTATAGACAGGTGTCAGGCATGAAGTAATGGCATGGGGTAGAATAGTAGCTGAGCACAACAAAGCGGAGCTGAGCAAGCTGGAAGTACAGACAGCAAACAGTATTTAACACTGGAGCATCTGGCGAGGTTACCGGGACGACTCGACTGAAGTACGAGCGGTAAATCCGGCAGCAACTCGCCTAGACGAATCTAGTGGTAAAGCGCTGAACGCTGAGCATACTCACCAGGCGGAGCTGGGAAACCTGACGATCCCAATCACGCCTCTTCCGAGACAGTGAGGGACCGGAGGCTGAACTGAGAGACCTGCCAGTCCCAATCACCTTTCTTTCGAGATAGTGAGTGACCGGAGGTTGAAGGGGTCCGGAAGCCAAGTATGGTATAAGGCAGTACAATACATCACAGGCATGGTATGAGTACAAGAAGGAAACTACCCTAGTACAAGCATTCGTCACAGAGCAATACATGTCCAGATATTGGCACTCGGCCATACACAAATACAGGGACTCAGCCCAATACAAAATACATGGAAACATAACGTAAAATACATATCGACCCGACAAAGCGGGGAATCCCAAATGGAGGCGAGAGCGAGGACACTCGCCTAAATCACCGGAAAGCCGATAAGTCTGGAATCCATGGAACTTGTGCACGCGCCATAATTATAATAATATATAAATATTTAGAGGAAGAAAGTGAAGAGGAGAGAGGAGATACAGGGAGACGCGGGTTTGACAGTGAGACGCGAGGGTCGCAGACGCGGGAGTCGCGTCGCAGGAATAACAGACGCGGGAAAGAGCAGACGCGGGGATCGCGTCGCGGAAAGTACCAGACGCGGGAATCACAGACGCGGGAGTCGCGCTGCGAAGATACCTCAAACGCGGGGTTGAGATCCGCGTTAGGAAATAATCAGAGAGGAGGAAAGGTGATTCCTTTGCTGCGCCCGATGAAGGGAGGTTCGGCCCCAATCCAAAAGGAGGGTACCGGCCCTAAGTCTTGGCAACGGAGAAGAACGCGGCCCCAATCCAAAAGGAGTGGCCGGTTCTAAATCTTGGCAACGGGGAAGAACGCGGACGCGGACGTGGGGTCCGGGTCGCGTTAGCACGAGGAGATCACATACGCGGGTATCAGTCCCGCGTCGTGAGGACACGAGAGGGACACAGACGCGGGCGTTGGCTCCGCGCTGCGTTGATACATTAACGCGGAGGCCGCGTTACGGATTGCCTGGACGCGGGGGAGAGACCCGCGTCGGCAAGTCACAAAGGGGGATAGGGAGTTGAGGCGAGAGAGGGAAAGTCCCAGGAGAGAGAGAGAGAGAGAGAATGTCCAAAGGAGAGAGAGAGAGGGAGAGAGTCCAAGGGAGAGAGAAAGAGAGAGAAGGGGGTTGCCCAGGAGAGAGAAAACAAGGGGGGCTGCTGCCCCCCTCAGGATCCGCACAGCGCCCCCACTTGGGGGCGCTCGGCCTGGCCGCCGGCCAAGCGGCGGCGCCGGGCGGCGCTGGCCGCCGGCGGAGAAGGAGGGGGCTGTGCCCCCTCAACAGAGAAGGGAGGGGGCTGTGCCCCCTCCAGCAGAGAAAGAGGGGGGCTTTGCCCCCCTCCAGCACTGGCGCAGGGGCCCAGGCGGGCCCCCTTGGCCGCCCATGGCCGCCGGCACAGCGCCGGCGGCGCCAGACTGGGGTGGCGCCGGCCACCCCAGGGAGAAGAAGGAGGAGGGGGCTTTGCCCCCTCCACAGCAGCGCACGGGGGGCGCGAGGCCCCCCGGCCGCGCCCAGGCCGCCGGCCGCGCGCCGGCGGCGGTCTGCCCACGCCGGGGCGCCGGAGAAGAAGAGGAGTCGGCGGAGAAGGTGGGGCCGAGCCGGATCTAGGGGGAGAGAGGGAAGGAAATTGGAAAAGAAAAGAAAGGGAAGAAAAGAGAAGAAAAGAAGAGAGGCCGGAAGTTGGGGGTCTTCCTCGCCGGCGTCGAGGTGCCGGAGGTGGTGGCCGGTGATGGGGTCGGCTGGGCTCTCTTGGAGGAGATGAGGAAGAAGAAATAAGGAGAAGAGAAGAAGAGAAATGAAAAAGGAAAGGAAAGAAAAAGAAAGAAAAAGAAAAAGTAAAAGGAGAGAGAGAGATAGTGATGGTGATGGGAGAGGGAATTAATGAGAGAGGGGGGTGGTGTCTCCCACGTGGGGGAGTGGGCTGAGTCAGTGGGGAAAAGAAAAAGGAAAGAAAGAAAGAAAGAAAAGAATGAATTGGAAAAATAATAATATTATAAATGGCCGCGAAAATCGACTGTTCCAGAAAAATCCCCAAAAATACCCGAAGGTAGAAAATGTCATCCTGAGGAATAATATGAAATCGGTTTCCAAAATAAAATCCCGTTTTCAAATTAAAAATCCAAAAGTCAGCCGCCGATACCGGTCTACACCGGGTCGGCCGGATTTTGATAAATTCTGAAAAATCTCAGAAAATGTATTAAAGAATAAATATAATTTTAAGAAGTAAAGTGAAAGCGGAATTTGGAAATTCAATCCTGGTTGTAAACTAAAAATCCTGGAATCAACCAGCGATACTGGCCGATACCGAATCCGGTGGAATTTTCATAAATTCGTAAAATCCTCAGAAAAAGGTATTTAGGTAGGAAATATGATTTTAAGAAATAATGTCTAAAGACACTTTTAGTAATTCCAATTAGTTTGTAAATTAAAAATCCGGGAATCGGTCAGCGGCACTGGCCGACACCGGTTTTGAAGATTTCCAATTTAATTCAGGAAAATTCCAGAAAATCATAGAAAATCTAAAATATTGGAAAACGATGATCAAAACTGAAATTGGTCAAATCGGAATACCAGAATGTCCAAATCGAGCAATACTCTGGGATCGGGCCCTCGGTTCAGACTAGGGCTGACTCCGAGTCCACGAATCCAAATTCAAGACAAAACGTTCATGTAAATAGTTCGTACTACAAAACAAATACCGAAGGTAAATCGAAAAATACGATCGAAAAATCTGAATACGTAATTAAGTACGTATTCCGGGAGCGGGGTGTTACATTCCATCCACCTTACAAAAATTGCGTCCTCGCAATTTCGATAAGGGGTAAATGAACACAAAAAGATAGGAATGAGAATTATGCCAATCAAGATATGGATAACTATGAGCTGTTCTCCCCAAATTGACTGAACAACTAACTCAGGACTAAAGCATCTCTGCACTTCTGCCGTATACATCCAACCTCTGACGGTGCCATAATAATACTGATCTGATGTCTGTTTATAAAAGAACACTGCCAGAACTTCAAAGGACTAACCCATTCTGAACAATATAAAGTGAGCTGACTTGGTAAAATAATCAATAATACTTCGATCAGACTGTGAGCTAAAGCTAATGAAATCCACAGTGCTGAAGTCCATAGTATAATAAAAAACCCTGCATAGTAAGATGTTATCCTTCTGCAGTAGAATTACTGAGGTGCCATATACATATTAATTCCCCGGGGATAAACCAGAATACCCAAGATAAAGAAAACCTTGATAATGATGAGTATAAATCAAGAAGACCAATAATTAAGAATTTCTGCATACTGGGCGTTGTTAACTCTGAAAGACATAACCAAGAATATAAAATGACCCTAAAGAATTCTGAATACTGACTTCCGAATGGTAACCCGACTGCAGATGGAACATGTAGAAGATAATCTGAGTCCTGCAAGATTGTGGAATGGATCATTGACAAGGATCATGGCGATAACTCAGATACAGCGATAAAACCTTGTTCCGCGGATCCATGAAAGCACGCTAGGCAGAAGAAATCTGAGGAACGGCTAGAGTGCTAAGCACTGAAGGAACTAGTCACTGGCCAAGCAAGCCTAGGTGAGGCCATCGCGTAGCACAGCTCAGGTGTTAAACATTAGGGTGCAGCGAGGCTAATGCTCTACGAGGCTCGCATATGGCGTAGCTCACGTGGCGAAGCCAGCGCGTAACACAACGCTAAATGCTAAGCACCAGGGTGCAGCGAAACTCACACCTGGTTAGGTTCACGGATGACTAGAACACGACCCTCGCTTAGCGAGGCTAGCGGAGCCTATGGTCCACCAAATCAATAAAGACTGCCAGAAGTCCTGATCCTGAAACACTGTTATATACTATCACTCCTCAAGTAATGATACAGTCTATCTGATTATATAAGTGACGACTATTCTGCTTGATGTACTAGTCTCCCATGATGTATCCATAAATATAAGAATATAATGCAAGACCGAAGATCTGCCCAATATAAGATAGTGTGATATACCAGAGTCAAGGAATGCCAAAACATAATGAGAACGAACCATATCTGCCCTGCTGTCACCTCACTAGTCAACACATATCTTAAGTTGGCATAAAGATTATAAAGATTATAAAAACCAGAATAGCAAAATAGAAGAGATAGGAATCACGAGATAGGGAGAAAGATAGGACGGACTAGGATTGATGGTGATAGGACAATGAGGAGGATATGATATAGAGAGGTTTACCAACTCCCGGACATGCTACAAATGGGGATAAATAGTTACGGTCAGTCCTTTCAGGGTTCCTTTTTCAGATATAGGGTGCCCTTCTTATTCTCACTCCATCATATGGAGCATCCTGACTTCCTCAGTCAGATTATATGCTTGCTTCCTTTACCATGTGTCCTAACTCTTGGTCTCTTTTGTGTATGACTCCATGCTTGATGCTAGGGATGAAGCGAGATTATTCTGCCAGTAGGTCCTGGATTCCTTCCCAATGGTAATAATGGATGAGTTGATCTGATTAGTGCGATGTTCTCTGTCTCCTTGAACAGACAGTTACTTTACAACATAATTCATCATCTTTCTAGTGGTTGTGTTGCAGATGCCCGACTCCAGACAATATCCACCGGTCATATGTTGAGGGCAGGGTTGGAGGGATGGCTTAGCTAGTAGGGCATCCAGAGGCCTGTCTGAGCCTTCAACTTCCATCAATTAAGAGGGTCTCTTCACCAACTTCGTCTGCAACTCATCCTAATCTTTCTTCTCTGGGTCTATTCCACTTCCCGAATGATGACAAAAGAACTTGAGAATACTCCTTGGGCTGCTTGGGGATAAGAAACATCCTGCTCTTCATCTTCATTTCTCACTAAGATATTGCTTGCTCGGTTCTCCTTGTCGGCCACCATGTGAAACACCGACCGACTATACCTTAGGAATTTTGCAGTGTACTTATTTACAATCCAATCTCCCTACCGCAATTTGATAAATCATTCTTTCATTTCTTCCTGGACTATTACAGAGAAGAATCTTCCTATAAAAATCCTTCGAGAACTAGTCCCAAGTGTAGGGCTTTCCCAGTCTCGCTGCTTCCGCCAACTACTACATTCAGGCTACATCTTCTAACTGAATCTTGATCATTTTCACCAAGTTCTCGTCAGGGACCCAAGTTGACTTAGAAGATCCATCAGGTTTACTGACCACTGCTATGCACCCAGGGCTTCTCCATGCTTGAAAAGATTGCCAGCTGTAATTTCCTGAAATCTAACATGTCGCCTGGCTTCTGTTCCCGGAGTGCAACCAATAATCCTTGGTGCGGGACCTTCGCCTGTACTTGATCGTGTCTCATCATATCTTGCAAAGATAGTCTTAAATCAAGATTTTCTCCATTAGGGTTACCCTAGGAAGAACCAGAACCGTTATGATTTCCCCATCTTTTCATGTCCGAGTTGGTCCAAGAATAACAAGAAACTGAAGTATGAAAGGATGGGAGAACTTCAGAATTCAAGGATAAGATTATCAAGAGAGAATGGATAACTTTGTACTTGTAGTTGGATTGTATAACCAAGACTCATGCATTCCAGTTGCAAATTCCTTTACCATTAATTTGCCATCTGGACGTACTGAGGAGGTGAGAGCCTAAGCTCTGATACCAACCTGTAACGCCCCGATCCTGGCGGATACGGGGTCGTCACTGCAACGTATATACGCAAGTCAGAAGTACCTTCACGTATATACGCTAAGCATCAGTACAGGCAAGAATCAGAGTACGGAAGCAAGTGGTGCATTATACATTCCAACATATGAGTACAATTACAAAGTTATCACCAGAGGTGATCCAATATTACATGAATATTATATCACTGATATGCGCAATTGCGAGATTACAAGCAGATGTACATGGATGAATAGTACAAAAGAGCACTCACGAGTTTACTAAAGGAAAACTCGAGAGGTACACAGGGGGGCCTGGAAGGATGGAGCTTTGGGCGGTCTGCTGGGGATCCACGCTTCAGCTGCGCCACTCTGATCAACAACAGGGAGAATCCACACGCTCCAAGCTCCTTGACCTGGACATGAGAATCCAGGGGAGTCAGATGAAACTCCCCAGGCGAGTGGTGAAGCAAAAGCCAAGTGGCGAGCAAGGGTAAGCACATGTACAGTGATAAAACCAAATAAAGCCGAGGGCGAGCAAATCTGATTGTATGGTTTCAGATCATGGCTCCATAAGACTAGTACGTCGAAGGAATAATCCAAACAAGGAAACCCTCATCTATATACCCTTATCTTATGTCACCATAATCTAAGCACATACAACCCGACTGTACTCAGGGCATGATAAGATAATGAGCAGGAGGCAGGTAGATACAAGGAATAGAGCAGGGCATGAGCAGTTAATATAATAGTACTCATAAAACCGGAAATCCGAAGTAAAATCCAGGACAAGCAAATATGGTAAAGCATATCACAGATTCATAGCCGTTTAAGCTACAGGCTTCAGTATGCGTCCCATTCCACATACCTCCACTTACAACTTAAAGAGCCGGTTATTAGACACTTATTATTACTCGTCTTACCCTGATATCTAGCTATGTGAACTAGCGTCCCAGCACACATAGATCCATATCCGAGTAAAGCAAGGTTGTTATTGGAAACCAGCGGGGGTATCAACGAACTATGTTTACAGTGGTCCCGTGCATACCCGGACCACGGCCCAGGATTGTTCCGTTGCTTGGTGACGGAACCTGCCGCAAGGCTAACAGGAGGGACTTATGTATACCCTTATCATGATTCAGGAGGAGGGAGTCAGCACTCCCCTCGGTCGCCTGGAGGCCCACAGGTCAGACCGGAAGTTTTAGTTGCACAACATGCCTAATACCACTGTAAACACGAACACATATTGATAGCCGCATGTTTCCCCCGACCCGATGCAAGTTGTTCCTTTTATGATTTATTAGGTTAATTATCAATTTACGGGAATAACAGGAACAGGACATGATCAGGAATTCAGGAGTTCAGGTCACTGTATATAATACAGGATAACAGGTCACTGATCATGATACAGGATATCAGGTCACTGTACATAGTACAGGATAACAAGACAGGGTTCCCGTAAATGTGATAATCACAGGTCAAGTATATCATGCTGGGTGTCAAGTGATAGCATGACAGGATGATGATATTAGACAGGTAACCAGTCATGTCAAGAGATTGATATAGTCCGGTGGCAAGCCATGTCATAACAAGGGGTCTTGCCAAGTAGTAGCATGTCAGGTGTTAGATGATAATACATCAGTTGTCGGGTGATATACATGTGTTAAAAGTAATATGAAAACGACAAGTAGTATAGACAGGTGTCAGGCATGAAGTAATGGCATGGGTAGAATAGTAGCTGAGCACAACAAAGCGGAGCTGAGCAAGCTGGAAGTACAGACAGCAAACAGTATTTAACACTGGAGCATCTGGCGAGGTTACCGGGACGACTCGACTGAAGTACGAGCGGTAAATCCGGCAGCAACTCGCCTAGACGAATCTAGTGGTAAAGCGCTGAACGCTGAGCATACTCACCAGGCGGAGCTGGGAAACCTGACGATCCCAATCACGCCTCTTCCGAGACAGTGAGGGACCGGAGGCTGAACTGAGAGACCTGCCAGTCCCAATCACCTTTCTTTCGAGATAGTGAGTGACCGGAGGTTGAAGGGGTCCGGAAGCCAAGTATGGTATAAGGCAGTACAATACATCACAGGCATGGTATGAGTACAAGAAGGAAACTACCCTAGTACAAGCATTCGTCACAGAGCAATACATGTCCAGATATTGGCACTCGGCCATACACAAATACAGGGACTCAGCCCAATACAAAATACATGGAAACATAAAGTAAAATACATATCGACCCGACAAAGCGGGGAATCCCAAATGGAGGCGAGAGCGAGGACACTCGCCTAAATCACCGGAAAGCCGATAAGTCTGGAATCCATGGAACTTGTGCACGCGCCATAATTATAATAATATATAAATATTTAGAGGAAGAAAGTGAAGAGGAGAGAGGAGATACAGGGAGACGCGGGTTTGACAGTGAGACGCGAGGGTCGCAGACGCGGGAGTCGCGTCGCAGGAATAACAGACGCGGGAAAGAGCAGACGCGGGGATCGCGTCGCGGAAAGTACCAGACGCGGGAATCACAGACGCGGGAGTCGCGCTGCGAAGATACCTCAAACGCGGGGTTGAGATCCGCGTTAGGAAATAATCAGAGAGGAGGAAAGGTGATTCCTTTGCTGCGCCCGACGAAGGGAGGTTCGGCCCCAATCCAAAAGGAGGGTACCGGCCCTAAGTCTTGGCAACGGAGAAGAACGCGGCCCCAATCCAAAAGGAGTGGCCGGTTCTAAATCTTGGCAACGGGGAAGAACGCGGACGCGGACGTGGGGTCCGGGTCGCGTTAGCACGAGGAGATCACATACGCGGGTATCAGTCCCGCGTCGTGACGACACGAGAGGGACACAGACGCGGGCGTTGGCTCCGCGCTGCGTTGATACATTAACGCGGAGGCCGCGTTACGGATTGCCTGGACGCGGGGGAGAGACCCGCGTCGGCAAGTCACAAAGGGGGATAGGGAGTTGAGGCGAGAGAGGGAAAGTCCCAGGAGAGAGAGAGAGAGAATGTCCAAAGGAGAGAGAGAGAGGGAGAGAGTCCAAGGGAGAGAGAAAGAGAGAGAAGGGGGTTGCCCAGGAGAGAGAAAACAAGGGGGGCTGCTGCCCCCCTCAGGATCCGCACAGCGCCCCCACTTGGGGCGCTCGGCCTGG
This sequence comes from Agave tequilana, assembly GCA_038442645.1. NCBI lineage: Eukaryota > Viridiplantae > Streptophyta > Magnoliopsida > Asparagales > Asparagaceae > Agave > Agave tequilana. The sequence continues at coordinate 165,752 of JAVJIF010004782.1, forward strand.
CCGCCGGCCAAGCGGCGGCGCCGGGCGGCGCTGGCCGCCGGCGGAGAAGGAGGGGGCTGTGCCCCCTCAACAGAGAAGGGAGGGGGCTGTGCCCCCTCCAGCAGAGAAAGAGGGGGGCTTTGCCCCCTCCAGCACTGGCGCAGGGGCCCAGGCGGGCCCCCTGGCCGCCCACGGCCGCCGGCACAGCGCCGGCGGCGCCAGACTGGGGTGGCGCCGGCCACCCCAGGGAGAAGAAGGAGGAGGGGGCTTTGCCCCCTCCACAGCAGCGCACGGGGGGCGCGAGGCCCCCCGGCCGCGCCCAGCCGCCGGCCGCGCGCCGGCGGCGGTCTGCCCACGCCGGGGCGCCGGAGAAGAAGAGGAGTCGGCGGAGAAGGTGGGGCCGAGCCGGATCTAGGGGGAGAGAGGGAAGGAAATTGGAAAAGAAAAGAAAGGGAAGAAAAGAGAAGAAAAGAAGAGAGGCCGGAAGTTGGGGTCTTCCTCGCCGGCGTCGAGGTGCCGGAGGTGGTGGCCGGTGATGGGGTCGGCTGGGCTCTCTTGGAGGAGATGAGGAAGAAGAAATAAGGAGAAGAGAAGAAGAGAAATGAAAAAGGAAAGGAAAGAAAAAGAAAGAAAAAGAAAAAGTAAAAGGAGAGAGAGAGATAATGATGGTGATGGGAGAGGGAATTAATGAGAGAGGGGGGTTGGTGTCTCCCACGTGGGGGAGTGGGCTGAGTCAGTGGGGAAAGAAAAAGGAAAGAAAGAAAGAAAGAAAAGAATGAATTGGAAAAATAATAATATTATAAATGGCCGCGAAAATCGACTGTTCCAGAAAAATCCCCAAAAATACCCGAAGGTAGAAAATGTCATCCTGAGGAATAATATGAAATCGGTTTTCCAAAATAAAATCCCGTTTTCAAATTAAAAATCCAAAAGTCAGCCGCCGATACCGGTCTACACCGGGTCGGCCGGATTTTGATAAATTCTGAAAAATCTCAGAAAATGTATTAAAGAATAAAATATGATTTTAAGAAGTAAAGTGAAAGCGGAATTTGGAAATTCAATCCTGGTTGTAAACTAAAAATCCTGGAATCAACCAGCGATACTGGCCGATACCGAATCCGGTGGAATTTTCATAAATTCGTAAAATCCTCAGAAAAAGGTATTTAGGTAGGAAATATGATTTTAAGAAATAATGTCTAAAGACACTTTTAGTAATTCCAATTAGTTTGTAAATTAAAAATCCGGGAATCGGTCAGCGGCACTGGCCGACACGTTTTGAAGATTTCCAATTTAATTCAGGAAAATTCCAGAAAATCATAGAAAATCTAAAATATTGGAAAACGATGATCAAAACTGAAATTGGTCAAATCGGAATACCAGAATGTCCAAATCGAGCAATACTCTGGGATCGGGCCCTCGGTTCAGACTAGGGCTGACTCCGAGTCCACGAATCCAAATTCAAGACAAAACGTTCATGTAAATAGTTCGTACTACAAAACAAATACTGAAGGTAAATCGAAAAATACGATCGAAAAATCTGAATACGTAATTAAGTACGTATTCCGGGAGCGGGGTGTTACATTATTATTACTCGTCTTACCCTGATATCTAGCTATGTGAACTAGCGTCCCAGCACACATAGATCCATATCCGAGTAAAGCAAGGTTGTTATTGGAAACAGCGGGGGTATCAACGAACTATGTTTACAGTGGGTCCCGTGCATACCCGGGACCACGGCCCAGGATGTTCCGTTGCTTGATGGACGGAACCTGCCGCTAGGCTAACAGGAGGGACTTATTGTATGCCCTTATCATGATGGTACCAGGAAGGAGGGAGCCAGCACTCCCCTCGGTCGCCTGGAGGCCCACAGGTCAGACCGGAAATTTAGTTGCACAACATACCTAATGCCACTGTAAACACGAACACATATTGATAGCCGCATGTTTCCCCCGACCCAATGCAAGTTGTCTTATTTTATGGTATATTAAATAATTATCAGATTTCGGGAATGAGCAGGAACATGTCAGGAGTACAGGTATATCAGGAGTACTAGTTCGTACCATAATGTATCACATGTGTATCAGGAGTACAGTTGTTCTATCAAGATGTCAGGTCATCATTCCCGTTATCGTGATAATTATGAAGGTCAAGTGTATCATGCCTTATGTTAATAGATAGCATGATAAGAGGTGATATTCATCAAGTGACAAGTCTTGCAAATAGCAATATAATAAATGACCCAAAGATAATGTTCATAATCAAAGAAGTAATTAACCATAACAATTAATCAAGATTAGTCGACTAGGGAGAGAAATTAGTCGACTTAGAGAAGGAGTTAGTCGACTATAGTAAAGGGTCAAATCGACTTAAGAAGGCTGCGTTCGGTTGGGTCGCGTCTCAAAAAGTGGCACGTTTCAAGAAAGTGGTGCGTTTTCAGAAAAGTGGTGCGTTTTCAGGAAACTGGTGCGTTTTCAGCAAACTGGTGCGTTTTTAGGAAACTGGTGCGTTTTTAGGAAACTGGTGCGTTTTCAGCAAACTGGTGCGTTTTTAGGAAACTGGTGCGTTTTCAGGAAACTGGTGCGTTTTTAGGAAACTGGTGCGTTTTTAGGAAACTGGTGCGTTTTTAGGAAACTGGTGCGTTTTTAAGAAACTGGTGCGTTTTTAGAAAACTGGTGCGTTTTCTTAACAAATATGAAATAATATCCAAGTCTTGGCGAGTAGAATTACTCGCCTAAAACTGATCCTGTGATGCGTTCGACGCAGAGAAGCTCGGCCCCAATCCAAGAGGAGTGGCCGTCCTCACAAGTGAAGGAAAGAGGTTGTGGTAGTTTGGAGAAGATGGAGGTGCAAGTCTAGTTCACCACGCCAAATCGAGATTTTGCAAACGTTGTTGCGGGGGACGAATGTATAGTCCGTTAGAAAGAGGTCGACGAGGAGGTGAAGGTGGTATGCTTGGTGGAGGCTACGGTGGTGCAGGTGGTGGTGGAGATGGTGATGAAGTTTTGTGGAGGTGATGGGTTCTTTTGGTGTCTCTTGGTGAAAGAGGTTGAAGAAGATGGAGTTAGTTGTTTGGAAATGGTGAAGGAGATGGAAGAGAAGAAGGTGGAGGAATTGGTGATGGAAAAATGGAGATGGTGAGTAGTTGTGATGGCCGGCCAAAGGGGCTGGTGGTGGTGAGCTTGCTGTTGGAGCTTGCAGGAACAAAAAGGATGAAGGAAAATAATGAGAGAGAAGATGGGAGTGCATATATATAGAAGGGGAAAATAATATAATAACAAGCCATCATCACTTTCCCTCCAATGAGTGCTGCGTTTGCAAAGTCCCAAGGCTGCGTTTAGGCCATTTAAAGAGCCAAACGTGGGAGCTCAAGGCTGCGTCCAGAGGAAAACGCAAGGAGGCTGCGTTTCAAAAGAAAAGGACAAGGCATGGGTGATTTGGACTTGAGTTGAGTCAGCCCATAAGCATTTAATGCAGCATGGAGAGGGTGGCTGCATTAATGATGAACCCAGCTGGTGAAGCTCGCGTTTGAGGAAGGAGAGAGAAAAATGAAAAAAGAGATAAGTGGAAAATTTGGATAAATTCTCGGTATCTGGGAAAATACCGAAAACTCCAGGAATGACCAAAAATTGAAGTATCCCGGAAAGCTATCCAAAAATTCACAAAAATCATAAATATTATGAAATGACTTTTGGTGAAATCGGTTTCCATAAATTCTATCTCATTTTCAAAATAAAAATCCTGGAATATATTGGGATCGGTGTCTACACCTGGTAAGCTGGATTTTTGATAAAATCTGAAAATTCCAGAAAATGCCCAAAGGAAGAAAACATAATTCTAAGAAGGAATGTGAAAGCAGAATCCGGAAATTTGATTCCAATTGTAAATTAAAATTCCTGGAATCAACCAGTGATACTGGTCGACACCGGTTTTGAAGATTTACAATTTAATTCCGAAAAATTCCAGAAAATCATGAAAATCTAGAATATTAAAAAATAATATTTGAAACTAAAATTAGTCAAATCTGAATACCAAACAGATCAAATCATGCAGTACAGCTATATGAGTAAGTATTTAAATAGCAGAAAATAAAATAAAATAAATAAAATAATAAGAATAAAATGCACCAAAATCAGGATACGTAACTGTGCACGTATACTGGGAATGGGGTGTTACAGTGTGTAGAGCTTAGTGTGATGATTAACTATACCACCCCATAATTTGGTAATAAAGTGTAAAGAAATTGTATTTAAAATTTAATAATCGGGTCAAATGGGTCGGGTCGGGTCGACCCGACTAAGAATGGGTCGGGTCTGGGTCTGAATTTTTGACCCGTATAATAATCGGGTTGGGTCGACCCGACCCGATTATTATATGGGTCGAGCAGAAATGGGTCGGGTCGACCCGACCCGACCCGATTGCCACCCCTAATTGTAATATTGGATCACTTCCTGTGATAACTTTGTAACTGTACTCATGTGTTGGAATGTATAATGCACCACGCGCTCCGTACTCTAATTCTTGCCTGTACTGATGCTTAGCGTGTATACGTGAGGGTATTTCTGACCTGCGTATATACGTCACAGTAACGTTTCCGTACCCGCCGGATCGGGGCGTTACAGGGTGGTATCAGAGCCTAGGCTCTCACATCCTCAGTACAACCAGTCGGCAAATTAATGGTAAAGAAATTTGCAACTGGAATGCATGAGTCTTGGTTATACAATCCAACTACAAGTACAAAGTTATCCACTCTCTCTTGATAATCTTACCCTTGAATCCTGAAGTTCTCCCATCCTTTCATACTTCAGTTTCTCGTTATTCTTGAACCAACTCGGACATGAAAAGACGGGGCAATCATAACGGTTCCGGTTCTTCTTAGAATGGCGCTAATGGAGGAAGTGTTGATTTGAGATGATTTCTGCAAAATATGATGAAAAACTAATAAGAACAGACGAAGGTCCCGCACCAAGAATCATTGGTTGCACTCCGGGAACAGAAGCCGGGCAACATGTCAGATTTCAGGAAATTATAACCGGCAATCTTTTCAAGCATGGAGGAGCCCTGAATGCATAGCAGTGGCCGGTAAACATGATGGATCTTCTGAAGTCAACTCGGGTCCCTGATGAGAACCAAGCGAAAATGACCAAAGATTCAGTTGAAAAATATGGCCAGGACGTGGTGGTGGTGGAAGCAACGAGACTAGAAAAGCCCATCACTTGGGACCAATTCTCGAAGGATTTCTATGAGAAGATCTTCTCTGTAATAGCTCAAAAAGAAATGAAAGAGCAATTTATCAAATTGCAGTAAGAAGATTGAATTGTAAATAAGTATACTGTAAAATTCCTAAGGCATGATCAGTCGGTTGGTATCTTACATGGTGGCTGACAAGGAGAACCGAGCAAGTAATATTTTAGTGAGAAATGAAGATGAGGATCAAGAGGTTTCTTATTTTCAAGCAACCCAAGAACTAATCTCAAGTTCCTTATTTTTGTCATCATCGGGAAGTAGAATGGACCCGGAGAAGATAAGGATGAGATGCAGATGAAGTTGGCAAAGAGACCCTCTCATTGATGGAAGTTGAAGACTAAGACAGGCCTCTGGATGCCCCACTGGCTAGGCCATCCCTCCAACCTTGCCCTCAACATATGACATGTGGGTATTGTCTGAAGCCGGGCACCTACAACGCAACTGCCAGAAAGGTTATGAATTATGTCGTATACGGGTCCGGAGATTAGTTGAAAAGTAACTGTCTGTTCAAGGAGACAGAGAACATTGCACTAATCAGATCAACTCATCCAGTATCACCATTGGGAAGGAATCCAGGACCTACTGGCAGAATGATCTCGCTTCATCCCCAGCATCAAGCATGGAGTTATACATAAAAGAGACCAAGAGTTAGGGCACATGGTAGAAGGAGGCAAACATATAATCTGACTGAAGAGGAAGTCAGGATGCTCAATATGATGGAGTGAGAACAGGAAGGATGCTCAATATCTGGAAAGGAACCCTGAAAGTACTGACCGTAACCATTGTCTCCATTTTTAGCATGTCCGGGAGTTGGTAGATTCTCTATATCATGTCCTTCTCATTGCACTATCCTCACCAATCTTAGTCCATCCGTATTTACCTCCATATTTCATGATTTCTATCTCTTCTATTTTTATTATTCTGATTTTCGTAATCTTTATGCCAACTTAAGATATGCGTAGACTAGTGAGGTAACAGCAGGGTAGATGTGGTTCGTTCTCATTATGTTCTGGCATTCCTCGACTCTGGTACATCACATTGTCTTATATTGGACAGATCTTCGGCCTCGCATTATATTCTTATATTTATGGATACATCATGGAGACCAGTACATCAAGTGGAGTAGTCATCGCTTATATAATCAGGTATTCTCAGAGCTGATTTGCAGTCAGGTTATTATTCATAAGTCAGCATTCGGGACACGTCTCGGTTATTATAATTTCTTGATCGTGTTCTCAGAGCCACTAACTCCTGGCAGACTTTATTGATTTAGTGGACCATAGGCTCCGCTAGCCTCGCCAAGCTAGGGTCGTGCTCTAGTCACCCGTGGACCTAACCGGGTGTGGGCTTTGCTGCACCCTGATACTTAGCATTTAGCGTTGTGTTACGCGCTGGCTTCGCCGCGTGAGCTTCGCCATATGCGAGCCTCGCAGAGCGTTAGCTTCGCCGCACCCTAAGGCTTAACACCTGAGTTGTGCTACGCGATAGCTTCACCTAGGCTTGCTTTGCCCGTGGCTAGTTCCTTCAGTGCTTAGCACTCTAGCCCGTTCCTCGGATTTCTTCTTCCTAGCATGCTTTCATGGATCCACTGAACAAGGTTTTATCGCTGTATTTGAGCTATCGCCGCGATCCTTATGAATGATCCTCTCGGCCAATCTTGCAGGGCCCAAATATCTTAAACATGTTTCATCTACAGTCGGGTTATTATTCAGAAGTCAGTATTCAGAGTTCTCCATGATTATTCTATATTCTTGGCTATGTCTTTCAGAGTTAGCAACGTCCAGTATGCGGAAATTCTTAATTAGTGGTCTTTTTGATTCATACTCAGTATTATCAGGGTTTTCTTTACCTTAGGTATTCTGGTCTATTCTCGGGAATTAGTATGTGTGCAGCACATCAGAATTCTACTGCAGACTCTTTATCTAGGATAACATCATGCCATGCAGGTTTTTATATTATGAATTTCAACACTACGGATTTCTATGGGTTTCATCAGCATTGGTTCACAGTCTGATTGAAATAATATTGATTATCTTACCAAGCCAGCTCCCTTTATATTATTCAGAATGGGTTAGTGTTTTGAAGTTATGATAGTGTTCTTTTATAAGCGGTCATCAGATCAGTATTATTGTGCCACAGTCAGAGGATTTATATACGGCAGAAGGGCAGAGATGTCTCAGTCCTGAGTTTACCGTTCATTCGATTTGGGAGAATGGCTCACAGTTATTCATATCTTGATTGGCATAATCCTCATTCCTATCTTTTGTGTTCATCTTCCCCTTATCGAAATTGCGAGGACGCAATTTTTTATAAGGTGGATGGAGTGTAACACCCCGCTCTCCGAATACGTACTTAGTTGCGTATTCATATTTTCTGATCGTATTTTTGATTTACTTCCTGTATTTGTTTGTATTATGAGTTATTTATATGATCGTTTTGCCTTGGATCTGGATTCGTGAACTCGGAGTCAGCCCTACTCTGAACCGGGGGACCGATCCTAGAGTATTGCTCGATTTGAACTTTCTGGTATTCTGATTTGACCGATTTCAGTTTCAAACATCATTTTCTAATATTCTAGATTTTTCGTGATTTTCTAGAATTTTTCTGAATTAAGTTGAAAATCTTCAAAACCGGGGTCGACCAATACCGCGGACCGATTCTCGGATTTTTAATTTATAAACGGAGTTGAAATTCTAAAAACAGCTTTCCTATAACTTCTTAAAATAATATTTTCTATCTAAATACTTTTTCTAAGAATTTTCTAAAATTATCAAAATTCCACTGGATTTGGTGTCGGCCAGTATCGCTGGTTGATTCCAGGAATTTTAGTTTGCAATTGAAATCAAATTTCTAGATTCTGCTTTCATATTTTTTCTTAAAATTATATTTTTCTCCTTTCTGGTATTTTTTGAGATTTTTCTGATTTTATCAAAATCTGGCCGACCCGGTATAGACCGGTATTGACGGTTAACTTCAGGATTTTTATTTTAAAAATGGAATTGAATTTCTAAAAACTGATTTCACCAAAAATCTATATAATATTTATATTTTTGAGAATTTTTGGGAAGCTTTTCAAACTACTTTATTTTTTGGACTTTTCCGGAGTTTTCGGTGTTTTACCAGATACCGGAATTTTATCCAGATATTTTACTTTTCTCTTTTCTATTTTTCTCTCTCCTCGCTAGACGCGAGTTTCACCAACCTGGATTCATCATTAAATACAGAGATCCTCTCCATACTGCATTTAATGCTTGCAAGATCAATTCTGAATCTTATTACCATGCCGTTTTGTCTTATTCATCAAACGCAAATCTCGCGTTTTCTTTAAAATCCGCGTCAGTTCATTTGGCCTAGACGCAACCATTATTTTGGTGAGACGCGGCTCTTTTGAATGAAACGCAAGTTTCATTCAATAGGATGATAGGAATGGCATATTATACTATATTATCCTCCATTATATAACCACCCCCCACTTCTTCCTCTCTCTTTCACTTTTTCTTTCTTCTTTCTTTTACAGCAAGCAGGCCAACGAGATGGCAGCCCTTGCTTCCTTGGCCGGCCACTCCACCACCACCTTCACCCTCCATTTCCAACACCATTTCCACCACAAATTCCACCACCATTCTCTCCTCCATCTCCTCCTCCATTCCAACAACAACAACAACCATAATATCATCTACATCACCATCTTCTTCCTCTTCTTTTCCACCAAATAACCCATTTCCACACCACCTTCTCCATCATCTCCACCACCACATACTCCACCTTGGCCACCAACGACCATGTCATCTTCCTCTCCTCGTCGTGCTCTTTCCGACGAGCTATTGCTTCGCTCTCCGAAATCCCTTTCACAAAACTCCATTTTCACCAAATGAACTACACTTGCACTCCAATAATGGTTTGGATGTGGAGCTTTGGCCACCTTTTTCGGCCATCTCCAGCTACTTCCGGCCATCTACGACCGCCGCCGGCGACCACCGGCCATGGCCGGCTACCACCCCTTCCCTTCTCTTCTTTCCTTTTCCTTCTTTCTTTCTTTTCCTTCTTTCTTTCTTTCCTTTCTTTTTCCTTTCCTTTCCTTTTCCTTCTCTTCTCTGATTTTTCTCCCAAAACCTGCGTCTGACTCTTTCCCTACGTCCCACTCTCCCTCTTTCCCTGTCTCTCTCTTTCTCTTTGTTAATTGCTGACGCGGATCTCACCGCCGCGTCCAAGCAATTCCTTAACGCGATCTTCGCGTTCTTGATATTTGTATAACGCGATCCACGCGTTCTTGTATCAACACGACGTGGAGCCTATGCCCGCGTCTGTGTCCTTCTCGTGTCAACACGCGCGGAGCTTATGCCCGCGTCCGTGTTCTTCTCGTGTTAACGTGACGCGGAACCCATGACCGCGTCCGCATTCTCCTCGCGTCCTGACTTGAACGCGGGTCTCGAACCCCCGCGTTTGTGGCATCTACACGACGCGACTCCCGGTCTGTGACCCCGCGTCTCATTCTCAAACTCGCGTCCCCTGTACACACTCTCTCTCCATGTACTTCTCTCTCTAGTTCTCTCATTCTCTCTCCTCTCTCTCATTCTCTTTCTCTCTCTTGATTTCTCCTCTCTCTATCACTTTCTTTCTAACGCGTTGACGCGTTGATTTCCTAGATTCCGGAGATCGGGGATTTCACTGTGTTTTTCAAGGATTTAGGCGAGTGTTCTCGCTTTCCTCTTGACTTCCCATTTTACCGGGTCGACTTGTATTATTCACGATTTATGCTGTTTGGACTAACACTTTCTTTGATCGTGTTCAGCTATTATTCTATCACTTGTCAAGTACATGCTTGATATATTAACGCTTGACATGCTTTTACTTGATACCTATCATCTACATGCCAATACTGGACACATGTCTGTATCACCTGACAATTGTCGTGTCATCACCTGACAACCGACTTACTACTACTTGACACTTACTTCTTACTATGACATGACTTATCACCTGCCCCCTGATATATTAATATTTGACCTGTGATTATCACATTTACGGGAATACTATACTTGTTATCCTGTATTACATACAGTGACTTGAATCTTGTACATGTTATCCTGTATTATACTTGTACAGTAACCTGAATTTATAGTACTCATGTACTCCTGAACTCCTGATCATGTCTTGCACCTGTTATTCCCGTAAATTGACAATTACATAATAAATCATAAAAAGGAACAACTTTCATCGGGTCGGGGGAAACTTGCGGCTATCAATATATGTTCGTGTTTACAGTGGCACTAGGCATGTTGTGCAACTAAAACTTCCGGTCTGACCTGTGGGCCTCCAGGAGACCGAGGGGAGTGCTGGCTCCCTCCTTCTTGGTACCATCTTGATAAGGGCATTCTATAAGACCCTCCTGTACGCCTTGCGGCTGGTTCCGAGCACCAGTAACGGAACGTCCTGGACCGTGGTCCCGGGCATGCACGGGACCCACTGTAAACATTGTTCATTGATACCCCCGTTGGTTTCTAATAACAATCTTGCTTTACTCAGATGTGGATATATGTGCGCTGGGACGCTAGTTCACATATCTAGACATCAGGGTAAGACGAGTAATAATAATTATAATAAGATGCCAGCTATGTATCTGTAGTATGCCTTACCATGTTTGCTTGTATCGGATTTTACTTCGGATTTCCGGTTTTATGATTATATTATACTATACCTATTCATATCCTTCTTTCTACTTGTATTCTATCCTGCCTGTCTCCTGCTCTTATCTGATCATATTATGAGTTCCCTGCTTGATATCATATGCTGTATATCTACTTGCTCCTATATGCTTGTGCCTACGACACGGTTTTCATGTTTATGATCCAGATTTATCGATACACATGTGCTTATCTCATGCTCGCCCCTTGACTTTCGCATCACCACTCGCCGGGGAGTTCTGACTCCTCTGGATCCTCATGTCCAGGTTTTAGAGATTGGAGCATGTGGATTCTTCCAGTTGCTGATCAGAGTGGCGCAGCGGTAGCGTGGATCTCCAGCAGACCGTCCAGAGCCTCATCCTTCCAGGCCCCCTGCTCGGCTCTAGAGTTTTCATGTTATGACTCTGAGCCTTCTTTTGTACTGTTCATACTTGTACATCTCCTTGTATTCTCGCATTTGCGCCATATTGGTGATGTATATTATTGTAATATTGGATCACTTCCTGTGATAACTTTGTAACTGTACTCATGTATTGGAATGTATAATGCACCACGCGCTTCTGTACTCTGATTCTTGCCTGTACTGATGCTTAGCGTGTGTACGTGAGGGTATTTCTGACCTGCGTATATACGTCGCAGTAACGTTTCCGTACCCGCCAGATCGGGGCGTTACAGATTGCTTCCCTATCCCAGAGGGATGAACTGAAAAAGGTGGGGATGACTCGTCCTTACTTACCGCTGGAGTGGGATTCGGTACCATACCCATTGAAGTTCAAGCCACCTTCATTGCGTACGTACGATGGCAAGGGCTCGCACAACCAACATATCTATTACTTCTGGTCTCAAACTGGTAACATGATAGATAATGATGCCATCATAGCAAGACTGTTTATCGGCAACCTTAAGGGGGTAGCTTTTGATTGGTTTAGGAGCCTGCCTAGCGGCTCCATCAATTCTTGCATTGACCTAAAAACCCAATTTCTCTCTCAATTCTATGAAGATACCGAGGTGACTATGGACAAACTCCTCGCAATAATCCAAAAAGGAGGACAATCTGTGCGGGAATACATTGAGAGGTTCCATAACTTTCACTCATGTGCCTTTCAGGCATGTCGTTACCAATGTTACTCCAGACATGTCAGCATAACTTCTTGGATAGAATAGAAATTCGTATGGGAGCTGTCAAAGTCCATACAAGGAAGAAGCTTTGAGCAAGCTGAGATAGCCGAGAAATCAGCTAAAAAGTTTGAGCTCTTAGTCCCCAAAAATAAGTGGGAAGTCAGCATCAAGAGGCGTGATGCAGCCCAATCTTCTCAATCGAAGGGGATAGAGACTATGGCCATTGAGCTATCAGGAACGGCACAACCAAAGTAGAAGAGTAACACCAACGGCAATCAGGAATTTAAATTCCCACCAAAGGTGTACTCTTTCAAAGATGAGCAGGTGGTGGTAGTCTTCCATTTTCTACACAAGGGTAACAAGCTTAAGTTAACTGAAACTCGGCGACTTAATGAAGTGGGGCTTACAACTGATCCAAATTACTGCCTTTTTCATAGGATAGTACATCACCCTACCAACAGGTGCTATGTCCTCAAAGATAAGTCCAAGCCCTAGTAGATGCTGGAGTTCTGACTCTCAAATCATAACAAAAGAAAGTCACCGCCAACACGGTGACTCTTAACTTTGGAATATTCCCGAAGATGACTGTCCAAGACGGATTGGTCCCAATCCCTAAGTCAAGATTGGATGTCATCAGCCTTATAACTGACAGCATAAAGCAAAAGGGCCTCATCCTGATCACGAAAGAGTCTGGAGAAATCATGTGGGTCCACCCAGATATTGTTAAAGATGAGTAATGGGAAACCAACAAGCCCAAAAAAAGTCATGTAATATCATCTCCCTCTCGCAGCAGATGATGACTCTGTGACTGCAACCTCTCTCAGCGACTCAGAAGGAGAGAAAACTGCCTTAGCAGCACAGCCTTCCACATCGCAGCCAGTGGGCACATAATCTGGTAAACAGTATTCGCGACAATACGACCAGACATCTGACGGAGCATCCCAACCAACGACGCCAGGAATTGCTGCATATGTCCAGGCCCCAGCGCTAAAGACAAAGAAAAGGAGAACGAGATTCGCTTTGGTGAATCTTTGAAGAAAAATCCTTCCAGAGGACTCAATACTCCCTTCCGCCTTGACATATTGGCACAATTGGCCAATATCTAGGCTCGTGTTACTCTGCACGAGCTACCACCTCTCCAGGAGACGAAAGAGGCACTTGGGGATGCTCTTCCTGATTCAGAATTATTTCTCACACAAGTACCTATCCCTACAAAAGAAGATGAAGGTTCATGCCCCCGATGTCATCTGGTATAGCAGCAAGTGCCTTGCATCACCTTCACCCTGAAGATATGCTCCTCAAAGACAACCGATATTATAGGCCTTATACTATACAGGATACATTGGGTCTACACATATCGAGAGAATACAAGTTGATATTGGGTCTGCTTTAAGCATTATTCCAAGAGACTGCTTTATTTTCTTGATACCCCACTGAGAAAGTTGTCAACCACGACTACAATCATATATGACTTCAACGCCATGAGTAGTCAACCTTTGGGCAAGATTCCTCTCCGTATCAAATTAGAGACTTGAAATCAGAAGTGACGTGCTACGTCATTGACGCTGACACGTCTTACAACCTTTTGCTCGGGCGATCTTGGATCCATGCTAACTAGAATATACCTTCCACACTCCATTAATGCTTTAAATATGTGGACGATAAGGCAAGGGTCAGGACGGTGTTCGCAGAAATGCAACCATTCAAAGGGGTAGAGAACTACTTCACTGATTCCCTACTTTATAAACAGAACGATAAAGTGATAAAAAAAATCATTGCCTGACGACATCGATAGTGGCAACGAGGCAGATTCAAAATTAGGAGAAGATCCAACAGTTCTTTTGATGAGGAAACGATTATAGCATATCTGGATGATCCTGATTGTAATAACTCCACCGATAATAGTGACGAATGGTCCTTAATGAAATGTCAATTTTGATTATTCCTTGTGTTGTGATAATGTATATAGTCCTATTGACATGACCCCCCAATACATGCCTCTGCCTATGTCAATGACGTGCATGCATATAGAAGAGAATGATGGATCTGTATTTGTAGTACCATCTTCTAAGAAGGACCAATCACCCATTATTATATTTGGCAGAGTCTGACATTGGATACTTCATCCAACAACTTGGATGAAGACTTGGAGCCCCCACACTTCTTTCACTATGTACGATCAGCGCACCGTATGATAAAAGAAATGGAATACGACTTACGGTGAGGCGAAGGCCTGAACTTTGGAAGAGGACGATGCATCCCTCTACGACCTTTCGTACCAAAAGGAAACAGGCCAACTACTACGATCAAACTCGCGGGGGTTAGAGTACACTTCTCCATCCGTTCAATCGGATTTGAAATCTGAAAAGCCTCTGCCATCACGTTCTTCGTATTCATCTGGTTGGGAATCTGATGTAAGCATGGGGGTGCCATCACGAAACTCTTCGTCAACATGATATCGACCAGTCAGGTAGAACCAGAAGAAGACATTAGGCTATTTGACACTGATCTTTGGGCTCAACAATTGGATCTTTGGGCTCAACAATCGCTGACAGAGAAGCAAGGACTTATAACCTTGATAAAGAAGTATATAGATGTCTTTGCTTGGAGCTATGAAGACATGCCTGGCCTTGACCCTCAGGTGGCGATGCATCACCTCAACATCAAGCTGGATGCTAAGCCAGTCAAACAACGACGACGGTTCCGACCTGATATCATGAAGGCAATTGAAGCCGAGATTCAGAAACTCATCAAATGTGACTTCATTCGAGAGGTACAGCACCCAGACTGGGTTGCTAACATTGTACTCGTCCTTAAAAAGAACGGAAAGATCCGAATTGTATTGACTTTCGTAATCTTAATATAGCATGTTCTAAAAACGAATTTCTATTACCCATCACGGATGTCATGATTGACAACACGTCTGGTTTTAAAAAGATGTCATTTATGGATGGCTTCTCAGGGTACAATCAAATATGTACCCAGATGATAAAAAGCATACATCATTCCGAATACTGTTGGGTGCGTTTTGCTATACGGTTATGCCATTTGGCTTAAAGAACGTAGGTGTCACCTACTGGTGTGCAATGAGCACAATCTTTCGTGATCACTTGCGAAAGACAGTAGAATGTTATGTTGATGACATTGCAATCAAAAGTCGCGACAAGAACGGCCATCTCCATGATTTGAGAACAATGTTCGATCTCATGCGGGTTCACCAGTTACAGATGAACCCGACAAAGTCTTTCTTGAGAGTTTCAAGTGGCAAGTTCCTGGGATTCATTATCACATTCAAAGGAATTCATCTTGATCCAGACAAGATCAAAGCTATTCAGGACATGCAGCCTCCAAATAATTTAAAAGAACTCCGAGGTCTTCAAGCCGGGTTGGCTTACATCCGAAAGTTTATTGTAAAACTGTCGGGTCGCTGTCAACCGTTCACGAGCCTAATGAGGAAAGGCGTATTTTTTGTCTAGGATGATGTTTGTCAAAATGCGTATGAGGATATAAAAACATACCTAAACAAAAAAAATTGTGATATCAAACACAATAAGTTGCTGCAGAATGAAAATTGTGATGCAGAAACACAATAAGTTGGCGCAAAATGAATCATCTCTCTTATAGTGAACTAGCTCCGGGGGCATGATATCAAACTTCTAATATCAAATTGACACACTGGAAAGGAAAAAATAAAAATAAAAAGTTAAATCATGTAATCATGTTTGAATCATTGACGGCCATCACAAGCTTCTCTTATTTGATGATGCTATTTCCCAAGAAAAGAAAAAGGAAGGCAGTATGGAATTGAGTGCTAATGTTGAATCCAAACAACAAAAATGTAGAGGAAATAAATGCAGAGTAAATTCAAATAACTTGAGAATGTACAGAAAGCCTCTTCAATCCTAGCAGAAGAATTGTAGGGGAAATAAATTCAAATAGACCTGCCAGATATCCAAATATATAGCTTGATTCAAGAGCTCATTCTCCTGCTGCCATTTGAGATTATGAAGAAAAGAGAATCATGAGAACGAGACCCTTCACGAGAAATTAGATGCAGAGCTGGTTATATCCTCCAACAGATGGAAAAATTCTGAAAAATGTGGGTATCGATCACTAATTTTCTTCCTTCTTTTTTTTATTTTATTTTTTTTCAAAAAATGAGGGAAAACCAGTTGCCAGTTTTCAACGCTGGCACTCATTTGGTAAGGGAACAAGGAATTTCTTAACTTGTTTTTACCAGTTAGTTTAATTAATCCTTTTAAACTAACTCTTTATTCTCATTTCTGTTTTTTTTAAGGGAAATATTTTCATTTCTGTTTGGATTCAAGATATGTAGCAAACCAAGCATCATCAGATTTATAACTCCAAGATCACCCTCTATCTTGCAAGTAAAATAATTTTCTCCCAAATTACAAAATGATGATCCCCACAATTTTAATACAAATGCCAGAATGAAAATAAATCAATCTTCTCTCCGATCAAAATTGGTAAACTTAGAAAAGTTTGAAGAATAAAGAGAGGAGGTGGTAGTTAGGATAGAATTGACTAAAATTATCAGCACCATTTTTTGAAAAGCAATATATTTTGAATGCCTAAATGAAGCCATTCCTTAATTCGAGGAAGATAAACTCATCAATTTTCACAACAAAATGCCAATAAATTTTCTTTTATAAAAGATATTTCTAAATAAGAAATAGACAATATAGCATCTAGCCTTGTTTTTTTCCCCTTTACTTCTTTGAAAATAGAAAAAAAAAAAATGGTCTAGAACTGTTTAGAAATTGCTGAAATATATTATATGATGTTTTTTTTGCTTTTCACAAATATATCTTAAAAACTCCCCATGTAAATCTTTTGGACGATTTATGCAACGATTTAGTTTTGCAAATTGAACAGTAGCCTACTAAGATCTCAAGCCAAGTCCACTAATAAATTGAATTTTGCAAATAAAGCCTGATTGCTTCATTTATGCATTTATCAGTAAAAAATGAAAATGTTTACATGATCCCTTGTGTTCCTATTTAAGAAGCAACCACAGTTTTCTTGTGATCTAGTTTTCACATTAATTGAATTAGTTTCAAGAACAGGGAAATTATTAACCTTTTTACAGCCATACTTTTTGAGGTAGAAACTGAAAGATCATGTGAGGAGTATGATATGCTATCTCTAGCAAATTGAGGAAGCCACATATTTCACATGTAAGTCAATATATGTATCTATAGTGTCAACTGTCTTTTATTAGATTAAAATATCTGAGGTATTTCCTTTTATATTATACTTTTCATGAACTATTTTTAGGTTATAGAGATAACTTGTGTTAAAATTTGAAATGTTGGAGGAAACTAGAAAACCAATTGTCTGGATATCGCCATCTTGGCTTTGTATTCAGTCACCTTCATTTTATTTTTCACACATTATTTTAATGAGAGTTGCAAGAGAATTAAACGATCCAATTCCTAAATGGAAAGCAAAGCTCCACTCACCACTAATCCAAACAAAATATGCAAAGTTTGCTTGAAAAGCAATTTCCACAAAAAGATATTGTAAAATATATTAAATTTGAGGTAGGCCTACTATTCTTTAGATGCAAATAAATATATGAATTTGGATGCATGTTTACATTTTTTATATGCAAGTAAACAATTCCAACAAAAAACACTATCTTACAGAATCCCCTGCGTCAAAGAATGTCTCACAATCCTTATGATCAAGCATGCAAATGAAGACATGAAGCAACGGTGACTTTTGAAAAAAAAAACACCTAGTGATCACTTTTTTGAAAATCAAGCGTACTTCCTCCTCTCTTTCACTTTAGCTTTAAAGAGAGATTGGAGGTTCACATGGCTAGAGTCAATTAATCTCCTTGAATCTGATTAATATGAGCAAACCCTTAATCAAATTTCATAAGAACGTTTTATTTTTTTTCTTTTTCATAATTGAAATCAAAGATTGAAAGGAATCCGTGAGTTGAAGCTTGTAAATTTAAACTTGTTGGAAAAGAAAGTAATATCATATTTTCTTTTATTCCATTATTTTTGTTTTTGGATAGAAATTCTTGGGTTTGATCTGAAGCCAAAGAAGAAGATGAAATTTTTCAGAAAGACGCCTGTCATTGTTAGTTTGAACTCGTGGTTTTGCTTTTGAGAAAAGTGACAAATGACAACTTCTAATAGGCTTAAGATACAATGATGTGGTACTTTACATGCACTGGGTACTTTTCATAAATATGAGTTTTCTTCTCTTGCATATAACCAAAGTATAATTGTTTTTCTATAGATAATTATCATCACATCTAATGGGAATGTTCCTTCAATGAAAATCAAAGTTCATGATCTCTACATTTGCTAAGCTCTAACTCTACATATACAGTAAGGTTAGACGAATTCATGATGGAGAGAAGTGATTAGTTTGCTTCTCTCTTTTCCATTTTATTTTCTTTGTTTTGTTGAGAAAAGAGAAGTGAACTATTTTCTGAATGCATTCTAGATTTATTGTATGTAAGGGAAGATGAAGAGAAAGGATCATGAGATGTGTTAGGTTGTGCATAACAAAGAGAATATGAAATGTCTGCTTCCTACGCTCAACAATTTATTCAAGAAAAGGAGCCCAAATAGGTGTGTCATGACTCAAATGAAATACAAGAGATCAATGAATGTAGAACATCCAAATTCTCTTTTATGTGAAAAATAATCTTGAGATTTTCACCAAAGCCTCCTCTTTTACAAGCAACAAAATGTAGATGAGGAAATAAAATTCAAATACACCTGACATTCAAAAAAAAAATGAGGGAAACAGTCCCCAGTTTTCTCATTTGGTAAAGGAACAAGGAATAACTGGATGTAAGTGAGTTTGTTAAATTTATTTTCCAATTAGTTTCACTGATCCATTTAAACTAACTCTCTATTTTCATTTCAGTTTGGGTGCAAGATGTAGCAAATCAATAGTCATCAGGTTATAACTCCAAGATTACCCTTTCTATAGTAAGAAAAAAAATTCTCCCAATTTACAAAATGATAATCTCCAGATTCTTATACCCATGCCAAATGAAGAATAAATCAATCTTTTTTCCAATCCAATTGGTAACTTGAAAAAGGTTGAAGAATGAAGAGGGATGACACTTGGGATACATTTACTAAAACTATCAGCACCAGTTTTTGGTAAGCAAATATGTTGAATGTCTAAATGAATACATTCTTTCTTTTCAAGAAGATAACCACTAGAAACAATGAAAAATGGCTGGGGCTTCTGAGTTTGAAGCCCCTCCCCCATCACCCCACCCCCCCCCCCCCCCCCCACCCCCCCCCCCCCCCCCCCCCACCCCCCCCCCCCCCCCCCACCCCCCCAAAACACACACACAAAAAACAAAAAACAAAGAAACAGGAAAGGCACTCAGTTCTTGAAATAGTAGTTTATTGATTCTGGCAATATAACACCCAACTTTTTTTTTCTGCTTCTTTGAAACTAGAACTTTATTAGTCCAGAACATTTTAGGAATTGCAGAAATATCTTTAGTGAATACTTTTTTGACGACAATATCTTATATGAAGTTTATGACATAATTAATATCTTTTACTCTACCCACCTCTGAAACTGGTGACACATTTACCCAAAACTGTATATATGTACGTATGTATGAAAATTTGCATTGATGGCCAAATATATATATTATATATTATATATATAAATATATATATATATATAATATATATATATATATATATATATAGAGAGAGAGAGAGAGAGAGAGAGAGAGAGAGAGAAAAATGTATATCAGCCCGCGGGCTGAGAGAACTCTCTCAGCCTGCGCTGACGTGGCTCAATTTTGCACCCCACTAACTTGCGGCCCGCTATCGAAAGAAGTTAAATTACCAAATACCCCTTATGAAAAGCTACTTTTTCGGTAAAAGACAGTGAATGCTGCTTATTTAATTTTTTTATCTGATTTGATATTTAATGATTTTTAATATAGTCGCAGTACTTATGAGAACTGCTACCACGGTCGCAGTCTTTTCTAAGGACTGCTACCAAGGTCGCAGTCTTTTTCTGAGGACTGCTACTAAGGTCGCAGTGTTTTTATGAGAACTGCTACCACGGTCGCAGTCTTTTCTAAGGACTGCTACCAAGGTCGCAGTCTTTTTCTGAGGACTGCTACCAGGTCGCAGTCTTTTTCTGAGGACTGCTATCATGGTCGCAGTGTTTTTATGAGAACTGCTACCACGGTCGCAGTCTTTTCTAAGGACTGCTACCATGGTCGCAGTCTTTTTCTGAGGACTGCTACCAAGGTCGGTTAAAAAGTTGTGAGGGAGAGTATTTTTGAAAATTACAATGTTGAGTGACTGGCATTAAATTGGGCGGGATTTTACAAGATTTTGCCCGCCAAAATTATTACAGATGTGGGGCGGTGATGTTGCCACGCCGCAGGCTGAGAAAACTCTCTCAGCCCGCGGGCTGAGGTACAGTAAGCCCATATATAATAATATATATATATATTATATATAATATATATATATATATATATATATATATAATATATATATAGACACACACACACCCCCCCCCCACCCACCCACCCCCATAGGTTTACATGTGAATGCACTTCAGAGTTCTCACAACAATGCTCTTTGATACTTGCAAAAGTATGGCAGATCTTCCAGGATCAGGAATCTATAGCTGGAGAAGTACTAAAACGAGATTGACAAATAACTAACAAATACTGATGGCGAGGTGTCTGGGGTCAACAGGGCAAAAGAGTGACGATCAAGAGAAGAATAAGGTTTGTTCTTAATTCCTTTTCCAAAAATTGAACAGGCATGTTGTCATTCACTATTTCATAACTTTTTTTCAGGACTTTGATATCTATATCGCTCAAGTCACCTATTTTTACCTTCTTTTCATGTGACCCAAACCTAGGCCTGTCAATGTGGTCCAGACCCGACTCAATTAGACGGGTTTGCTTTGATTTCTATACCCGTGGACCCGAATAGGACCCAGAGTTATTTACCCTATTAGTAAAGAGGTCAGGTTTAGTTAATTTAAACCATACACGCTTAAACCCGAACCCATATAATATATTAAAATATAACTTAAATATCTACTATCTATAAATTTGAAAACTCTGAATTCCATTGCCTCCCTCTCACTCTCTTAGCCTCCCTCTCACAGCCGCAGGTGGAGGTCTGGATCCGACTTGCGAGAAGATCATAGTAAACGTGCTCGAACCCAACAAGCGCAGGGTGGAAGTGATGCAGAAGTTGAGGCAGGAGGACACAGCAACGACGCAGTTGAGCTCATCAAGCTTCTCGACGATGAAGAGGGAGAGGAAGAGTCGTCAGCGAAGATGAGGGAGCGGATGGAAGGAGAGGCAAAAGTTTGGGTGAGGAGGCGGGAGATCTCAGGGTCAAAGAGGGAGCAGTAGAGGTGGATGGCACCGGACATGGCGTTAGCGAGCTCGAAGGAGAGGATGCCGAAAAGGCCATGGCCGGAGGTGGTGAGGCTAAGATTTTGGGCTTGTTGGAATAATAAAGTGTCGGGTAGGATAATCGGGCCTGGACCCGTCACTAAATGAGATAGGTATGGGAATAATTATTCTGAACATGCGGGTAATCGGGTCAAGTCTGATACGGTGGTGATAATTGTGAGATCACCTAGAGGGGGGGTGAATAGGTGATGGCTAATCTAATGGTCACTTGTGAACAAATAATGCGGAATTAAAACTAAGCTGACCAAATTAAAATTTCTTTTAATTAAACACTTATGTATAACTCAAGAGTGTTGCCGAATTCCCCTTGCGAGGCTCTGGACAAGCTCCTCTAGATTCCCCTTGAATGGGTTGAGGTGCCGCGTTGGCTCTCTTGGTTGAATACTAGTGTTATCAAGCAATCCCAAGCAAGTATAGCAATTTAAGCACAAGGGTATATCAAGCATGTAAAGTAAAGACAATGAAAGTAATGCAAGATATAAAAGAGACAAAGAGAGAGAGAGGGATAGAGTAAGCAATCGCAAACACAAAGGGTTTGTTTCGAGGTTCGAGCACACTTGCTCTACATCCCCGCCTTCGACACACGAAGGGTTTCCACTATGCAAGATCCCACCGGATCTCTCCTCGGTGCCGTACACCTACAAACCTCGGACTCCCAAGTCCCGTACACACGCAAGTCCACCGACTCGCCGAGGCCGTACCTCGAACCACCAAGAGTTCACAACCGAACTCTAGCCACCAACAACGAGCACACTTGCCCGTCTCCTCAAATACAAAGAAAGGATCTCTTTGATGATCACAACACTTGATCACCTAAAGAGCACTCTCACTACAACACACCTATAAGAATATCTAGCAATGGAAAGCTCAAGTGTGTGGTGAGAAAATGAAGGAAAGAAAGCTTTGTTGGAAAACACAAGAAATCACTTAAACACTCTCTTGATAAAAACTCTTCCTTTTGATTGGAAGTATTTGCACTAAAATCTTGTAGAGAAAACTCCTCTAAAAGTGTCTGAAAAACAGCTCAAGAAGTCTCCTAAATGTTAACCTCAAAACAGATGACAAAATCCCAATTTATAGGCTGCCAGAAAATAGAGCCGTTGGGGTTCTGTCAGAGCTGGCGGTCGACCTCCGGTCGACCGGCCAACGGTCATTTTTCTGACCGTTGCAGCCACCGGTCGACTGGTGAGTCGACCGCTCTTCTGGAAAGAACTGTCGGTCGACCGGTCCGGTCGACTGGCATTTTCCAGAGAGCAACAGGTTTGGGTCGGTCGAGTATCGGTCGACTCCGGTCGACTGATACGCACATGCACAAAAATTGTGCATGTCGGTCGAGTGCCGGTCGACTGCCGGTCGACCGGTCACTGAGAAATTCTGAAAAATCAGAACTTCCAGGACCTGGACAATTTGGATTTTGGTTTTGGGTCTTGGATAAAATGTTTTGGTCTTGAAAAATCATAGAGTATGAGCATGTGTCATACTACTATCAAGGTAAAATACTTGGTAAAAATTCTTTTGATAAAAACCTAATTTTCCATGAAATGTTTTTCCAAACCTTTATCAAATACAAAAACAAGATATTTGAGTCCATTTAAAAGCATAGTGTGTATGGATATGATCCACTCCACAATCAATATGAAATATCTATGTTTTTGAAATCTAGTATACAACTTGGTTTTGGTTAAAGAATATACATGATAGAAATACCAAAAACCAACAAATATTTTCTCAAAGAAAAAATCTTTTTCTAAATAAAAATTCTTTTCTAAACATAAAAATCTTTTATGAAATCAATTAAATCAAGAGTTCTATCAAGAGTGTGTGTGTGTGATATAACTTGAGCAATCCACCAACTATCTATCCTTTACATTTTTACTAAAACAAAAATACAAATTTTATACCTAGACACAAGTCTTCAACTTCTTGAAGTCTTCACTTGAAACTTCACATCATCTTGACTTGGTCCAAGCTTGATCCAAAGCTCCTTGGATCACAACATGCAAGCTCCAAATCTTGATCTTTTAACCTTTGTTGAGCTATGCACCTACTAAGATCTTGATAAAGAATCTGTCACTAAATAAACAAGATCATTAGTAACTATAACTACATGAGTTGATCATCATCAAAACTAGGGTGAAGGGCCTTTGGGCCAACAATCTCCCCTTTTTGATGATGACAAAACTCATGGAGTTATATATGCATGGATTAAAGTAAAGCTTCAAAGAAGCTCCCCTTAACACATGCATCACAAGAAATGATAGATATGGCAATAAAAGCTCATAACATGTATGCAATGTAGGAGATGCAATCATAACAAAAATCAAATCCTAAATCAAATCTTTTGCTCCTAATTGCAAAATACAACATATATGCATAATAAGTAAGGAAGACAAATACTTTTCCCCCTTAAGCAATGAAAACATGCATATAACTCACAAATTCTTCTCCCCCTTTTTGTCAATCATCAACAAAGGGTTCAAAGTAAAATACATCAAACAAATTTTTCTCCCCTTTTTGTCAAAAACAAAGAAATCAAGGAGGGTAAAATACAAATCAATCAATAAAATTTATATGCGATATAAATTCATGAAGAGGAAGACGTTAAGTTAGCTTCCCGACACATATACATTACATGAAAGAGGGATGACACGCCCTAATTCACATAACGTATAATATGTCATGCATAAGAGGAGATGTGAAGCTCCCCCTACACACGTATATCATATAAAGAAGAGTTGTCAAGCTCCTCAATTTATAATATACTCAACATGAATCTACATATGGAAGAGATGTTAAGCTCTCCTTGCATATAGACAATACAAATCAAAAATTTTGAATTTTTCTTTATCAAAACAAATTTTAACTTTTTCTTAGTAACAACAAATTTTGAGATATCAATTGTAAAATAATCAAATTTTGAATTTTTGATACCAATTTCAAAACACAATGCATAAGCTTATTATGAAATACCAATTTGAAATCTAATTAAGCTTAGCATCAACAATCTTTGTGCTTTAAAGGAAATACCACTTGTAAAATAAGCACAAATAGATAACATATATGTATGACAAGATAATACCAATAGAAATTGATATAATTTGAAGGCATTCATACATACAATCAAAATATGAATATACACAACATGAAGTCATATTGATACCAATTGCAAATAACCAATGATACCAATTGAAAAGTAAGCATAAGTGTATACATCATATAATCTACCATATGAAGAATTCGAACTAGTTAAATGAACTTGTTTTAAGAACTAGTACGAGATCCTTCCATCAAGGAATAAGTTAAAAAGTTTTTCATGAAAGATCAATGAAACACAAGGCACTAAAAAAGCACTCTATCCATAAAGTCCATATCAAAAAGAAGTGAGTGTGATAGTGTTATGTGAAACATGGTATCATGAAAATTAGCAATAAAACTCAATATTCCTAAGAATCATAAATTTTGAAAATACGAAAATCATCACAAATTTTAATATATGAAAATCATCAAAATTCTATTTCATAGCATATGTACGTTTTGACAAGACATTAAGTATACATACATATCCCCAAAATACAATTGAGTCCTTATAAATAGATTTGCATGAAAAGCAAATGACTCAAGAGGTATCCATGTATATCTTAATGTTTTGGCAAAATAACCATATACATGAAATGAAATCACATGATCATAACATAAATCCAAATGGGAATACAAGTTTAAGAATATAATGATCATCAACATAAGGCTATACTAGTACATCTAATAGGCACAAATAAGCATTCAACCCAATCATATATAGATTTATTTGTGGTCCATAAGGTGTACAAGTATAAATCCAAGTGTTGACAAATACTAACATCTAAACTAATATTCAATACAATGAAGCATCAAAATTTTGAAATCACAAAAGAATTTATCCATAAAAATAGGATCATGTGCAATACTTGAAGAATAGATAACTAGTTTAAATGAATTTTTGACAAACTAGTTAAAGATCCTTCATAAATAAAAAATCATATGTTTTTCATGAATAATACTAAATACATAAAAGTTCAAGCACTCATATTCCATAAAGCTCAACATATATATTTTCTTAAAGATTGAGTGTTCAAAGGTTATGTAAATAGTATCTTCATGAAAATAGTCATTGAAGCCCAAAACGATCATAAGTCAAATTTTTAACAACAAATCATGAAAAAATCATTTTTCACTAAAATCAACAATTTTCATGGTATATGTATGGTTTATACAAATCTAACAATATGCATACATATCCCAAAAATAAAAGAGTCTATTAAATGTTTGCATGAAGGCAAGAGACTCACGGGTATACATGTATATTTATTAGATTTGAATTAAGCATGCATATACATGAAGTAAATCACAAAAATTGGCAAAACATGTATATGTGAGAATTATCAAAACTAGATTATACATATGCATAAAGTGGATACAAGTGAGCATGAAGTTCAAATTATTTAAGAGTCAATTGTAATTCACTATTTGTATATGTATACATACAAGTTTGATATATTCTACATCTAAGCATGTAAATACCACATGAAGCACAAATCAAACAAAATCATGAACATGCTATGAATGTATGAAATAAGTAAAAGCATGTATATAAATAAAATAGGAGTTTAGAGGTTGTTACCAACTCCAAAGCTCAAATATGGTGGTTGTCCCACCAAGCTCCTTGATAGTGATGCAACCAAGTGTATGTCCATCATGTCCATTGCATTGGCTACCAAGGCACCAATCCTCTCACGTTTTGTGAGAGCCTCCACCTATATCAAAATCAAAGGGTGGGGGTTTGGTACCCATGTTTTCTTGGGTCCTTTGGGGTTAGCATTGTTATAAGGAACCCAAAATCTATTATATTAGCAAAATATAAATATGGTTTCTTATCAAAACAATATCTTGCTAGATGGCCTTTGCGGCCGCAATATGTACAAATGTACACCTTAGTATGATGCTTATGAGTGTGATTGTGATCGTGATGTGCACCATAAGCATGAGCATGATGAGTATGATGATGTGCATGAGCATGGGGAACTTGTTTCTTTTGAAACAAAGATTCCAACTTAGAATGATTGAATGCACATGTGCTCAAATTAGAGCTCAAATTATTCATCTTATTTTTCATATTCTTAATCTCATTAGTTGTGGCATGAAAAGCATGATGAGATGAAGAATCATTTTTTTTTCTTTTTACAAACATTATCTTTTCTTTTTCAACAAATTTTCTTTTTAAAGATTTATTTTCTTCCAAAATACTTTCTTTTTGTTTTTCAACCATAGCAATATTATCCTTCAAAATAGTGTTCCCTTCACATAAATCATTCAATTTAGACATAAGGGAAACATTCTCATTTTTCAAATCATTATTTTCTTTTTCTAAACATGCAAGTTTATTTCTAAAAGAATCATTTTCTACATGCATGCAATCAATGTTCTTTTTCAAAATCTTGTTATCTTTTTCTAAGCATGCAATGTTATCTCTAAAAGAGTCTTGTTCTATATGCATGCAAGCAAGTTCCTTTTTCAAATTTTTATTATTCCTTTTAAGCATGTCATATTTCAAGAATAAGATGACAAAAGGTAGTGAGCTCATCATATGACATGTTCTCATCATCGGATTCGGAATTTACCTCAAGGGGGTCATCCCCTTGGACCATGTAGCACTTGTTGGAGGTGTCGCTTCCAACATCCGAATCACTCCCCGCATAGTATTGTTCATTTTCACCAAGGGAGATGAGGGTGTTCCATACTACAAAAGCCATATCAATATTAGCAACCCTACATAAATAATCATCATTTAGGGTGCTCTTTAAAGCATGTAGGGCTTTTGTATTAGCCTCAAGATTCTTACCATCTATACAATAAGCATTATTAGTAGTGGCAAGATATACATTATAACCTAGGGCTTTTAGGAATAATGACATCTTAACTTTCCAAATGTGGATGTTAAGAATATCAAAGGTGGGTGGTGACATAAAGTCCATGGTGAGGTGTGTGTGTACAACAAATATTGTGATTAGCCCAAATGTAGGATCTTTAACTCTTAGGTTGTTAGACCCTTATCAAGAGCACTAGCTCTGATACCAATTGTGAGATCACCTAGAGGGGGGGTGAATAGGTGATGGCTAATCTAATGGTCACTTGTGAACAAATAATGCGGAATTAAAACTAAGCTGACCAAATTAAAATTTCTTTAATTAAACACTTATGTATAACTCAAGAGTGTTGCCGAATTCCCCTTGCGAGGCTCTGGACAAGCTCCTCTAGATTCCCCTTGAATGGGTTGAGGTGCCGCGTTGGCTCTCTTGGTTGAATACTAGTGTTATCAAGCAATCCCAAGCAAGTATAGCAATTTAAGCACAAGGGTATATCAAGCATGTAAAGTAAAGACAATGAAAGTAATGCAAGATATAAAAGAGACAAAGAGAGAGAGAGGGATAGAGTAAGCAATCGCAAACACAAAGGGTTTGTTTCGAGGTTCGAGCACACTTGCTCTACATCCCCGCCTTCGACACACGAAGGGTTTCCACTATGCAAGATCCCACCGGATCTCTCCTCGGTGCCGTACACCTACAAACCCTCGGACTCCCAAGTCCCGTACACACGCAAGTCCACCGACTCGCCGAGGCCGTACCTCGAACCACCAAGAGTTCACAACCGAACTCTAGCCACCAACAACGAGCACACTTGCCCGTCTCCTCAAATACAAAGAAAGGATCTCTTTGATGATCACAACACTTGATCACCTAAAGAGCACTCTCACTACAACACACCTATAAGAATATCTAGCAATGGAAAGCTCAAGTGTGTGGTGAGAAAATGAAGGAAAGAAAGCTTTGTTGGAAAACACAAGAAATCACTTAAACACTCTCTTGATAAAAACTCTTCCTTTTGATTGGAAGTATTTGCACTAAAATCTTGTAGAGAAAACTCCTCTAAAAGTGTCTGAAAAACAGCTCAAGAAGTCTCCTAAATGTTAACCTCAAAACAGATGACAAAATCCCAATTTATAGGCTGCCAGAAAATAGAGCCGTTGGGGTTCTGTCAGAGCTGGCGGTCGACCTCCGGTCGACCGGCCAACGGTCATTTTTCTGACCGTTGCAGCCACCGGTCGACTGGTGAGTCGACCGCTCTTCTGGAAAGAACTGTCGGTCGACCGGTCCGGTCGACTGGCATTTTCCAGAGAGCAACAGGTTTGGGTCGGTCGAGTATCGGTCGACTCCGGTCGACTGATACGCACATGCACAAAAATTGTGCATGTCGGTCGAGTGCCGGTCGACTGCCGGTCGACCGGTCACTGAGAAATTCTGAAAAATCAGAACTTCCAGGACCTGGACAATTTGGATTTTGGTTTTGGGTCTTGGATAAAATGTTTTGGTCTTGAAAAATCATAGAGTATGAGCATGTGTCATACTACTATCAAGGTAAAATACTTGGTAAAAATTCTTTTGATAAAACCTAATTTTCCATGAAATGTTTTTCCAAACCTTTATCAAATACAAAAACAAGATATTTGAGTCCATTTAAAAGCATAGTGTGTATGGATATGATCCACTCCACAATCAATATGAAATATCTAGTTTTTTGAAATCTAGTATACAACTTGGTTTTGGTTAAAGAATATACATGATAGAAATACCAAAAACCAACAAATATTTTGTCTCAAAGAAAAATCTTTTCTAAATAAAAATTCTTTTCTAAACATAAAATCTTTTATGAAATCAATTAAATCAAGAGTTCTATCAAGAGTGTGTGTGTGTGATATAACTTGAGCAATCCACCAACTATCTATCCTTTACATTTTTACTAAAACAAAAATACAAATTTTATACCTAGACACAAGTCTTCAACTTCTTGAAGTCTTCACTTGAAACTTCACATCATCTTGACTTGGTCCAAGCTTGATCCAAAGCTCCTTGGATCACAACATGCAAGCTCCAAATCTTGATCTTTTAACCTTTGTTGAGCTATGCACCTACTAAGATCTTGATAAAGAATCTGTCACTAAATAAACAAGATCATTAGTAACTATAACTACATGAGTTGATCATCATCAAAACTAGGGTGAAGGGCCTTTGGGCCAACAATAATCAAGTTCGGGTTTGGTAACTACTGTACCACCCCGAACCCGACCCACTAACAGGCCTACCCAAACCCATCAACAAATAAGTATTTCTTTGGTGGCTCTATAGAGTGATTCTTTATCTTATTCTCTAAATCCATGTTAAAACCTAACCAAGTGAACACTTATTTGTCCATTTCAATACTTCAGAGATGTAAAATACCCCCAAATCTGATGTCATCAACCGTATCACTGAATGTGTATAAACATCCTCCAGTGCTTCATTTCACAAATATATCACAATTATAAATTCATTGGCTACTAACCAATAAATTTTATTACTTACTTGATTCTGAATAACAAATATCTTAGTAATATTCGCATTGTAAAAAAAAAAAATAAACTACTTAAATTTTGGTTTTTTCCCCAAAAATTGAAAAACAAGAATAAAGATTTAGTGGGATGTATGACATGTATGGTTGTGCAACCTAAAAAAAAATTAAAAAACATGTAATAATATGATCACATCTGATGGATAGAGAAGATGACACAAATAATTAATGTGTATTTAAAAATACAACTAACCTTAATATAAGTGATTTCCCAACAAGATTTGAGATGGAATTTTAATTTAGTTAATCATTGTGCAATTCTCCAAAAATAATTGTTGGGTTTCATTAATTGGGGAGCATAGAGCGAACATAGAAGATGATGGTGGGAAACTTAAGAGGGGAAAGAAGGATTTTAATTGGCTTTAAATTTTTGAGTTTAACGCTAAAATCCGTTTACTGTTCAATTAATGCTAACCGGTGGATTTTGCAAGACCTCAAAGAATCTCTTTTTGAGCTCAAGGGATGACAGGAAAAGCCCATTGCAAATTTCATTTCAAATAGAAAAATTCACAGTAACACAGCCAATAGAAATTTTTAAAAAGAATGGCTAATATTATTGAATGATATTCTTATAGATCTTGACCTTGAGATAGCTTGCTTCGGTATGGTAAAATATAGAGGAAATATACATGCTTAGCTTTTGGTAGAAAAAAAAAAAAGAAATATACATGTTTAACTTGCTACCTGAATTTAATTTTCTTTTACCTACTAGCTCCAAGCTGAGAAATTTTTTCACATGCACCTGACTACATCAAAAAGTTGAAAATGTATTTAAAAACTGTAATCTTATTTTGATCAATATAAGTTTGCAGAAGTACTGTATTTATTGAATTAGTTATCAAACAAATAGAAAAAAAAATATAACGATAAGAGTTTAAAGCTAATTATATGTTTTCTGAAACAATGTAAATAAGAGAAAATATATTGAGAGTTAAAGCATGTTTAGAAAATGACAGAAAAGGATAGAAAGTGAACAAAACTGAGGACGATTTAATATGCTTATGATCAACCCTTCAAAGTTCCCAAGTGAAGCAAGAAATCTTCTTTAGTTCTTCAATTTATGACAAATTGTGGAGTTTGGATGGCCATAGAACCTGTAATTTAAAGCTTACTGAGATCAGATTCAAACCCTAAAATTGGTCAGAACTTTATTCATTTTTTTATTATATAGATCAGAATGCCTGGCAATTAGTCCAAAAATTATGAGCAGTAATAAAATAAAGGGTTTTTCTTATATTTACCCCTTAAATCTTTTATAATTTTAAATTTACCCCTCAAATCTTTATATTTCTAAAATTACCCTTCAAAATCATCTCAATTTTTAAAATTACCCCTAATGTTGGTTTCAGTTTATCTTTTAACAGTTTTTAAAGATGATTACAAAATTAACTCCACTAATACTTCCCTAACCTTTCTCTCTCTCTCTCTTTCAAACTGTCGCTTTGTCTCCCTCAAAAAACCCAAAAAAAAACAGATTTTGTATTATGTTTGTATTCAAATTTTAATAGTTTTTATTCAAATTTCAGGTACTGTAATGTGCTTGTTTCAGTTTCTCAATTTTTATTTGTGTGCATGCTTCACCTATTATGAACAACTAAACTGAACCATGTTTCTAACTTGGAAACAAAATCCTGTCAAATTTAAGAAGTATTAGTGGGGTTAATTAGGTAATCATCTTTAAAAACTATTAAATGATAAACTGAAACCAGCAGTAGGGGTAATTTTAAAAATATGGGATGATTTTGAGGGGTAATTTTAGAAATATGAAGATTTGGGGGGTAAATTTAAAAATATAGAAAATTTGAGGGGTAAATATAAGAAAACCCTAAAATAAAAGTTAGGCTAAGGAAATGAATGCATCTGCAAACATCATGAGAGGCAAATATGAGCCCCAGGTAAGAGGTTATGTACCTCCAAATAATGTTTCATTTTTGAGGACTTCCCCTCCCTCCTTTTAACTTCCTAAGCCTTCTAGATCCAATATCCTTAAAGCTCCCTAGTCAATGATAGGGGACTACAGTATTTTAACATTTTCATTTAAACTTTTCTATTACATCCTTTGGCATGTAAAATGTGCAAAGAGAAAATTTGTCATGCAACCACCAATAAGAGAGAAGGTTCATGCACGTTCTTACCTGTTTACGCTAAGGAACTTATCTATACTTTTCTATACAAAGTGAAATAAGAAGGAAAGAGAGTTTCCTGAAACAACTCTCAAATTAGTCCTCTTCTATTCTTCTACCTTTTTCGTTTTTGATCTTTCTATCTTTTCTCTCTCTTTTTTGTTATGGCCGTTTGTGTGTGTCGGTGTGGGGGTTGGGGTGGCGTGGGGTGGGGTGGTGGCGGGGGAGGGAAGAGAAGATGACCCCAAAACAGGCTTGAGTTAAAAGATGCATACATTTCCCTCTAACTTTACATTTATTACACAACTTCCTATGAAATTGACATTTATAATCTATGAAGTACAAACACTTCAAAGTTAGTTCCACGCCCATTCAAACACCACTGCTTACAAGACGCTTGCCCGAAATGTATTGAACACTCCAAAATTGTTTCTGATTTTGAAAAGCTATAAAATTGTGTGTCGGCACCGTGTCCACTATGTCGGTTTTAAATAAAATCCAAAGTTCATGTGTTGGATAACTAAAGATCACGTCACTTAAATAAATATTAAAAGAATATTCTCTTTGACATAAAAAAATATGTTAGTAGAATCTGAACATATCACGAACGAGGTGAGGATTTAATTAGAATTTTTTTTTTGTTACTTGTTACTTTATTAGAAGCTACAAATATAAATCATTTAGATTTTATTTTATTTTATATTATTGTTAATAGAACACAACCCAATCATTATGGATTTTGTTTTCTATTTTATTGTTAATAGAACACAACCCAATCATTATGGATTTTGAGACGTATATACATACACACATATTTTAGGGATTTGTCGTGTCGCCGTGTCTGTATCTGTGATGTATCCGTGTCTTATTCCATGTCCATGCTTCAAAGATAAGCACATATACCGACTTATATTATTATATACTATATTATACGAGTGAAGGTTATACCATGTTATAAAGACCTTCTCACTTTCTTGCATGTGCATACCACATTCCCTGAAAATCCATACACAGACGGCCATAGACACACACATGCACACAATACACACAGTGTCAAGTGTCTTTTGGTGGATTCTTCTGATTCTATATAAAAAATGAAAAACAGTTACCAAAAAAAAACACTAAACTGACTTTCACTTGTAACAGATTGAAAAGAAGGGTTTCATGAACCTGACTGAAAAAACAGGACAAAGATTTTGCTGTTGGGTGGTGCTGGTGGTTGTATCAACATTTTAATATTAGGCCCCGAGACATAACTCAGGTTGTAAAAGATAGTGTTGTGTAAGGTCCTAGGCTTAAGTACAGGCTACAACATTTGTTTAAAAAAAAAAAACAATGGTTTAATTCAGTGCAGCTGCCTGGACTTACAGAGGTCAGCATAGCAAGGCTGGTTAGAGACAGGATCCTCTTCAAAAGGTGGTGGCACTTGCCCATATATCATTTCACAACTCATATCTTCAAAATCTGCATGAACACCAAAACAGAGTCAAGTAGGGATAGACCACATTAGGGGCTAAAGATGTTCATTTAGGGAAAGTAATAGCCTTGGCTACAGATAATAGTGAAGAATACTTGTTAACAGACAACAAGATGAATTATCTGATAAGATAGTGCGAAACAAAGATTACTAACATATAGGTAAAAAGTTGTGGTTTAACATTTATTTCCATTCAGTTCAATATCTAGAACATCGATTGAGATATCGACCGAAATTGATACATATCGGCCATGTCGTATTAGAATTAAGGTATGTGATGAGATATAGCCCCTACTATTGGATTCAGCCGATTCACATTTAACATCTATGGTCTAGTTTTAGTATCAGAGATTTTCGCCCGATACGACTGAAACTAACCGGTACAATGTCTAAAGTCAAAGGAAAATGCAAAGAAAAAGGAAACAAAATAGAAACACAGGAAACCGTTATTTTAGGATAACAAGCCCTAGTTTCAAATTTTGTCATCCAAAGATTATGTATTTTGTTTTATTTCTTTATTGTTCCTTTTTTCTTTGTTTTAGTTTTTCTTCTCTCCTTGATCCAGTGTACTGGCTATCATAAAATTAAGGATTTCCTTTTATTTCTTAATTGTTACATTTTTCTTCTTTGAATTTTTCTCTCCTCTTGAAATCCATGGGATTTTCCATTCTCAAATTAAGGATTTCCTTTTTTCCCCTTTTTCTTTGCATTTCTTCATTCTCTCCTGAAATTAAGGATTTCCTTTTATTTCTTTATTGTTTCCTCTCTTGTTCCCTTTGCATTTATTCTTCAAAAAAATAAATATTTCAAATATTTATTTATTTATTTATTGTTTCGTACTTTCTTATTTATCTACAGTGTTAAAACAAGTGTTCTAAATAGTGAAAGCATGACACAGTGGGCAAGTGCCCTAAGCGCTAAAGTGGAAAGTGGATGATTATTTAAATAGATAAGTAAACATACATAACTAATATAAAAAAAAATTATATATATGCATACAATAGATGTGCTTTTAAAATTAAAAAAAAGAATATTAAGAATAGTGAAAAAGATAAAGAGATAAAATATTACTCTGACCACAATTAAATCAAAGCGGTGACTTATGAGCAATAGTTGAGAGAGAGTTTTTTTGTTCATCATTGTTCGAGATAAAAAAAAACTCAAATATTGTGCTTAATAATTGAAACTTGAAACTTAAAAACATTTAAAAAATCCAACATGAAAGAGAGAAATCATGAAGTCGAAACGGTGCTTACCTCTTTGGGACAAAAAATGGTGATAGGTGAGATATTTTTCTAAGTGGGTTGGGTGTTCCGCACTTAACATGTTTAAGATGATCTTATGGTGTTAACTCACTTTTTGCCCCCTTATGTGGGTAAAACGCCCGCTTTAATGGGTTACCGGTGTTTGAGCGCATGTCACAATTTCACTCGCTTTCTTATTCCGCATCGGGTTAAAGCGTAACGCTTTGCTACCATTACGCTAAAGCGGTCGCTAAAAATGCTATATAGAATGCTGATTAAACATAGATGTGTAGTAACTAAACAATAGAATTTAACGTTTAAACATCATATCGGTCAATTTCAACTTATATAGGGTGATGTCAGGTGCACTTGAGTGAAACTATCTAATATCAAAACTACATTGATATTTTGAGCAAATTGACCAAATCCGATAATATAAGTTATATCGTATCAGATCCCTTAAATTCTGATACAATATGGCAGATACGTTATTAGCCAAATTCACTGCATAATTTGAAACCTATCAAGACAAATATGACCGAGGACATTCTGAAGATTGCAACACAAGAAAAAAGTAAGACACATAATTCTCCAATATGATTTCATTAGAGGTGCAAATGGATGCGGATAAATCCGCAGACATCTGCATCCGCATTCGCAAAAAGTGCGGACTGAAATATGTAAAATCAACATCAGGACGGATATGGGTACGGATTTGGATATAGATTTTGGATACGAATACGAACACAAATATGTTTTAAGACCCGAATATGAATATAGATATTCACGTATGGATGATTTTTTTGGATACGGATATCCGCATATGGATATGAATATAGATATTCGCATATAAATACGGGTACGGATATCTGTATAGGGATTGTGATTTTTTATTTTTACTTTGAAGTTGAGAAATTCCTTGAGATTATGGATGATTATCTTGTTAAAGGACGATGATTGGAGAATATGCAAATTAATAAAATATTTTCCCCTTTCAAATTAATGTTGTATTATTTAATTTAATTAAGTAAAATTATATTTTCTCCTCTCAATACCATAGTACTTTGTTATTGCACTGCATTTTATATATTTTTTAACTAAGTTAAATTGTGATATAGCATATCTATTTAGCCTATCGTATCAGTATTCCTTTCCCGCATATCCGATCCGTATCCATATCCAATTCGCTAATATCTGATTTTGACGGATATGAATATTGATTTTTCATATTCAACAATATCTGTATTCGTATCCATGTCCGAAAGTTGAAAACAGACACGGATATGGTAAATGTTATATCCAATCCGTATCCGATCCGTTTGCACCCCTATGTTCATGTATACATGGGTTTATATGTGCAAATAGAAGTTATAACCATGTTAAATCTTTTATACTTTCTATGTAGAAGTCAGTCAGTCAATTATAGCTTCAGTGCCAAGAGCCTCCGGGCCTCAACATAGTTTTGAAACCATGATTTCATTAAGTTAACAAGAGAAAATGTGGTTTGTATATGCACACCTTGGTCAATGACTTTAGGGTCTCTCAAACCATGGTTTAGGAAACCTTAGTTTGGTTATCAAACACAGCTTCGTTCATCATTTGTCGCTTGGCCTCAAAACCTTATGGAAACCATGGCTTCAAAAAACTGAAACCAGGTTCGCAAACTACGCCTTAAAGTTTGAAATACAAGATGTGCCTGGATTCTATAAATTCAGTAGTCGAGCAAGAGAGATTTATCTAAAGAGGCATGAGCCTCATTGCTTGCTTATTTAAAGCTTGCACTTCGCGCCTCATAAAGCGCTTCTTGCTGGAGAAAAAAGCACAAAAGGAGAAAAAAAATTAAATTTAAATTAAAATTTAAAAAAGAGTAGATCCCGCACCTATTCTTCCCTTTTCTCTGCTCATCGGAGATGTTACCATCTACCACTTTTCACATCCACAATATTTAGTGTTGCAAATTACTATATTTTCTTTCGGTGTCACAAGTGATAATCTAATTTATGTTATTTAGCGAGTATTTCAACCTCTACTTTTTGTTGTATTCAACTAGTACTGCAGTGATTTTGAATTTCTTCCTATCATTTTTATTTGCAGACGTATTCTTCCCTTGAAAACTAAGTATTGCATCTATATTAGTAGTCGCTTTCATCTCTCATATGATCTGCATTTTTTCTTTGTGTTTTTCACATATAAACTCTTTAGCAAGAGATCTTGAGTAAGACCATGTGACTATAAACAGAACATGTGGTCTATGACTCTTCTTCATCCAACTTATTTTACTGTATTTTCTGTTTTAATTAAGCCCAATCCATTCTTGATCAATGTCTGATTTTGTCTATTTGTAGAATATTATATCACTCTACATATTTTTGCAAATTTTTTTTATAAATTCAGAAAATGAAATATATTCATGAGGCTTACATAATTAATATGCAAAGATAAGAGCTTTTTGCATTTTAACAATGTATTATAGGAGGCATACACACTTGGGTCATGGTTAAGGGAAGTCCAAATTCATGGTGAAGAAATTTGTGTTGGAATCTTGCACATGTTTACACACATCCAACACAACCACTGTTCTCCAAGTACTATAAAGATGCAGTGTAGACATTAGAAGTCAGTAGGGGGTGTATGCCAGTATGACTGTGTAATCAGTTTTAATTAGATGAAGAGGCTTTGGGATACCATATTCCATGACAGAGAAGGAATTCCTGTTAATTAGAGAGTTCAAAGTGAGAAGTGTCATACCTGCATTTTTTTATGTGCACTCCACTTCTTTGCATCTCCCCATTTACTTCCACTTCAACAACCTAATTAATGCTCATTGATCAATGCTCATGACTGAAATATAAGCATTAATACTCTGATATAACTAGAACTTTTCTTGTATAATATAAAAATGTCAACTGAAATACATCTTGGTGTTTCCTTTAGTATCACGCAATTGGAATTGCTAAGTCCAAGTATTGTAAAAAGCATATAGTTAACAAGCTTAGTGCATCCAAAAGGACATTTATCCAGCATACAAGATATAACCTACATGTAATTAAGGAAAATGTTTTTGGGATCTAGGCTAATTTTTTGTTTTATACATTAAGGTTATGGTTATTGTTTTATACATTATGGCTAATATAGTGAAATTTTCTGATGATTTTTTGTAATTTTAAAAATTTGGAGTGTTTTGGAAGAATTTTGTAATTTTTGGGGAACTTCTAAAATTGTGTTTGATGATAATGTTATGTTTGATGGTGTGTGTTGAGTACTGCTTTGGGGAATTAGTTTAGAATTTTATGGGAATTATTGAGTTTTGTGTTGTGAGCTTTTCCCAATTAGCTTTGTGTAAGGATTTTATCAAGATTCCTTACGAATCTGAGTAATAATTTGACTTTGGGTTTAAAGCAGGAAGTGTTTCGCAATTAGTTTTGTGTACTTGAGTATCATGTAATTCAGATGAGTTGAGTCTGTCTATTAATTTGTGAGCTAATGATGTGTAATGTATAGTGCACTTTAGTAAAAGACTCCATCTGTTGAGCTGCTTGGCAGTGTTTGAGATATGTTACTAGTCATCATGTTTGGGACATTGTATTTATTGGCAGAGATAGCAGCAACAAAAAAATAGTAGAAGCAGCAACAATAGAAATTAGAAGAAAAGGCAGCATTAGCAGAAATTAGAAGAGAAAGGAAGAAGAAAAGAACAAAACTATAGTAGAAGAAGCAGCAACAATACTAGAAAAGAGGAGAAGAGAGCAGAAAAAAAGAATAAACGAAAAGAAAGGAGAAGAAGAAAATAAAATGATGAGATTTGAATATTTAGACAAAAGGCATCACTTGACTTCTGATTCAGAATCATGGAGTAACATGTAACCACCAATTCACTATGATAAAGTAGCACTAGAGATTTAGAGAGAAAAAGATGAGTGCTAGGACTCATATTCTGATCTATATAATAAGCAATATAGAGTACATGTAGTCTCACCACAATACACAACAAATACAGTCTCTCTCAACACTCACACTCAAGCTGGAGTATATATATCATACATACCCAGCTTGTCACAAATAAAATTTACCATTGTTCTACAAGTGGTTTGGTAAGAAGATCTTCTAACTGGTGTCCTGGTGATACATGCTTTACCACAATGATATTTTCCTAAAGTTTTTTACAAACTATCTGACAATCAACCTCAACGTGTTTGGTTTTCTCATGAAATACGATATTTTCAGCAATGTATATTGTTGCCTTATTGTCGCCATATAGTCCATGGGACACTCTCGGGAAAACCAATCTCGGATTCATATCAGCTCTAATGTCACATTTGTCATTATAATATACTGTCACTCTGCACTAGAACGACAGACCACACTCTGTTTCTTTATTTTCCATGACACAGTATTCCGTCCAAGGAAAATGCAATATACTGTGGTCGACCTCCTATCAAAGGGGCACTCTGTCCAATCTTCATCGGAAAAGCCTGCTACTCGGATGTGTCTATAATCTGAATAGAGAAGCCCTCTCCCTGAAACTTTCTTTAGATACCTCAAAATCCTCATTACTGTCTCCAAGTGGGTGGTGGTCTCGGTGCTGACAAAAACTGACTTGCTACGCTGACTGTGAATATAATGCTGGTCACTGTCAGGTAGTTCAGTCTCCCTACCAATCTCTCGTATCTCCCATCATCCTCAAAAAGCTTCGCCTGATCTGATAGCAGCTTTGTGTTCATATTCATTAAAGAATAAATAATCATGCATCCTAGCATAACAGTCTCCCAAAGTCAAGTGCATATTTCCACTATGACAGAAGAATGCCCTTCTCAGATCTGGTCACCTCAATGTCTAAGGACTACTTCAGGCATCCAAGGTATTTAGTATGAAAGTGTTTCTACAACTACTTCAGGCTATCAATCCCCTTCGTGTCATCTCCTGTGATCACAATATCATCCACATACACAACTAGCAGGATTCTCTTTCCATACTGTATTCACCAAAATACAAGTGGTCTTTCTCTATATGACAGAGACCGAACTCCCAAACCACAGATGTAAGTGCCCAAACAAGCTCTCAGAGACTGATTCAGATTGTAAAGTAGCTTTTTCAACCTGCAAACCTTCATACACTCCTGAGAAATAAAGCCTACTGGTTGCTCCATGCAAACCTCCTCATTAAGAATATCATTGAGAAATGCATTCTTAATATCCAACTGATGAAGTGGCCAGTGGTATATCGTTGCTAATGACACCAGGATCTGCACAGACGTCATCTTCGCAGCCGGAGAGAATGTATCCACATAATCCATTCCAGACACCTGTGAGTAACCTTTGACAAACTGATCTTGCCTTTAAGTGAGTCAGAGACCCATCTGAGTTTAACTCGAGAGTGTACACTCATTTACACCCAACGACTTTCTTCACTAGTGGAAATGTGAACAACTCTTAAGTTTTATTCTGCTCTAAGACTATCATCTCTTCCTGCAATGCTTGAGTCCAATCTGAAATAGACAGTACTTCTAACACGTTAGAAGCCGAACATATGTCTAGAGAAGAAATAAATTAATGAAAGAAAGATGATAAATGAGAATAAGAAACAAATAAGAAAGAGGATATTGAGTACAATTACGTTTGTTTTTTGAAGTGCAGTGCGAAGATTACCGATAGTAGAATTATCAGATAATTAAGCAGTGACAGTCTCACTTGATTCTTGCGCAGGATTTGGTATTGAGACTGGCGCTGGCACAGGAGCAGGGATTGTTCGTGTGTATAGAACTGAATCGGATTCTGAAATCAAAGTATATTTTTACCAGTCACATTTTCATATATGGACTTACCACTATTGAGTAATGTTTCTCGATGGAAGAGGTAAATAAAGTCATCCTCTGACGTAGAAGAAGTAGGAGATATGAAAATCTTAGGTTTAGATTAAAATATTTACATCTGCAAATAAGATATATTGGCCTATAAATGAACGAAAATATTTGTAAGCTTTCTACGTTCTAGAGTAGCCAAAAAATTTCCTCTAAGAGACCTAGAATAAAGTTGTCTTATGAGAGATATGATTATGAACAAAACAAAGAGACTCAAAAATCTTTAGAGACAAATGGGGAACAAATTAACATCAAAATACAGGACGAAATATGGGATTTTATGTTGCAATATAGAGGAGGGCATTTGATTTATCAAGTAACAAGCAGTCAAAATAGCCGCACTCCTAAATTCTTTTGGTACCTGTTTATGAAATTTAAAAGTCCTAACAACGTCAAAAAAGTTTCTATTCTTACGTTCAGCTACTCCATTCTGCTGAGTGTAAACGCAAGAAGATTAATGCAAGATACCATTTTGTTTAAAAAATATTCTAAAGTTGTCCAGATATTTTTTTAGATTATTAGATCTTAAAATTTTAATGTTAGAATTAAATTAATTTTTATTTCTGAATAAAAACTTTAAATATGAAAAACACCTCAGAATGAGATTTTAGCAAATATATGCTTATAACTCGAGAATAATCATCCACAAAGCTAACAAAATACCTAAATCTCATTATAAAGGTAGTGGACATGAACCTCATATATCAAAATGAACTAAATCAATTAGCTTATCAGTCCTCTTATTTACCCGACTAGGATAAGATGCATAATGATACTTTCAAACTGACAAGACTCACACTCTAAGGATGAAATCTGACATAAAGTAAGAATAAAAATTTTTAGTGTAGGTAGAGAAGGGTGGCCTAATCAACGGTGATAGTCTAATGCTGATGAAGTACTGATGCAGGCTACCTGATCGAATTTCAACTTTAGCTAATACACTCTGT
Source organism: Agave tequilana (assembly GCA_038442645.1). Lineage (NCBI taxonomy): Eukaryota > Viridiplantae > Streptophyta > Magnoliopsida > Asparagales > Asparagaceae > Agave > Agave tequilana. Next base: position 207,382 of record JAVJIF010004782.1, read on the forward strand.
TCTGCTCACGTCCTGTGCCGATCATCTTCCCCGTCCCAAGCTTCTAAAATGCACAATGTGTCGAAAAAATATCACTGTACAATTTAAAATCTTGCTAATCTTACTTACTCATAATAAATTGACAGGGAAATGAGGTAAATAGAAAATATGTGATAAAAGAAGAGTAGAGGTCGTAGCAACAGTGCCAATACCCTGAATGGGTGTACATGAGTCATCTGCTAATACTACAAAATTAGAGGTAAGAGTAAAAAAGGACATAATATCTTGGTTCTCAGTTATGTAATCAGTCTGAATTTATAATCCAAGTATGTGACCTAGACGATGAAGATGATGTAAGATAAGATATAAAACCTATTTGTATTTGATTTAGAGTGGTGAAGAGATAAGGATGCTCGTCTGGACTCCTATGATCATTGCTGCCACTGTCAAGTCCTCCAGAACTAATTCGCAGCGTTATTCACGAGCAACATGACCAAGTTGACCACACTCATAACACATCAAGTCAGAACCACTTCCTCCACGATCACGACCACTATAGTCACCACTGCTGCCCCAAAGGCCTTTCACTCTAGTTTTGATGATGATTAACTCATGTAGTTATGTGTACTAATAATCTTGTGATTTTAGGTTCAGATTTTTAACCAAATATTAGTTGGTGATTGCTTCAAAACTCCGTGATCCGGAAGCTTTCACATGTTGTTTCCAGAGCCCGAGCATCAAAATCATATATAGCACTCGTTGGAGTCAAGCTCGGAGTTTTGGAGTTTTTGATCGAGTCGACTTAGAGACGGCGCTCTACAAGAAGACCTCGGTACCTAGTTTAGTTTTGTGTTTAGATCTATTTGTAAAAATAAAATAGTATGATATGCTCAAGTTCACAATACACACACATTTTACGTTTTGAATATTGATTTTTTTAGTTTAACCAACTTTGGTTTTCATGAATTGTTAGATCAATACAAGTTTACATGGTTTATGTATAGTAGATTCATTCTATATACATGTATGCTTAACTTCCTAGACAAACTTATTTTGACTTACATATTCATGTGGTTTAGCTTTTGTGTTTTAACAAAACATTATTTTGGAATTATAGACAAAAACTATGATATGTATATGTTTTTTATATATTGGATTTCTATCCATATACAACATGCCTAAATGTGTTTAAATATCATGTTTTTGTATTTGGATGAGTTTTAGAAAAATCAGATTTCTTATTAAAAAATCCAAGTTTGGAAAAATACAGTTTTTGATTTTTGGTAATTTTCCCATAACACAAAAATGGTTCAAAATGTTTGATATTTGTGTTAAAATTTTTATCACATATTTGTATATCAATGTAAAATGATAAAACTATTTTTGTGTATTTTTAGAAGATTTATGAGAATTTTTAGAATTAAAAATAACAAGTTTTTCGGACCCAGAGTCGGTCGACCGGACCGGTCGACCAACGTACACAAAACGTGCACGCTGGCCTGCCCATTAAGCCAGTCAACCGAGCAGTCGACCGACTGAAAGCAACCCACTCTCGGGGTGCTACGGTCGACCGGCCAGAGGCCGTTGCTCTCTGGTTCAGGGCCCGGTCGACCGCACGGTCGACCGGTAGCAGCTAACGATCAAAAATTGACCGTTGGCCGGTCGACCAGAAGGTCAAATCTGGCCTTAATTGCTGCTAACAGCTAGTTTTGAAAAGGGGCTATATATACCCCATTAGAAAAAAGTTATTCTTTAAGAATTTTGGGCTAAATTTCTAAGCTTTCTCTAGTGTTTATACATGTTTAAAAAAAGTTTCTTTGTGCCAAAAAGATCAATCTTTACTGTTTTTAAAAGTGTTTCATTATTTCAAAGAAAAATAGTCTTTTGGAAATTTGTTTTGGTCTAATCATTTTATATCTTTGTGGAGATTTCCCAAGTGATTTTTCTTTATTTAAACACTTTGTTTTCCAAACTTGAGCTTCATTCTATCCTATCTATAGGGTCTTGTGTTTGTGGGAAAAAGAGATTAGTTTGTGATCTTTTGATCACCAAGTTGTAAACCCTATTTTTGCTTGACTTTGTGCCTTTCCCTCATAGTGTTGAGGAGGTTGTACAAGTGGGTTGCATCCCTCTAGTTGTGAGGTGATCCTTGTGTAGCTTTGTGCTTATCCCTCAAGTTGTGAGGTGATTGTTTTGGTTGGCTTGGTGCTTTGCCTCTAGTGAGAGATTGTGGTTGTAAAGAGAGGAGTTGGGTACTCCCTAGTTATTGTATTATCTCAAATCCTCGGTGGAGGTTCCCTATGTGGGAGTCCTTTGTAGGCAAGCTAGTGGATTCAAAATCCTTCTGGGTGAAGGCGGGGATGTAGAGCTGGGTGCTCGGATCTCGAAACAAATCTTGTTGTTTGCGCTTGATCTATTGACTCTTACTCTTTCTCTCTCTCTTTGTATTGTGCCTTGCATTATTTCATATTGATCATTCATATTTATATGCTTGGCTTGGTTGTGTGTGCATCACTTATTGGTTGCATTAAGTGTAATTGCAATTAATTTTTAAATTCCGCATTTAGTTCATTAGATTAGCATTATCACCTATTCACCCCCCTCTAGGTGATTTCAATGGTATCGAGTCTACGCTCCTGATATTTAGGTTTAACTACCAAGGAGTGAGATCTTAGTTTACTAATCTTCATTTGCATTTGCACACATATAGTTTGCACTCATGGATAACCCTCCTATATTTGATATTTCTAGACTTGATATTTGGAAGGCCAAGATGAGTTGTCATTTGAAAACCCTAGGACATAAAGTTTATCATGCCACTACTAAATAATCCTACCCCAATGATAGCAAGCATAGAAAGGCCAATGCACTAGCCCTTAAGACACTTAGAGCATCTCTTGATAAAGATCTTTTATATGTGTTTGCTCACTATGATTCAGCTTTTGCAATTTGGAGCATTTTGACTTCTCCCGAGCTACCAAAGATTATCGAAAAGATGAGGAGATCTATGAGAGACAAGTCCGACGAGCGTTGCCTCATGGTCCAAGGAATGACTCCCTTGAGGTACAATCAGAATCTCAACTAGATGATAGCTCTAGTTCCTATTGCTATGGGTGTTTAGAAGTACAAACCTTGAATGTAGAACTTGCTACAAAGCTTAAAAATTTTTGAAAAACATGACCTTTTGAAAAAGAAAAATTTTGAACTAAAAGAAGAATATAAGAATTTGTGTTCCAGTTTTGAATTGATTTTGCAAGAGAAGGAAGAGATTGTTAGTGAACGTGACTCACTTAAATCTCAACTAGACCTTGCCCTAAAGGAAAATGAATTTTTGAAAAGTAAAAATGCTTGTGATGATGTTTTGAAAAACAATGAAGTTTTATCTTAAAATTAGATTTTATTTTAAAAGATAATCATTCTTTGAAAAATGAAATTGATTTCATCACAAAAGAATTAGATTTAGTTTTAAAGAAAATGAATCTTTAAAAATTGATATAGACTCACATGTTTGCCATGCTAGTGTAGCTTCACCAAGCACATCTATTGCATGCTCCACTTTATCTTCTAGTATTGAAAATGATATAAATGTTTTGAAGAAAAGTGTTGATTGTTTGGGCTCCATTTTGAGCCAATGTGCTTTGAATCATACACGCTTGGAATCCTTGGTTCGAAAGAAACAAGTTCCATCTTTGCATGCACATCCTCCACGACATACACATGCTCTTCACGTACACACCCATCACACTTTGTATGCTCATGTGTACACATGTACACATTGTGGACGAAAGGGCCACCTTCCTAAATTTTGTTATGATCGTATACATGATGTTAATTTAGCAACTAATTTTGTTTGGGTTAGGAAAGGTTCTAACCCCTATGGACCCAAAAGAGTATGGGTACCAAAGACCACCCCTATTGTATTTGATGTAGGTGTGGGCTCTCATATGACGTGAGAGTAGTGGTACCTTGGAGTGGATGCGTTCCGAGCTTCATGATGACCATTTGGATGCATCACTTTCAAGGAAAGGTTTGGTGGGAAGACCACCTTGGTTTGGAGAACTAGAGAGGTGCCTTCATCGGTTTGGTATCGATCTCTAACTCCCGTTTTATTTACATGCTTTCACATCATTGATTTATAGAATGTCATGTTTATTGTTCGTTATGCTTATGCCATGTTCATTAGATTAGTGATATATATGTTTAGCTATTTAAGACACCCATGTTTTATATGGATCTATATCTATGTGTTCTCACTTTGTTTTTAACTAATATGTATGTCCTAAGTCTATTACACATGCATATACATAATGACCACATGTATGTTTATGTTTTTTATTTTGTTTTGATGCTTCATGCTTTGATGTTTATAGTTTATTATGTTAAATGCCATGATTATTAGATCATTGACATGCATGTATATCTTTGAGATCACCCATGTTTATATGGACCCATATATTGTGTTCTCACCATTGTTTAGCTATTATGTATATCATAGGTCTAATAGCATATGGATTTACATAATGATCATTTTTTTATTGTCATGTTGATCTGTGACTTGTTTTATGCTTCATGATTTGAATATATGTTTAAATGTTAGTTTTCATTAAGACTAGGATTTATACTTGTACATATAGTGGGCCACAAATAAATTTTTATATGTTTGTGCTTGAACGCTTATTATGTACCCATTAGATGTGCTAGTATAGTCTAGTTTTGATGATTCATGCATTTAACTTGTATTCCTATTCTATCCATGTTTTTCATGTTTCTATGTTTTCACTTCATGTATATGTTTATTTTGCCAAACCATAAGATATACATGTATACCCCTTGAGTCATTTGCTTTTCATGCAAATCATTATTATGGACTCAATTGTTTTTAGGGATATGTATGTATACTTTCCATTTTGTCAAAACATACATATGCCTTGAAGAATAAATAGTTTTGATGATTTTCATATTTAAGGAATATTGAGCTTAATTGCCTAATTTCATGTTTATGTGATTCACATAACACTTGTGCACTCACTTCATTTAAATGTTTCTCATGATTATGTTTTCATGAGTATGATATGGGCTTTATGGACTTTGAGTGTTAGTGACCATGTGATTTACGTGATTTTTCATGAAATATATTTTTGTTTTATTCCTTACTTGAAGGATTTCGTACTAGTTAATAAGTTTTCCATTTAACTAGTTGCGGTATTCTTCGTTATGGTAGAGATTTTCAAACATATTATACTTTCAAACCTATATTTGAAAACCCCTACCGTCAAAGGGTGATTGGATAGGAGACCATGCACATGTATGCTTTATAGTGAAAATCATTTTAAACTTGAGCATGAAATGGGTGGTAGATGATATGAGGTATACACTTGATATATTGTTGTTTCAATTGGTATCATTGATCTTTTCAATTGGTATCAATATTGACATTTTTGTATACTCATATATTATTTTTGTGTATGTATGCTTTCATGTGGTCTCATCTATTTGATTGGTACTCATTTTTTCATACACCTATACATATTTTATTTGTGCTTACTATATCCCTATATTGTTGAGCACAAATGTTGAATATGCTAAGCTATTTTTTAAATGACTATTATGTTTCAATTGACTAGTTTCAATTGGTATTCAATACAAGCTTATGTACCGTTTTTTTTGCTATTTCATAAAGAGGGAGAAAATTCGTATTTTATCTTTCAATTGGTATTTTATTTACCGTTGATTTCTACTCCCACACTTTATGTTGAAAATTGATTTTATTTTGGTATCATATGTTCTAAATGACAAATATTCACAATTGGTATCAAGATTTGTTTACTTTCAATTGATATCTATTGATCTATTTTTTTCAATTAGTATCAAGATTTTATTTATTTTCTCACAATTAGTATCAATGTCTTATTTACTTTCAATTGGTATCTAAAAATTGATTGTTTTATTGAGAAAATTCAAAATTTTGTTTACATAAGAAATATCAAAAATGTTATGATTTATATTCTTATTATTGAAACAAATTAGGACTGTGACCCCTTTATTGTTTATTTATTTTGAACAAAAAGGGGGAGAAGAATAATTTTTACTGGTTTATCGTTTACCCCTTTGTTGATGATTGACAAAAAGGGGGAGAAGAATTTGAGTTTATATGCATGATTTATGCATGATCTTTGTTTCATATTTTTGAACATGTTTTATTATTGGTAACAAGAGCATTATGTAATGTTGGTATCAAGAGCTTTCATTATGGAAGTTTTGGTTTATGTAAGTTTTGGTTTATTGGTATCAAAAGCATTATGTAATTTTGGTATCAAAAGCATTCTTTAAAGAGAACATGTTTATGAAATTAAGGAAAAGAAGAAATAATTTGTTTTACCTTTCATTTGGTATCAAGAGCATATTTATACATTTTATTATTTTATGCATATCTATTAGTATCAAGAGCCTGTTTATATGCATTTCATAGTTTTATGCATATCTATGCATTCTCATGTTTTATATTCATTGCATATATTTGTTGTTTTCTTCTATGCATGAGTTAAGGGGGAGCTTCTTTGAAGCTTAACTTTAATCCATGCATATATAACTCTATGAATTTTGTCATCATCAAAAAGGGGGAGATTGTTGGCCAAAGGCCTTCCACTCTAGTTTGATGATGATTAACTCATGTAGTTATGTGTACTAATAATCTTGTGATTTTAGTTTCTGATCTTTAATCAAGATATTAGTTGGTGATTGCTTCAAAACTCCGTGATCCGGAAGCTTTCACATGTTGTTTCCAGAGCCCGAGCATCAAGATCATATATAGCACTCGTTGGAGTTAAGCTCGGAGTTTTAGAGTTTTGGATCGAGTCGACTTGGAGACGGCGCTCTACAAGAAGACCTCGGTACCTAGTTTAGTTTTGTGTTTAGATCCATTTGTAAAGATTAGAATAGTATGATATACTCAAGTTCACAATACACACACGTTTTACGTTTTGAATATTGATTTTTCAGTTTTGATTTAACCGACTTTAGTTTTCATGAATAGTTAGATCAATACAAGTTTACATGGTTTATGTATAGTAGATTCATTCTATATACATGTATGCTTAACTTCCTAAACAAACTTATTTTGACTTACCTATTCATGTGGTTTAGGTTTATGTTTTAACAAAACATTATTTTGGAATTATAGACAAAAACTATGATATATATGTTTCTTGTATATTGGATTTCTATCCATATGCAACATGCCTAAATGTGTTTAAATATCATGTTTTTGTATTTGGATGAGTTTTGAAAAAATCAGATTTCCTATTGATAAATCCAAGTTTGGAAAAATACAGTTTTTGGTTTTTGGTAATTTTCTCATAACACAAAAATGGCTCAAAATGTTTGATATTTGTGTTAAAATTTTTATCACATACTTGTATAGCAATGTAAAATGATAAAACTATTTTGTGTATTTTTAGAAGATTTATGGGAATTTTTAGAATAAAAATAATAAGTTTTTCGGACCCAGAGTCGGTCGACCGGACCGGTCGACCAACGTACACAAAACGTGCACGCTGGCCTGCCCATTAAGCGGTCAACCGAGCGGTCGACCGACTGAAAGCAACCCACTCTCGGGTTGCTCGGTCAACAGGACGGTCGACCGGCCAGAGAGCCGTTGCTCTCTGGTTCAGGGCCCGGTCGATCGGACGGTCGACCGGTAGCAGCGAACGGTCAAAAATTGACCGTTGGCCGGTCGACCGGAAGGTCAAATCTGGCCTTAATTGCTGCTAACGGCTAGTTTTGAAAAGGGGCTATACATACCCCATTGGAAAGAGTTTTTCTTTAAGAATTTTTGGGCTAAAATTTCTGAGCTTTCTCTAGTGTTTATACAAGTTTGAAAAGAGTTTCTTTGTGCCAAAAAGATCAATCTTTACTGTTTTTAAAAGTGTTTCATTATTTCAAAGAAAAATAGTCTTTTGGAAATTGTTTTGGTCTAATATTTTATATCTTTGTGGAGATTTCTCAAGTGATTTTTCTTTATTTAAACACTTGTTTTCCAACTTGAGCTTCATTCTATCCTATCTATAGGGTCTTTGTGTTTGTGAGAAAAAGAGATTGGTTTGTGATCTTTTGATCATCAAGTTGTAAACCCTATTTTTGCTTGGCTTTGTGCCTTTCCCTCATAGTGTTGAGGAGGTTGTGCAAGTCAGTTGTATCTCTCTAGCTGTGAGGTGATTCTTGTGTAGCTTTGTGCTTATCCCTCAAGTTGTGAGGTGATTGTTTTGGTTGGCTTGGTGCTTTGCCTCTAGTGAGAAGTTGTGGTTGTAAAGAGTGGGTTGGGTACTCCTAATTATTGTATTACCCCAAATCCTCGGTGGAGGTTCCCTATGTGGGAGTCCTTTGTAGGCAAGCTAGTGGATTCGAAATCCTTCTGGGTGAAGGCGGGGATGTAGAGCTGGGTGCTCGAACCTCGAAAAAAATCTTTTGTTTGCGCTTGATCCATTGACTCTTACTCTTTATCTCTCTCTTTGTATTGTGCCTTGCATTATTTCATATTGATCATTCATATTATATGCTTGGCTTGGTTGTGTGTGTATCACTTATTTGTTGCATTAAGTGTAATTGCAATTAGTTTTTAAATTACGCATTTAGTTCATTAGATTAACATTATCACCTATTCACCCCCTCTAGGTGATTTCAACCACCACCGCTAGAATATTCAGAAAGCTCAACCCTCTAGTTATGTTTATCATTCAAGTCACGAATTGTATCTAGCGCATTTCTGCGATCATCAGAGTCAATAAAGACATAATCCAGTGGCTTTCTCGTAACCCAATTATGTTTTATAACTCCATATGTTCAAAACTCATCCTTAAGCTCCTACTTAGAGATACGACATCCAAATTGCCAACATAAACATGAGACATTGCCGGAACACACCCTTGTATCTTCCACAGTAAACAAAGTACCATCCCTCGTCTGGTAACTGTACCACTAACCGAAGTGCTCACTTTTCTCGCATCAATGAAAGTTTGGATTTTTTGTAAAAATGTGAAAAAGATAGCGCCAAAAAACTATGTTTGCCTTTAGCAGGTTTTGTTAGTCGGATCTTAAATAGAAAAAGCATCAACAAACTCAGCCCAGCAAGAATACACTCTGTGTGCCATAGGAATTCAGGGGAGAAAATATGCCTGATGACCTATGTTGCACAGATACGGTCACTCCGATACGGATATGACACAGGGATTCTTAAAAATACAACACGATATGTGTGTTCAACATGTGTGTCAGACACGTTTTGGACGCGACCCGGCTCTATAATATAAGTGTTTGTGTTACATAGTTGATGAGATGTAGCATGTGCATTATCCAAAAACATGTTTTCATTCAAAAAGAAAAATGGGGAATCCATAATCCACAAATAGACATGACAAATGTGAGTCATTCTCAGATATTTTTTTCATCACATTTCTTGTTCTGTGTTGGTGGTGGCAAATAACATGCTTTTTTCAGGAAATGAAACTGAACAGAAATTTTAACATATGAACTTGAATATGAAAACTTAAATGATGGAAGGGAAAAAAAAACTGTTGCTAAGCTTATAGAGAAGTAGCATAAAGCTTATTAAAAGCATCCATATACAGAAAATTTGGAGACCAAGAAACATATCTTTGTTGCTTAAATTACATGATCAACTTACCTGTTAACATTCTGATAAAAAGGAACAATATGTAAGAAAATTTTGGAATAAGAGCTCACAAAGCAGTGACTACAACTAAGGGTGCATTTGGTACATGAAATGCAAAGTTCCCCTTTAGCATTACATTATTAGAAATATAATTCTCAGGCATTAAATTATTGGAAATGTCACGTTACACTCTTTAGTATAATCTGCGTAGTCCTGGAATCTAACATTCTCATGCTTGGTACACTATAAAAATTCCAAAAATTTGATATCTATAAGAATACTTTACACGTTATTTATGTGAAAATAAAAGGCAATATATAAACAAAACACCGATAACATCTAGGCAGTAGCAAAAATAAACTAATTTAAAATATTAAACATATCTCATCATAAATAAACAAATAACTTATGTTACCTTTTTATTGAGAATTTCATAGCACAAATCAACAAAATATAAAAATTCAATGTAATGACTGAGAAAAATTAATAAAATAGAAGTTCATTGTAATTAAAAAAGTCATGTTTAGTTTCTAAAATTCAAGGTCTATGAATTTATTCCTGCATATTTGAAACAAATATATAATTAAAGTCTTCTTCAAAAATTATTTTTAAAAAATACGATAATTTAAATTTCACCATTCAGCACCATCTTAACATATTCAAACCTCATTTCAAGAAGAAACTAAAAAACGAGTTGGTCTTACTTGGACCTTTACCAATTTTGAATACAATCTTTATCTTCTCATTATTAGTAACACCTTCAATTTGCATTTCATTTTCTTTAGAGACCATAGTTCGCTTTTCAGCATCATTAGATGTGTATTGGAAATATTATACTGATTTTGCAACATGATTACCAGCATTTTCAATAAAATGTTTGTAATATGATTACCAGCATTTTCAATAAAATGTTTGTAATATGATTACCAGCATTTTCAATAAAATTTTTACTGAGTTTTGCCATTGATCGAAGAATAGAGAGGGAAAGAAAATGAGAAGAATAAGAATTTGAGGGAAGAGTGGAGAGAGGAGGGATGAGGAGGACGAGAGTACTTGATCTAGGGTTAGGAGGGTTAGGGTTCAAGAGAAGAAGATGAGAACTCCTTGTACTTCTGTTTTGAGAGAAGGTTACTGGTTCAAGATTGAGGTCGAGATCGAAATCGAGAGAGAGAGAGAGAGAGAGAGAGAGAGAGAGAGAGGGAGAGGGAGGGAGGGAGGGAAAAACAAAACATAGACATTCCCGGTAGATGGAATAAGCAATACCCATCTGTTATGATGGGAATCAAATTTTCATGAATTGGGGTAATTTAATACCAAGAAAATTATTTATTCCCGGAATTCTAATGACCATTATGCCAAAAACGGGAGTTCTGAGTGGGAAAAAATTCCAAGTCAATCCACGCATACCAAACACACCCTCAGTCACAAACATGAGACATAGAGTAACTGTGAATTGTGCAATAAGAGTAGACAGACACTTCAGAACCATGAGTTAACAACTTCAGAATTATCTGAAGCATTTATGTCTACTAGCTCAGAAATATGTATTGATCCAGATTAATCATTTAAACTTCTACTACAAATGCTCTTTAAATCTCCATGGAGCTGGCTTGAGCCATAGCACACAAAACTTAAATTTCATACACCTAAGTTTAAAATAAGTTGACAAACAAGTTCAGCAGCTTTGAACTATGATTTAATATCTTGCATTTGCAAGGAAAAAAAAAATATCATCAACAAGATTCTGCAACAGGAAATACCTCAGAGGGTCCAACTAACCAATGGAAGAAGGGCACTGTAAGTGCAGCATTGAACTCGGCAGCCCACTTGGTCGGAGGAAACAGCTTCCGGAACTGCAACAACACAAACAGATCAATTCTGGAATAAAACTTCCCACTATATAACTCAAAAGACAAAAAATATTTCTCTTTCTTCTTTTCAGTAAAGGCTAAATTGCAGAAAATATTTCTATTCCACCTAATTTTCAAAGAACTGCCTTGCACTGGATTCAGTTTCAGTTTGCTAGCACAAATATATAACATTCTGTTTGCTAGCCATTGGGAACTTAATGAAATCACATATCTATAGTAATAATGAGTACATCTGGTTTCTAATGTGATCAAGAACTGAAGTAAAATCCAATGCAAGATAGCTATTTGCCTATTTGAAAGTTTGATGGAAATTGGAAGCAGTTTCTGTAAGTTTAGCCTTCTGTAAGTGTCAATAGAAGAAATTCACCTGAGCAGGGGCACCTGGAGGAAGCATGGAGAGAAGAACCTCCCTTACTACCTCTTGCTGTTGACTTCTAGACCTTCCTACCATCACTCTCTTTGAAACATCAACGAAGCTCTCGTAGTCCCACTCCCACAGATTCTTGTTATCACTCTCTTTTCCTCCAGATGAAGAAAACTTTCCATTTTACGAGCGAAGAGACCCATGAACACCTTCTCAAATATGCCATCTTTGTACTCTGTCTTCTGACCCATCGGCGCTGGGACTCCTGAAGGCCCAGCTATTCCCGCGCACGGATAGTATGGCCATTATGCAGGCTAGCACTTAGAGGGATTTGAGGTGAAAACCTACAGGTGGGCACAAACAAGCTCGCCATCTTTTACTATCTTGCAGTTTCTTCGCTGGAGTCAAAATCCCGGGCCTCTACTTGCTTATGCGGATTGACATGCAGTTCCTCAAACGATGAGTAAAGCAACGCTATGTCGGTGTGTAGATTGCCTAGAATCAACTAGATGTTAGCCTAAAGTGGGATTCCTGCCATACAAAAGGATAAGCCAGCAACAAGCTATACTCTGGATGATATGAGGCCAAGGAGGAGACACAGCAGCTGAACTCTGTCTGACCAGCCATTTTGAGAATCTAGAGGGATTGCTACAGAAAAAGAGCAGAAGGGTGAGGATAAACTTAGCCTAAAATCTCACTGGTGGTTAGAATGCTTCCAGCCTTCACCATCAAACTCAGTGACTGGCAGTCTCTTACTAGTCGAGGCTGGTGTCTGTTAACTAATTCAACCAAGTGTGCCCACATGAGGTATGATTCTCCATATATCTTCCTTTGTTTCGTTACAAAGCTAGGGGCCACTAACTGGCAAAGTGTGTGGAGCACAAGGTATCCTGTGACCAGTGAGACTGTGAGGGATAAATGCTGTTTTTGCAAGCTATAATTTTGAAGGACAATATTTATACACACACAGTAGCTCAAGAATCTAAGCCAATGCAATACCTTGAGCTCAAATCCTTGTGAATCTGCCTCGATTAGACGAATTAAAGAACATGGGTTAGTTACCTTGATGCAGGAAAGCTTCTCAGGTGTTTCCTTCTCAGTAAATATGAATGACTCCGCATGATTCTGCGTCCAAATTGTATCTTGAGGAAGAACTTGTGTCTCAAAAGAAGCACCCTGCCACAACTTTAGTCATACAAATAGTAGATGCATCAAAGCTTCGCTTCAAGAAGAACTTAGCCTGTGTCTCAAGCCAGCATTGGGATGGGATTGAATTTGGCTTCCAAGTTTGAAGGAGGGGCTCCGGTTGGCTCCAACGTGCAAAGGATCTTGAAGGATCTACGGTGTTTCGCGCTATGGGCCGTCTATCACAGTTAAAAGAGAGATGAGAAAGGCCCTCCCCTCAGCACGCACGCACGTACGCACGTGAATTGCATGAGTAAAATGTCTACTATCAATCTATCAACAGGGTAGAAATTAGAACTCGTCGATTTAGATCACTGAACGAGTTGGTCTCAATTGGCTAGGTTTTTTAATCATACTGCTAAGAATTTTTTTTTTTTTCCCCTTTCTTCGCTTTGTTATTTTCTCTTTTTCTTTCTCTATTAGGACATTTTTTTAAAAAAATATTTTTTGAATTTTAATTAAAAAACCTACCTTCCAAAAAAAATTTCCAAAAACCGATCTACTTTTTTACCAAGAACATAAATTGTCATCACAACCTAAATTCCTTTAGCAATTTCAATTTAGAGTGCATCTAACAATCATATCCAAAAAGAAGAAGAAAATCAAACTCAGAATCAATAAATCCTACAAATGTCCCCCACAAGTGTCATCCAGGTCAACTGTTGGAATCTTATCATGAATATATTTATAATAATTAATTTCGACCACCGTGATTTTCTAGCAAAATTAAAATAAAAATAAAATAAAGCCTACAAAGGCATCTCCCCAAAAAAATTGAGTCTCAAACATAGCCAGTCCGAACCAAAATCAAATTTGATTCCTATCCGATAATTCCAATAAAATCTCTTCTGGCACGAGGGCGATGGTTGCGATGAGTTACCTGTTCTTGATGGACTTTCTCAATTGGTGAGGATGATGGACTTGCAATCAAGATGCGTCCTCGATCCCCTCTCAGACCTCGATCGAATTGGGTGAGAGAGAGATCAAACTTGAAGATTGATTGTTTCGTGTGAGAGAGAGATCGGAAAAAGAAAAAAAAAAAAATCTAATTCAGTCATAAATTAGGTCAAAAAATGGGTTCTGGATGGCAAGCAAAAATAAAAGAATCTCGAGGAGGAGCGCTGACACCACTGAAAGAGGTTTTTTTTTTTTTTTTTTTTTTCAAATTAAAATCCAAGCTGCAGATTTCATTTACAATATTAAGAAACCTTAAAAAACCTTAAAAAAACAAAAATCATTGACAAACTTAAAAGTTATTTCAGTACCAATTCCAAAATGGAAAAACCATCACCATAGTCACACACAGGCTGCTTGCCTAGCAAACTCCATACTCATTACTTCCTTTCTCACGATTGAATAATTCATATATCACATATGAACACAAAAATCTTGCAGGAAAACCAAAATGCATTTCGTATAAGAGAAATATGTGTTGCAGAGCAAGGACAACAAGAAGCTCTGATATTTCAGAGCAACCAAAACCCGTGGATCCTGCGAAAACCAGTACTTCGACAGAGACTTCGGCTATACAAAAGATACTGGTACCACCACAGAGACTTCATTCATGAAAGACATTTTCGCCGAGGCTAAACAGCTTTAAGGCCTGCATATGTGATTTTGTTGTGTTTGCTTGTGCACCATTCAGACAGACTAGAGAGTGTACAGTGAACTTATAAAGATTCCTCATGTTAAAACATTTGGAGAATTAAACGTTCAAAGATCCCGGAGCCATTGGATGGCTAGGAAAACAAAAGGGTTGTCGAAAAAACATACAATTGTCACAGAATGAAATATAAGTGCAGGTTTGAGCACGCTGCCAAAAACATTATGAAATCATTCTGAATCTCCTCGATGCAGCTCATGTGGAGATGCAGCTGGCTGTAATTTGTGATAAGAAAAACAACATGAACCCACCATAACAAACAGCAGGTCGAGTAAAACCTCATCGTTAAAGAAGAAATCTCACATCTACACAGATCCCTCCACTGGTGTTGCAGTTTCCAGAGCCTTCGAATTCTCTAAAGCCGTAACGCGTGCATTCAGAGTTTCATAATGTCCCTCAAGAGATTCATGGTTCTCTCTAACCTGAAAAAGGTAAAACAGAAAGAATTCAAATCAACCGGTATTTTGGTCTAGTAGGAAAATAATTATGCTGCATATTAAAAAATAAAAGCCAAATAGGGCAAATTTCATTTGGATATCTGGATACCAACTACACACCTTGCATGTCTATTTATCTATTTTAGAAAAGCATCAAGCGGCCTTCTGAATCAAACGCTACGGGTAACTTTCGTGAGGCAACTAATAGTACATGCCAGAGGATAACCAGTGGTAGAGAAATGTTTATCAGAATCTGAACAGTTAGATAGTTTAATACAACTAATAAATGCAAAGTTCTTTTATACCATACAAAAAATTGATATCCATAAATAAAAGGGAACCTAACAAGGTTCTGTTACTGTCTACTGCTATCTACGGCTACCTACAGAAACATTGAATCATTTCATTAGAATTCAATGGAACTGGTGGCTAAGGAACGAGTCTTGTGTCTAGAAAAAACATACTGGAGAAATGAAAGGAGACAAGATGGCCACTGTCACACAAAATAGCATGTGCATAATTTTTTATGTTAAATATACAATAGGAAACCAAGTTGTCCACTGTGTTTTCCCTCGTATCTTTATGTGGGTTTGCACCACAAACAAGAACTGAACGCATCAAGGAATTCACAAGATATAGTAATTTTGTAACTTCAGAACTTTTGATGACCACAAATTCACAGCAATCAGGGGAACAACACAGAATTGAGATAATGCTGTTGGAACCAATTTAAAACATCTTGTTCTTGATCAATTCAGCTAAACACCTCATAAACTCCCAAAATGATGTTTATAGTAAGCCAGTTAAACTTCAGAGCATTCTCCTTGCTGTTGCTTGAAAAGGCAACACTTTCTGGCAAAAATTTCATTACATAGCACTAGAATTATATTATCTCAGACATAACAAAGATACAATCCTGTTGACTGAGCCTAAATAAATTGATTGGCCACAGCTACTTTCTATATCTTAAATTCTATAAATAATAATCACAAACATCCAGAAATATCAAGTACCTTGCTCCTGTTACATGTTGAGCTGCAAGCGTACATCTAAACCTAACTTAAAAACGTAATATAACCAATCATCCATATGAATACATAAATCTCAAAGTTTATTATGTAAATCTGGACTGACAAGAATACAGTTTTCTGACCTCAAATTTTACAAACCAATGCTAATGCAACTCTTGAGGATCCAGGTTTTCCACTCACTGCATCCAGTCGCAAGCTCCAACCACAAAAAAACTCCCAACGAGAGAGCTTTCACTTTCAGACCAGCTGATTATCACAGAATGGCTGTCATTGGTGAATAAATATCTAAACAGGTGGATTACATATATAGAAAAAACAAGGGTGGTGCCGCCACCCTTGAATCAATAAATGGGCCTAGTTGGACTGTGAAGCTCACGGCTGGGGGTCATTTTTCTGCTTCACCTATCAGTGTTCCGCTACATGGTCATACTACTTAGTGAACACATAAATGAGATCTGACACACTAAAAGAAGGATAAACTTCAAGACAAACAAGATCCTTAAATATCTAGCTAATAGATGTGCTGAATAGATCAAGCAGTGGATGTGTATCTACTTGTTAAAAGACATGTACAACAGTCATGCAAAGCATATGCACACAACCTTAAACCACAAGTGACAAGAATGGATTATATTAAGCGAAAGCCGTGTGATGTGAAACGGGAACCCTATAATGTGGTATATCAGTGATAAACCTGCATTTAGCAACATTTCACCAAAAATGTGATCATTGTGGGAAATTACTTAAAACTAGTAATATCACAAAATGGATTTTAACAACGATTTGCAATGGTCATGCCTAGATAGTTCTAATCTCATAAAAAACAACACAATACTTAGTGTTCATTTGAAATAGTCCTAATCTCAATATCAAGTTCATTAAATCATAGGTTTTCATCAGAATCACACAACTCTTACAATATCAGTGGACAACATGAAATAGTGATAATATTTTAGAGATAAAACTCGTGATGTAATCCAATTAATAATCTGATTGTTGAAAAAGAAACTTTATCGATTGAGAAGCTCGTCCTCAGTCATCTAATCCTTGTTGACTTTGTATTGATGAACTTGTCTTGTAGTTCTTGTTGAATCTCTGTTGGTGTTGTTGTAATTGTGTAGGCGTTGATGTTGGCTGGTTGGTGGCAGTCCAGCACGGCAGCAATCATGGACAACCGCGGCAATAAGCGAGGACAAGGAGCAAGGATCTGTGCCAGATCTGTTGATTAAGCCCCAGGTACTCAAGCTTTGACAGCTGAGATGAGTGTACACGGCTGAGCTTGGTTGTCGGCTGTTGCTCGCAGATGGATAAGAGGAGTGTGGGAGAGTTGATGGTGGAGACAATAAGAAGAGGGGTGCTGGACTGTTGTTGATGGAGTCGGCGGCATTCTTGTCGGCAGTGAGAGGATAGAGAAGGCGGCGGCGCAAGAGAAAGTCGACTAGGGAGGAGAAGACAGTGTTGTTGGTTGACGAGGTGGTCGGCTTTGCGAGGTGAGTTAGCGATGCGGGACGAGGTGGTCGTGGCTTTGACGAGGTGAGAAGGAGATTTGGGTTGCGGGGAACAGTGGGGAAGACGAAGAAGTTGAACAGTTGATTGGGTTGGGTTTGCTTGCATGAGAGAGAGGAAGAGGGAGGTAAACAGTAAACAATTTGTAATTTTGGTTATTTTGGTGGAATTTGGCTGTGGATTGAGATAGAATTTAGGATTTGAGTGTAATGGGATTTGAGATGAGAAGTTGAAATTTAAAAGAGGGGATAAGGGAAAACTAGGATTAGAATTTCACACTCCAAATCCTATCGAACTGGGTTTCACACTCCAAGTTCACAAACAGATTTTCATTTTGAAAACACTCAATTTTCTTTAATAAATTTCATTGCAAATTTATTCAATCCATGTCAATATATAAGCCTACAAAATATTCACTTCCTTCTCACAATCGATGTGGGATTAAAATAAACAAAAGACTAAAACAAACAAAACTAAAACAACTCAACATAAAATAGAAAATACAAACTCGGACACCTACAAAAATCAAATAATTGTAGCTCGACGCTTCTTGTGCATGTTGACACTTCCATCTCGAACACTGCTTGGATGTCCTCATCACCGTGTCATTCATCATGAACACAAAAACCATAACACATGATAAACAAGCATTGTCCAACAGCATAATATCATTGAAAACCCACAACAAAGATGAATATCAAAATCAAGATTCCCTGATATCATGATTTTATGCTCCTGTGCATACCAAAAGATGCTGGCCATTTTGCATAGATTTTGAACAGGGCCAATCAAAAATGGCACAATGAACAATAACAACTATGGTGTCATGGGCTATGTTGCGCCGACACGGATACACCGACGTGGACACGACATGTCAACACGTAGAAAATTAAAAAAAATACAAATGACATGTGTGTCAGACGCGTGTATGACTAGTGTTTGACACAAAGCGGTTTCATGACAGGAGTGTCCATACTACATGTTGGGGTATAATAACAGATACAAACCTAAATTTATTGGTTTGGATCCTTAAAATCATATCCAATAGCTTATTGGGTACGATATGGATCCTAGTAATAAATTGAATTTCTTATTGGATCTAGATTTGAATCCTTAAGGATTCAAATCCGATAATCAATAAATGTTATTGGTTAGTTAATCTTGCCTGATTTACTCATTTTTCCTTCCTAAATATAAATTACATAAGGTAGTTGGTCATGTTGACATGTATAATATGTTAAAAAATAAGAAATAAATAACACGTTTCAACAAGTGGATTTTCTAGGATCCAAACCGAATTTGGTCTGTTGTCACCCTAACAACAATTTTTTCCCCCCAAACTTTTGGGGTTGATGCATGAATCATTTCCTTCCATTCAGCTTTATTAAGGGCCACATACTCAGTTAAATTAACAACCATCCCTTAGTTGTGAAAAGAATACCTAAACTCAAATGATAGAAACATTGCTACGATCCAACTCTAACCTGAATTGAATCCTACTGAATCAGGGAGGCAAGGAAGAAGGGAAACTAGCACTGTTTTGCTTCTTTTTTTCCCCCGCAGTTCACTTGTTCCCTTCTGATCACATTGTGAAATTCGACAATGATCAGAGCTCAGAAATTCAGTATAATCGGGTACTACAATCACCAAAATATAGATTACTCGGCATGTGAAGTTTAAAACCTTACATACTACTACAGAATACTTGGGTAATACAATTTGGTGAACATTATATGAATAGATGCTTTATACAGTAAATAGAGCTTATGTCACCAAACCAGGAAATCACCACAATACCTTAGCGCAGAGAATGTGCATCGGTTGGTCAACATATATGGCTCACTTCAAAGGGCACTACTACCGGGGAAGGAAAGAGACGCTCTAAGATATTGTTTTGCTTAGGCATGTGTTCCTTTCAGTAAAAGCTGCCTTTGTTTCTTTGCTGCAATCCTTTTAACCAGATTAAACAGACAACAATTGTACAAAGTAGTCGGGATGTAAGTGCTATCCGATGCTACAGAATGCATTATCCGTCACCATGCACTCACTATATGCATACCATATTAACTGCATACAAGTAAATGCATGGCTGAGCACGCAATAGCACTCATTTCTTAAAAAAGAAAATAAACAAAAATAAGGGAAATTTAAGGAACCCAGAAAATCTAGTTGGACCTAAAAAAAATTGTAGAACTACAATGTCCATAAAATGTGAATATGAATTTTTTTCATGAGAGCAAATGATTTATGATAACTGATGGATCAAAAACTAAATAAATAACCAATCAATTTCAAGTACAGAATTTAACAATTTAACAAGCAACAAGAGACAAAATTAATAAGATGTGAACATGAGTAATAAGTTTAAAAGCATATTTTAACAAGTCTCACAATCATCCATGACATCAGATCAAGTGTGTAAAACCCATTAAACTATATCCAGTGTCCAGAGATGAAGCCCCCCAACCCTCCATAATCTGTAACTATTCTTAAAAGCAAACAATACAAAACACATGCACAATTCTATCCCCCATCTTGTTCTATCACCGAATTGTGTTCTCCCACCCAAAAAAGAAAAAACCTCTCTTCCCCTTGATTTCTCTCTATGTGCTTCCCACGCGCTCTATCTCAAATTCCTCTCTTGAATTCTCCTCTCGGCTCTCCACCTATCTCGAGAATTCCTGATGTGAAACGTGTATGTGTAAATGGAAATCAGCAATAAAACACTCCATCACGCTTCACCAACATGAAACGGGATCGTGATAGGACAGCTTAAAACTAATAATACATAGATGAATATAAACAAAAATATGTGCATCAATCTAATTTAATCAAGAATTAAAGAAAATATATTATTAGGCAAAGATTCTACAATCAATATCAACTTACTAAATTACAGGCAAGTATGTACGCACAATCTCACGTTTGTGGACAGCAGTTAAATCGATAAAAACTCAGAGATTTAAATATTAGACTCAAAATAACTGATATGAATTAGAAACGTACCTACTGAGGATCACAAAGACCTCAGTGACCTGTAGTGGATGCCGGTGCGTAGATCTCGTCGTCATTAACGCAATGGCTTGAAAATCTCCTAAAACAGACATCGGATGTGAAAGTTACAATCTGAAAACTAACTCGTTGTGCAAACGGGTCTGATTTTTTGTTGTTGGATACGATGTTGTAGCAGTCGGGTTTGGGTATTGTAGCAAATTACTGTAGCAAGTTTGATACTGCAACAGGTTACTGTAGCGGGCTATTTGTAGAGGTACTGAAGCAAGGAAGAAAACAAGGAGAGAAAAAGAATATTTTTTCTAGGGTTTTCAATTTTTTTTAGGAGAAAGATAAGAAATTTGCAGGAGAGAGAACTTTAGAACTAGGTTTGAGATTAGAAAAAGAAGAGCGGGTAGAGTTCTGAGAAGATGACTAGAATTGGTTTATGGTTTTGAAAAAGAGAGAAAGATATGGCAAGACGATATGCTAGCTAGGATTTCACACTACTAATTAAGGGTTTCTCTAAGGATTTCACACACAATGATAGAAATTGTAAAGAGATCACAAACTCACACAATTTTGAGAAAAATTTCATCATAATGAATTGCATATAATTGTTTGATACAAGAGGCCTTTTATATACTTTACAAAAATTTGAACACAACTAAAGTGGGTAATTCCTAGGGAATTAATCCACGCACTAGATTCATGAAAATAGGAAAAGAAAATCACAGAAAGTCCACCGCATACACAGAAAATTACGTGAAAAACTCAAATAGAAAAAAAAATCACAGAGGAAGAGAAATTACAAGGGTTTCTCTGGTGTGCTAGGGTTTCTCGCTCGATTAGTTGGTTACTCTATTAATCGATCCCCTTTCACATTGAAAGGGGTCAGTTATTTCTATATGTGGTATCAGTTGGATAAGGATACAGAGTGCAGCTCTGTTTAAACAATAATATTCCCTATCTCAGAGGTGGTTAGAGCTGAACATCTTGCTTTGAATAAGATGGATGAGAGTTCTTCTCCATCTGGTAGTCTGTGTCCAACTGTAAATATAAATAATCTATTCCAGATCCGTAACTACCGAATTCAAATAGAGATTTGGCTTAGAGATAGAGATTCTCATAACCCAATCTATATCCTCCTAACTATCCGATCCGCTTGGAGTTTGAATCGAAGACTCCTGCAACAAAGTTCTGGAAGCGGCCACGTGTCACGCACCTATTTGGAGCTGGATAGACACGTGTCACGATCACAGAGGGGTCAAAAACTGACCACTACAGATGCCCCCTCTGCTTCCCCTTTCTTTAGAGGAGGTCGGGAAACTCTCCTACGGGAACTTTCCCTTGGAGGCTATAGGATCTCGAGGACTCTGAAAGAGGAGAACAGACTTCCTGAGTCTAAACTCGGGTTAATCGATGTCGCCTCAGTTATCTTTCAGTGGCGTGCGTGGCTCTACAGGTTGACAGGGCCTTAAATGCATGTCCCATCCACTGCGACGTCAATTAAATAACTGTCACTTCTGATAGTGCGTTGTTGTTGAGAAAGGCATTATGTATCTGGTGTGACGGTCCAAGTCCATCCTCTGTGACACGTGTAGGGCATCTAATCGAGTGACTCTTCATCTTCTTTTGAGATTTGGAGTTTTAAGTGGTTGACGCTTGGGCTTCCTTCTTCTCTATAAATAGATATATTCTCAGGAAGAGATTTGCGTTGCTTCTTAAAGGCTCCTCAGTTTTCCAGATTTCTTTTATGTCGTGGGCGGTGATGTCTTCTTCTTTCATCCGGTGGAGGAAGGAGAGGGAAAGGGTGGAGAAAGTTGTTGTGTTCCTGATGTTCAGGAGTTTGCTTGTCGAGGGGTGTCGGTCTCGCGACGAGGCCCGGCTGTCAGAGAGGATAGGAAATGAACTAGCTTCTACCTGGTATGTGCATCCGGTGTCTGATCGGATCGAGACGAGCAACGACTAGGACTTGGTGTCCCTTTCTTTTCTTACAGCGAACATAGAGCAGGGTACATAAGGGTGCTCGATGACGATTCCGATCTCTGGGTCGGCCGCCTGTGCTCTTATGGGACACCTGTGCCTAGGCTGCCTCCGCCCCTGAGTCCATCTTTGGGGTTACGGTCTTGGCATCGTTATCCTCCTCGCCTTGCAACCTTCAGTCTGCGATTTGGGGTGTAGTCCTCCTTGCTAGTGTCTTCCTGAGAGTTCTCAATGTCGTTTCCCTTCCGATCGCGGTAGATTGTTTAGGAGCCATCTCCTGAATACCATGGGGACGCGACAAGGAGCTCATCTAGTTTTTTCTCTCTCGGGAAGAACACATGTAACAAAACTTGTAATACTCTTGCTAGATGTAACCACATTTGTACTTGGATGGATATAATCGAAAACTTCTATAATAAAGCACCAAATTGGAGTATTTTTTGAATCTTGCTTGGTGTTTATAAGCACTTGAGATGGTTTGGCTCATAGTTCCCGAGTGGGGTTCGTTCTATAATGATACCTGCAAATCTTTCCCGAGCGGGAATGGCTTCAGGTTTGAGGTTCTGTTGTGGTGACCATCTTTCAGGAGATTCTTCGAAGAGTAGCCGTCAGGATGAAAACTTGTATAGGTTGTTGACATGCTCGCGTGGTCGTCAGGTATATCCTATTATAAGCTGGCTCCGAACATCCAACGTGGGCGAGCCTCCATCTTTCAGGAGGCTCCCCGAGAGGTCGTCAGGGTGAAGACCCGTATAAGCTGTTGACCTACTCGAGCGACCATCAGGGTATATCCCATTATAGGTAGGCTCCGAGCAGCCAAGGTGGGCGAGCATCCATCTTTCAGAAGGCTCCCCGAGAGGTCATCGTCAGAGTGAAGACTCGTATAGGTTCTTGACCTGCTCGGGCGGCTATCAGGGTATATCTCATTATAGGTTGACTCCGAGCAACTAACATGGGCGATCATCTTTCAAGAGGTTGTCCGAGATGTCACCATCAGGGTGAAGACCCGTATATGCTGTTGACCTACTCGGGCAGTCATCAGGGTATATCTCCGAGTAGCTAATGTGGGTAAGCCTCCATCATTCAGGAGGCTCCCCAAAAGGTCGCCATCAGGGTGATGTTGACATGCTCGGGTCGCCATCAGGGTATATCCCATTATAGGCTAGCTGCTCAGAGCAGTCAACATGGGCAAGCCTCCATCTTTCAGGAGGTCCCCGAAAGGTCGCCGTCAGGGTGAAGACTCGTATAGGTTGTAGCTTGCTCGGGCGGCCATCAGGATATATCCCATTTTACACTGGCTTTGAGCATCCAACGTGGGCGACATTCCATCTTTCAGGAGGCTCCCCGAGAGGTTGCCGTCAAGGTGAAGACCCGTTGCGTTTAGAACTCAGAGATGGTGCTTAGACCTAGTGAAATATGATTAAGGCAGAAAAATGATCTTTTCATTGGATACCACATGATTTACACATAATATCGTTTCATAGGGAAAAAGTTACATTACTTCTTGAGTTGGTTCCTGTCTTGATCAGCTAAGGTATACAGCCCCTTGCCTCCCCGAGCAATGATAATTTAGGGGCCCTCCGAGTTCAGTCCCAGCTTCTCTTGGTCCTTCTATCGCGTAGCTTGAATCATGCTCTTCAGGACCAAGTTTCCGACTTGGAGTTCTCAAACCTTTACCTTTTTGTGGTGTGCGGCCTGGATCTGCCGTTGGTAGGCTGCAATGCAGATTTGGGCCTGTTGTCAGTTTTTCTCCGAGTGATCCATCAAACGAGTAGGACGTCGTTCCAGTCTTGGACCACTCCCACTCGGAATGTCGGCATGTTGTTGTCGATCGGGATGATTGCCTCTGTTCTGTATGCCAACAAGAATGGGTTTCACTGAGCGGGAAGTGTTTGGTGGTCCTGTAGACCCAGAACACTCCGGGGAGTTTTTTCGCTCATTTGCCCTTAGCTTTGTCCAGACCTTTTTGCAAGTTGTCGAGGATAATGCGGTTGCTTATCTCTGTCTGACCATTACCCTGAGGATAATAGGGAGAGGAGAACTGATATGTGATCTTATACTTAGGGCCTGTTTGTTTCGTTGCAAAACGTAGCAAGTCGTAAGTCGTAAAATGAGAATGGAAAAAGTGAACTGTAGCAGAGAAAATATATTGTGTTTTACGGTATTTGGTTGATAAAGTGAAGTGTAAATGGAAAAGTATATTGTGTTTTACGGTGTTTGGTTGATAAAGTGAAAGTGTAAATGGTAAAGTATATTGTGTTTTACAGTGTTTGGTTGGTAATATAAAAGTGTAAGTGGAAAAGTTGATCACAAAATTAACTGTAGAAGTGATTTAAATATTATAAATACTATTAAATTAAATCTACTATTGCAAATTAAATTATATTAATAAATTTGAGATAAAAAATTAATAATCTTAATATTTTATTTATAACAATAATATTAATAAAATATTAGTATAAATAGTAAAATATTAACTAAATAAATAATATAAAACTTTAAGAAAATCTAAAGAACATTAATAAAATTTTAAGAATACTAATAAAATATAAATATTAAAAAAGCTTACAAAAATAATAAATATAGTTATTATATTATAATATTAAAATACTTGAAAATTATAATAATATAAATTTTATTATAATATTATTGTAATATTATAGAAATATAAAATTAACAAAGTAAAATATAATTATAATTTAATAATAAATTATCATTATAGTATTATTATACTGAATTATTATTACAATATTAACATAATAAAATATTAATATAGTAATAAAATATATTATGATATTAATAAAGTAATTTTTATATTAAAAAATAAATAATTAAATATATAGTAAAGTATAATATTGTTATATTAATAAAATATTAACTCTAAATAAAATAATAAAAAATGGAATAAGTATTAATAAAATAATAAAGTATTAAATAAAATATTAAATAAAAATATTAAATTAAAATATTAAAATATTAAATATTAAAATAATATTAAAAACAATAAAAAATTAAAGATTAAAAATATAAAATAATTAAATAATTAAATAAGAAATTGAACACTATTTAAAATATTAAATATTTAATAATATTAAATTATATATTGAAAATCAAGTAACTGTCAGTGTACTACAAGTGAGAGTTACATGACCACAAAATTAACTGTAGCAAATGCAAGTGGGAAAATATGAGTGTAAAAGTGAGATTTACATGACCACAAATTTAACTGTAGCAACTGCAAGTAGGAAAAGAAGAGTTGCATTTTGCAACTTATTTTTCAGCGAAACAAACAACGAAAAATGTAAAAGAAGTTTTACGACTTGCGTTTTGCGGCGAAACAAACACGCCCTTAGCACAGAAGTTGGCCACTTGCTTGTTGGCAAGGTTCGTCCCGTTGTCAGAAATGATGGTGCGGGAGAGCCCGAAGAGACACTATATTCTGCCATAGAAACTTGACGATCTGTTACCCACTAACTTCTGAGAGCGGTACCGCCTTGACACATTTGGTGAAGTAGTCGATGGCTACCATCAGGAACCGCAACTGAGGTTGTGCTCGGAGAGTGGTCCAACTATGTCCAACCCCCCATTGCATGAAGAGCCAAGACTGTGCAAGGTGTGGAGGTCAGTGCTTGGTCTATTTGACGCTAGAGCGAACCTCTGGCACAGCAAGCACCTCTTCACAGTCCTTGGCGTCATTGAACATCTTGGGCCAATAATATCCTTAGTTGATGACCTTGTGGGCGAGAGAGTGGCCTCCCAAATGGTTCCCATAGTCGCCATCGTAGATTTCATGCATTTCCTTCTGAGTTTCTTCTGATCCAATACATCTTAGATATAAGTCAGAGTGGAGCTTGAAGTAGGATTTCTTATATAGAATGTCCCCGAGGAGCGTGTACCTGGTCGCCAAGTGCTGGAGCTTCCGTGCCTCCGCTTTGTTGTCGGCAAGCGATCCATCTTTCAGAAAGGCGATGATGGGGTCCCTCCATCCTGGTATGGTATCAAGGCATAGGACCCCTCCGATCGGTTGCTGGACGCTCGGGTTATTGATATGTTCGATAGGGATTTCCCGTCAAATTGGAACTCCGTGGCTACCCCCAGGTTGGCAAATGAGTCAGCATGATTATTTTCGGACCTGTGAACCTACTTGAAGTTGCATCGCGGGATTTTGGCCTTCATTCTGAGAATGAGTTGTAAGTATTTCGCCATCCGAGCATCCCTTGCGACAAATTCCCTACTGATTTGGTTTACCACTAGTGAAGAGTCACACCGAACCTCGAGCCATGTGACCCCGGCGTGATGGTCATTCGGAGCCCCGCTAAGACCGCCTTGTACTCGGCTTCGTTGTTGGACGCTAGAAAACTGATGGTAAGGGACTATTCGATGATAGACCCCTCTAGAGTGGATAGGACAATCCCGACAATCCCGATGCCTGCCTCCTTACCATTTAAAGCTCCATCCATGTTCAGGGTCTATCCTTCCATCTGATCGGCTTGCCTTGCGGCTTCCAGGGTGAAGTCAACGATGAAGTCAGCCAAGACCTGGCATTTAATTGATGTTCTTAGCTCGTACCGGAGTCCGTAGGACCTCAGCTCTGATGCCCATTTTAGTATCCTCCTGATTGCCTCAGGGTTCTCCACAATGCTCCTCAAAGGATGCTCTTGAGGATTGTTATGGAAAGGTTTGAAAGTAGTGTTTGAGCTTCCTCGAGATGATGAAGAGAGCAAGCACCAGCTTTTTGAGCCTTTGGTACCTGATTTGTGGTCCGTTCATGGAGTGGCTGACTTAGTACACTGGCTTTTGGATACCTTCATCTTGACGAAACAAGGCTCCGCTCACGGCTGACCCCCCAGACGGAGAGACAAGGCTATAGCATTTCTCCTGAGGAGGGCTTTGACAGCAGGGTGGCGAAGCCAGATACTTCTTCAGTCCTAGGAAGGCTGTCTTGCACTCTTCACTCCACGGATGTTGCTCCCGATTTTCTTTAAGGCTTGGAAGAAGGGTTTACATTTGTCCGTGCATCGACCGATGAATCTGTTGAAGGCTGCGAGATGCCCGTTCAACATCTAGACCTCCTCAAGCAAGTGGATGAATTCATGTTTAGAATTGTAGAAACCTGATCGGGGTCGGCCTCGATGCTCCGTTGAGTCCAGATATCTCAAAAACTTCTCGAAAGCCACCTCGAATGTGCACTTCTCAAGATTGAGCTTCACCTTGTATTATCTTAAGAGATTAATCGTCTAAGTGTTGAAGATGATTTGTGCGTTGTACACTTTTTACCAACATGTCGTCGACGTATCCTCCATAATGCCCCCAATCAGATCCTTGAAGACTTTGTTAACCATTCGTTGGAACATAGCCCCGACGTTCTCTTGAGTCCGAAGGGCGTCACCTTGTAGCACTAGATTTCTCGATCAGTAATGAAGGCCGTCATGTCTTCACCTGGTGGGTGCATCTTGATCTGATTATACCGGGAATAGGCATCCATGAAACTAAAAAGCCAATGGCCCGCCGTCGCCTCTGCCAGCTAATCGATCCTCAGGGGGAGGTAGCTAACCTTCGAGCAAGCCTCATTCATGTTGGTGAAGTCAATGCAAACTTTCCACTTGCCATTCTTCATCTTTATGAGGACAAGATTGGAGAGCCAGTCGGAGTAAAACGTCTTTCGGATGAAGCCAGTCTGAAGTAGGCGGTCAACTTCATTGCTAATGGCACAACTTCTTTCATCGTTCATTCTCCTGGGCTTCTGCTTCACTGGCTTGGCGTTCGCTTTAATGGAGAGCTTGTAACAGATGACCTCAGGATCACGCGAATACGTCTAAATTATCCGCTGTTTGATTAACATCTTCTCATGGGGTTGCATATTTAAACTGACTCGGAGGGTCCGCTATGGGTGATGTGGGTCTACAATGAATGATTCGAGCTTCTTCTCGGTCTTACTAACAGGGTTTCCCAACACGGTGGGTAAGTAGGGGTCTCAACTTTCACCGTACTATGATTGTTATTGGTCAGCAATCCTCTTTTGCTTCTTGTCCATAGAAAATCTTCGTTAGGACCTACTCGGGAGGTTTTTTGCGCCCAGCCGGACCTCTTCCGGGCTACTGCAGCTATTGTCCTGGTCATCGTCTGGTCACCCTTTATGTTGGCCATTCCAGATGGTGTGGAGTACTTCAGAAGTTGATGATGGGTCGACGGGACTGCTCTCATCATATGGATCCATGGCCTCCCAAGGATGGTGTTATAGGGAGGCTTGACATCTAGAATGCAGAACTCTATGACGACGTTATATGGATCTACTCGGATCGAGAGCATACTGTTTCGGGACCGGGAGAGCTTCGCTCCCGTCGAATCCATAGAGAAACGACTGGGTCTGAGGGATGATCATTTTTTGGGCCAGCTCAGGAGTGTCTTCCATTCGATTTAGGGCATACCCGTACAGGATGTTATTACTACTTCCCCCGTTAACCAAGATCTTTGACACTTTGCATCAGTCGATGTGTATTGCCACGATCAAAGTGTCATTATGTGGGATGTGCACGACGTAGGCGTCCTCCGAGAAGAAGACGGGCTTGCCCAGTGGTTAAGGCGAGCGTGTCAATATTACCGGGTAATTGTCCCTCCGAGCCTCATTGACATAGATGGTCCTTTCCTTCGCGGTGGTGCCTTCTATGGGAGAGGTCTCGAAGATAGCGTTTATCCCCTTATATTGGATGAGAGCGGTGCCTTAGTGCTCGTCTCCGAGGGTAGTCCGACGTTGAGGATGAATTCCCAGAGATATCCTTCATTGACCAGATCCTGAAAGTGTCGTCGGAGGGTGTGACAGTCCACTGTGAAGTGGCCCCTCCCATCATGGAAGGCACAATAGTCTCTGGGCCCAGTTCCTTCGGATTCTGTGGGAGCGATCTGCTTAAACGCCTGACTCAAGGGCTGGTCTTTGATGGCGTTGAAGATAAGGTCTATAGGTATCCTGAATGGAACGAAGTCGAGCTCTGCTTCACTTTCCTTATCGGATTCGAGCGCACGCCTGGGTGGTTTTAAACGTTAGCGGAGTTGTGAGTCGAATTCTTCCTTGAGGGGGACTGTGACTTCGGCTTCTTGACCTCAGGCTCTTACTTAGAGGCCAACTGCTCGCCTCTTCAATCTGCATGTACTTATGTGCTCAGACAAGAATGTACATCATCTTGGTGACATCGTTCTTCACCAGGTGACTATAGAATGAGTGGTTGACTTACAACCTACTGATGAACGTTGCGGCGGCAACGTTTTCATTGCAATTTTACACTAGCGCCATTTGGTTCTGAAAGTAGCTGACGTAGTTTTTCAGACTCTCCCTTGGTTTCATTTTCACCATGAAGAGATGGTTATTATTCTTCTGGAACTCTCTCCGGAAAGAGAACTGGTTGTAGAAGATGTCAGTTACATCTTCAAAGCTTCAGAAAGGAGTTATTTGGAAGTGAGTAGAACCAATGACAAGCGGCTCCCTTAAGGCTGGAAGGGAACGCCCGACAGAAAAGTAGGTCGTTGTGAACGTAGACCATCATCTTGTCCTGAAACTAGCGAAGATGCTGGAGAGGGTTAGAGGTTCCCAAGGAGTGGTCGAATGTAGGCATCACAAACTTCTTCAGAAAATGGGGCGTGGTGATTTCCTCCGACAATGGTGAGTCGAAGGGTCTCAGCTCGCTGTGCTCCATTCCTTTCGAAAACTGTTGGCACGTTTGGTTGAGCCACTCTGAACTAGATCCGCGATATCTTCTACGTGAGAGAACTTCAGAGCTCGGGGACGTCCTGAGTCCTCGGAGCGCTCGCCATCGTCGGGGTCTCCGACCGGTCGCGCTTTGAGTTGCCGATGGAATGTGCGGATTCTCGATCACGAGTTGGTGATGGGGGTCCGAGTTCTTTGACGGTACGGGAGGGCTGCGACTTCCGCAGTGTATCGACTTATTTGAGTAGTCGAGTATGGATACGAGCTGTTGCGTCTTTTTCAAGAGTAGTCGTCTCGTGGAACCGAATCATCTCGGCTTGTTGATTCTCATCTGCTTCTTCAGGTTGAAGAGTATCTGGTGGAGTTGCTCTCTGGTGTACTAGAGCTTAGGTTCAACAACCAGCGCCCTCCGTGGTGTGGCAGAGGAAGAGTAGGAATCTTCATCGTCACGGATATGGACATCGGATAGGTTGGTTTGACGATTTGCATGCTCGGGGACTTTAATGGCTTTCCCCTTTCCTTTTGGAGCAGTAGGGACAACGGCTATAGCCTGGGTGGCGTTTTTCCTTAGTGGAGCCATATAAGTAGTGCGAGGTTGTTTTGAGACGAAGTATTGGATGGGGAGAACTTAAGAGTGTGGACTCGAAACTCTCAACGAAAGCACCAAATGCACTGAGTAATTCCTAGGGAATTAGTCCACGCACCAGATTCGTAGAGATAGGAAAAGCAAATCACAGAAAATCCACCGCAAACCCAGAGAATTACGTGAAAAACCTAAATGGGAAAGAAAACCATGAAGAGATAAATTTCACTATGATAATGACGATTACAAGAGGGGTTTCTCTGGTGTGCTAGGGTTTCTCGTTTAATTAGTTGGTCGATTGATCGATCTCCTTTCACGTAGGAAGGGGTCAGTTATTTATACATGTGGTACCGATTGGAGAATACTACAGAGTCCAGCTCTGTTTAAATATTAAGGTTTCTTATCTCAGAGGTGGCTAGAGCTGAATGTCCTACTTTTGAATAGGATGAATGAGAGTTCTCCATCTGGTAGTCTATGCCCAGCTGTAGATACAGATAATCTGTTCCCGAGCCGTAACTGTCAAATTTAACTAGAGATTTGGCTTAGAGATAAGAGATTCTCATAACCCAATCTATCTCCTCTTTCTAACTACCTGATCCGCTTAGAGTTTGAATTGATCGAAGACTCTTGCAAGAAAGTTTTGGAAGCGGACACGTGTCACACACCTGTTTGAGGCTGGATGGACACGTATCCCGATCACAGGTGGTCGGAAACTGATCACTACAACAACTAAAATAACAGTCCTAATCAAAATAAAATTTACAACTCCAAATTTTAAAAACTAAAAATTCCCAATCACAATGGGATTACAAGTACCAAAAGGAAACCAAAAATAAAGAAATTCAAAATAAAAAACTAGAAAATACAATTCTAAGCTACTAAAAATATGGAACAAGGCATCGTCTCCATTGGTGGTACATGTGCCATACACGTGGCTTGATGTCTGCATCACTCTCTATGTTCGAGAGAACTCGACTCCGTCGAGTTAGAAGTGGAAGTGCTTTCATACTGCTTCAAAATTTCATGATTAATTTTCGGCAGTACACTTTGGTCTAACCATGTATCATCAATTGTACTTGATAGGGACATCTAGTAGGATTTGTTTGATTTAGTTGTTGACTTATCTTATGATAGTTTGTTTTATTTGGTTATGATTGTTGGTTGGTTTTACCCACATTACTTGTGGTGGGAGTTATCTTCTTTTGTAGGCTTATATAAGGCTGAGACTATCATTGTTTTGTTCAGTTAATGATTGATTATAAAAATTGTTGTTTGAGCATTTTGAGTAGCCTGCGTGCTTCGGATGAGATGCCCAAGGGAGAGATTCTCAAACCCTATCTTGGAAGTTAAACCCTACGTTGAAATTTCCTAGAGTTCATCTCTATCATCTTGATGATGGGGACATCTAGTAAGATTTGTTTGATTTAATTGTTGGCTTATCTTATCTTATTGCAGTTTGTTTTATTTGGTTATTATTATTGGTTAGTTTTATCCCACATCGGTTATGGTGGGAGTTCATCTTTTTTTGTAAGTCTATAAAAGGCTGAAACTATCATTGTTTTGTTCAGTTAATGATTGATTATAAAAATTATCGTTTGAGCATTTTGGGTAGCCTGTGCGCTTCGGGTAAAATGCCTAAGGGAGAGATTCCCAAACCCTATACTGGGAGATAAACCCTAAGTTGAGATTTTCTAGGATTTGTCTCCTATCATCTTGGTATCAAAGCTAAATCCTGTTGTTTTTCACTTATTCCACAAAATCCTAGTTTTTACAAAATCCTTTTTCCTCCACCAAAACTTTCACAAATACAAAAACCCTAGTTCTTAAAAATCAAAAAAGAAAAGGAAAAAACCCCATACCAGAAAAAAAAACTACAGTCCAATTACTGTTTCGTGAACAGTAATCACCCGATGACTGTTCACGTGAGCACTAATCACTCCCTGATTACTGTTCATCTCCCCCAAACCCAAAACTCGCCCGTTCGGAGTTCGTTTCGAGCTCTGTTCGGAGTGTTAGGTTCGTGATAGAGCCCCGGAGCTACTGGAGAGATTATCGCAGCATTCCAGCAGCAGAGGCGACCTCCACAATCCCTGCTTGGTGCCGCTAAAATTCCTGCAGTACTCCAACAGTGTTTCGAAACCCATTTCGAGTCTGATTTGGGCTCAGTTCGAGCCTTTGAGATTCTTAGGTAATTTCTGAGCTTATGCACTGAAATTTTCCTTATGGGCTTTTATTTTTATGGTCAATACAATCATACTAATGGTGATCCAAATGAAGCGGAACAGAAAATGTATGCGGTTGTCCCGACTTTTCGGGGGTTTTATGACCATTATAGTTATGAAAACTGGGAGAGCAATTTAGAAACTTTTTTCAATTATTTTCTCTGACATGAGTAAAAGTGCCTTTATGCCCTAATGAAGTTGGTAGGAAAGTCATATTATTGGGTAGAGAACAATCATAAGTTATGTCGATATTGGTTTCTCTTGCAAGACTTTCTTCGCGCTCGTTATACTCCACCAATTTATTCATCTGAGTCAGACTGTAAAGGGCCCAGTGTTGGGCAACAACCCGAGAGCCGGTCAATCACGGATCTCTGCACTAAGTTTAGGGTGGCCCTAGAAAAACTTGTAGCAAGCCAGGTTACAAAGTGGAACAGATCCAAAGGCTTCAACCCTTGTTGAGCCAGACGTTCTTGAAGAACCAGGCTCAGAAGTTGTTGCTGAATTAGAACCCAAGCCAGAACCAAATAATACAGCTAAACCAGAGCAGAGCTAATAGTTGTTGATGAGTTCGAACCAGACTCAGAGATAGAAGAGCCTCTTGTAGAGAATTCAGCAGATCTCTCAGCGGAGCTTACCAAGGAACTAATGACATCCACGCCAGCTATGAGGGTTCCAGTGTCCCCGAGATTGCCTGATTCGTACGATTCTTTGCAGATCTTCCAACATGAGACAGAGTTACAGAAGGTCAATCTATTCATAGTACAAGTACAGTTGATTCAGTTCTCATCCGGGAGGATGTACCTCTGTTTGTTATCTGCGCATTGCTTGAGTTGTCATCTTTTATAGCATATCTGTCACAGAAGTCAGTCGCACCCCCACCGCCTTGGTTCAGCCTTGATGCACATTGGTTGGGTCCAGGCCACCACCATGGCCTGATTGAGAGCCAAGATCTGCACTTGACAGGGTCGAGTTTCCCCAACTCCGGGGGGGAATGATGGGGACATTTAGTAAGATTTGTTTGATGTAGTTGTTGACTTATCTTATCTTTTTATAATTTGTTTTATTTGATTATTATTGTTAATTAGTTTTATCCTACATCCATTGTGGTGCGAGTTATCTTTTTTTGTAGGCTTATATGAGGCTGAGCTACCATTGTTTTCTTCAGTAAATGATTGATTATAAAATTATCGTTTAAGCATTTTGAGTAGCATGTGTGCTTCGGATGAGGTACCCAAGGAAGAGATTCTCAAACCCTATCTTGGAAGATAAACCCTAGGTTGAGATTTCCTAGGGTTTGTCCCCCATTAATACTTTTCTTATCAAACAAATTAGATATTTTTGAATCCCACCATCTAAAGTGGTGATAATTTTATCATCTAAGAATTTATCTACTTGACATGTTGTATAGGATAAGGCCACTCATAAGGTCACACATACAGCCTACATCGAGTCCTCACCCTGACGGTTAAGGCCTACACAGACACTCTCCTGAAAGACGGAAGCGCTCCTGACGGTCACTCATACAGCCTATATCAGGTACTCACCCTGACGACTAAGCATGATTTAAAGTCACGATCTCGGCCGCCGACTCAACGGGTACTGAGACGAGTCAGTCACAGTGTCTCGGATTGGTTTCGGGCGACACGCGCAAAACGCTGCAAAGAAAGCTAAAAAATTCTGAAAAATCACGTTAAATCTTAAATAATCTAGACACCAATATTCATGTATCACATTTTCAAAACATATCACCTAGCACACTAACATAAAGCGAAAGCATAAATATGCACGTCTTTGGTAGAAACATATCAATATACATACATAATATCGTAAATTACACAAAAATCATGAATACTGCTAATGTAGTCATTTACACATTGAATTGCGATGAGGCACAAAATCATCATTATCATCATTCCCGCGATAAACCATGTATATAATTTCCATAAGGATAACAGTAAGTTGTTGGTAAGATCTGGTAGGCTGAGATGATTGGCTGAAAGATCCAGCATCAGAATAATATGGCAGTGGGAGTTGCACAATATCAGTTCCATTGTAATAATATCCAAAACCTCAATATTCAGCGCTGCTACTAGGATATTCACCAGTGCAAGAATAATCAGTACTAGAATATTCACCATGATCGTTATGTCTCTGTCGAGCACGATCATCATATCCCACACCATAATGTTAGTCTGATGTCAAACCGGCCCCGACAAATGACCTTCAACTATGATAACCCTGTGCATAGTTATCATATCCACTCGAATAATCATCGCTAAAACTAATATCAAACAACTGATCCAAATGCCTACGCTGTTGCGAAATCCCTGGTCGGCCCTTCATGATCTGCATCTTATGTGACATAATAATCTGAATCTCATGTCATTGCACCACCTCGTACGATGTTACAATAACATATTTATTGAATTAATATTAATTTAACATTAAAAGATTAAAATTACACTAAATTAAATTTACAGTAAATTAAAATATTTCTAATGAATTAACATTAAAAATATTAAATTAATATTAATGTTAAACTAACTAGATTAAATTTACACTAAATTAAATTAAAATATATCTACTGAATTTAAATTAAATTAACTTTATATTAAATTAATTAAATTAACTAAATTAAATTAATTGGGTGATAGAAAGATCAGGATAAGAGAGAGACAGAGAGGGAGAGAGAATGAAAGCAGGAGACAGAGAGAATGGGAGGGAAGAGAGAAACAGAGACAGAGAGGGGGAGAGACTGAGAGAGAGAGAGAGCGGAAGAGAGGGAGGGGAAAGAGAGAAACAGAGACAGAGAGAGGGAGAGATAAAGAGTGAATATGAGTGGGGGAGAGAGGAGGGAGGGAGAGAGAGTTACTTGGGGCTCGTCGATGTTATCAGTAGTCTCGTCGTCTCGCCACCCGGGTCCAGATCTGGATCTGAGAAGGTGAGGTAAGTTTTTTCTTTCTTTATTTTTTCCTTTATAACCCGATTATCGCGTGTGAGACAACGAATCGTCTCAGCTGTCGAATCGGTTGACTCGCAATTCGACTCGACGTGACTCAGTCAAATCAGCCGAGTCAATCCGAGTTGTTTCGCGACTCGGCCTATTCGGTCGAGTCGACTCTGAGTCAGTTCCGAATTGGTCAAAAGTGAGATGGCTCTGTCAAATCGGGTCTTGGACTTGTCTCGCCACCCGCCGAGTCGGATACAACTTGGCTGAGTCATATCCATCTCGATCGATTTTTCGATCCGTGTGACTAAGGCCGCGCTCCTGATGGTCACTCAAGAGCCTATATCGAGTTCTCACCCGACGGCTAACTCATACGCCTATATCGGGTGCTCACCCTGACGGCTAAGGCCTACACGGAGGCTCTCCTGAAAGACGAAAGTGCTCTTGACGGTCACTATTACAGCATATATCGGGTCCTCACCCATACGGCTAACGCCTACACAGAGGCTCTCCTGAAAGACGAGCGCTCCTAACGATCACTCATTCAGTCTATATCGGGTCCTCACCCTAAGGCCTACACGGAGGCTCTCCTGAAAGATGGAAGCGTTCTTGACGGTCACTTATACAGCCTATATCGGGTCCTCATCCTGACAGCTAAGGCATGCACGGAAGCTGTCCTGAAAGATAGAAGCGCTCCTGACGGTCACTCACACAGCTTATATCGGGTCTTCACCCTGACGGCTAAGGCCTACATGGAAGCTCTGTTGAAAAATGAAAGCGCTCATGACGGTCACTCATACAGGCTATATCAGGTTCTCACTTTGACGGCTAACTTTTACAGCCTATATTAGGTCCTTACCCTGACGGCTAAGACCTGTACGGAGGCTCTCCTGAAAGACGAAAATGCTCCTGATGGTCACTCCAACAGCCTATATCAGGTCCTCACTCTGACGACTAAGCCTTCACAGAGACTCTCCTAAAAGATGAAAGTCCTGATGATGGCTCCTACAGCATATATCGGGTCCTCACCCTGACAGCTAAAATCTACACAGAGGCTCTCCTGAAAGACGAAAAGGCACCCCAACTGCTCTCCCTCAAGTGCTCTCCACCTGTTCACCCACAAAGCACAAGACACTCTGACTACTCAGTGAAAAGTCATGCCAGAAGACGGGATTAGTCTGCTCCCCTCCTCGCTCGATGACTCCAAGAAAGAAGCAGAGAGGGGGCATATGTGATGATCAGATTTTGACCCTCATCAAAATCACGACACGTGTCCTACAGCCTGGAGACATCGCTTCTCGCCAGCGGGTTCAGCTCACATACAAGCCTAACCTGAGCCCAAAAAGAAAGCCTCGGGCCTCGTTCTGAGCCCACATCCGGTCAGACATTACTTACCTGAATCCACTACTTAACCTGAGCTGTGCAACTCTCCAGGGACTCCAATGATTATTACAAGGCTCCTTTCTAGAGCTACCCAAGGCTCCGACACGAAGACCCCTCTAAAGTCTGCTACTCCTGTGCTACTTATAGTTGGATGGCATGATCCCCGCGATTCACAGATTCAGTTATGCTGCCAGATCATCCTCATGTTCTAAACGTTATAACGCTCTTACTTCAATGTGGGCTGTTATAGACAGCGGCGGACATCTCTGCATGATAATCCCTATAATCAAGCGGTATGATATGGGCGATTACAAGAAAGCTACAATGTGCCGACCGTGCAG
Organism: Agave tequilana; assembly: GCA_038442645.1. NCBI lineage: Eukaryota > Viridiplantae > Streptophyta > Magnoliopsida > Asparagales > Asparagaceae > Agave > Agave tequilana. The sequence continues at coordinate 245,237 of JAVJIF010004782.1, forward strand.
TTGCTGAGATCTGAAATACCCGAGCGTTAACAGCTAGTAAGGTATTTATAAAGCTTCTTCTCCATCGAGAAGGGGTTCACTTCTGATTACCACTGAAAACACCACACAAGTATTCTCTACTTTCCTCAAACAAAGATACTTATTCTCACACCCAAGGGTCTTCGGCCGACACCGCACCGGTGTTCTCTCTTAACCTGAAAGATGTTCTTTCCTTTTTGTGCTTTTGTTAAAATGAATCGAGAGCGTCTAATCGTTTATGGTGGAAAATCCCCACCACACAAACCCTAAACGAATTTGGATCCTTTTCCTCTCCTCTTCGATATAATGTGCTATTATAATTTTTCTTTCTTCACAATATTATTAGTATCAAGAAATCAAGAAAGAGAAGAAAAAAGGAAAATGAGGAGAAGCAAGTGCTCCTCCGATTGAGAGGGAGTTGGCCCTTTCTCTAAGAAGAATAAACTAGTTGTCCGTTGATCGCAACCAAAATCTAGGTAAGCCTCTTTCTAGATATGTTGTTTAAGATCATGCAATTAAACTAAAAAAGAGTATAGATAGAAGTGATGGATCAAAAGATTTGAAATGAAATCAATCTTTTCTAATATAATAGATTGAAAACCATGTGTATTCCATGCATTAGCATAAATTCGAATTACAGCCGAGTGCAAGACAATTATCAAATGGGTTTTCTGATCAAAAAACCATTATGCTAATATTAACAAGAATAGAAGTTTATTGGTGTTTATAGAAACTTCGTTGAAAGGAAGATACTTCTTGATTTACTAGAAAATCTCATCTTAAACTTTCTTCCCCTAACATAAGCATGCTTGAAAAGACCTCCCCTTAGTTTTCTAAAGTATATTTCACGTGTACCTTAATAGAAAAGCTGCTGCTATGTCGAGTACATACCAGATACACTAATACTTCTATACTCGGTTGATACTCTTGAATACACCCTTTGACGTAGCTAAAGTTGACGATGCATCATAAGTGTATCAAATCCACAAGAAAGCCAACTTAACACTCAAGTGATAGGCTCACTATCCAATTTGCTTTGTGGACGCTTTCATGTTATTTGCCTCTATGTAACCAAACAAACAATGATGTCTTGTAGTGCACCACATACCGTCTAAAATACTTCAATAGAATCAATACTTGGTGGATATGTGTTGCTTTGATGTTTCTAAAGTTTATGAGGTATCCTAGACTAATCAAATCCTTACCAGAAGCTATGAAAGATAAAATGATAGTTGATACTTACCGGATGGCACTCATTATTCAATTTGATTTGTCGATGCTTTCATACGACACAATGGTGTCTTCACTGATAGTGCATCATAAATTGTGTTGTAAGCATCATATTCTAAGTTATAAGAAAATCAACTTGTGGGATGCTAATTGGTTATTTGCAATCTTGATTTTGTTTTCTAAAATTCACATGCAATACACTATACAACTCTTGTTATTAGTTCTTACATTTTATTCACATGTTTTGTAGTCCCTTGGATGTTTAAGAATATCCGGATAATAATACTCTATAGTAAAATATACTTATTGACAATGTTTCTGTTGTGTTAGCCTAATTTTTAAAGATTGTCTAATTCTCATGTCCCTAATGTTGCAACTTAGATTTCTCACTCTTATAGATTATCCAAATACTATAAACTTACGTTGGTGTCAAGCTCTCATAGACGATACCTTCTACAATCTTGTGACAATAACAAACTATCATCGTATGGGAAAAACTATAAGAATCATACTTAAGTCGTTCTTAAATGACATAAAATGTTAATCATCTTACAAAAATATGTAGTTTTTTTACGGTAATATCATTGCATTTTTCATGTACCTATGTTAATTCATCATCCATTTCCACAGATACCATGCATTCTCGCATGCACTTCACCATCTTTTGTAACTTCTAGATATCTGCCTACATTTATGTTCTCTTCTTAGCATTCCTTTAATTGGTTCATCAAATGCTCCTATAACTCCCTTTCAATATTTCTTTTAACCCATACCCAATAAAACACTAACCCCGCTTTGGGTGCATATGCACTAACAATAGTGTTTTATTGGTAAGTATCTTAGCCAGTATCCATGTAAGTTTTTTTGTTGATATAGCCAAAGTTTATATCTTGTGATTTTCAATATCCATATACCTCTCGCTTATCCATTTTGTTTCTTGCAAGAAACCATATTATTCCTCTAAAAAACATGTGTACCAATTTCATCCCTTGTATTGTTCAGATGCTCCAAGTAGCTATTGCACTGTTATTTTAGAGACTAGCCATCTAGTTAAACCACATCACGCGTGGTTGCGCGGTGGGGGTGATCAAATGGGGCAACTCTTATGCATCGGTCTACAAGGAACAACTGGTTTTGCTTTCTTAACATCACTAAGACGAAACTAATGCAAAACATAACAATAAAAGACAGCTCTACAAGTGTATTCTTATTCTGTAAGGGCTCACTTCATAGAAAAGTGGTTAAGTATATTGGAGTCGAGTTAGGAAAAGTAACCCTCCTCTTTGCCAACTTTGAACCTACGAAGAAACACTAAGATGTAAGCATACCTAGGCCTAGTAAATCAAACTATCCAGACTATTATATTTTGGTTGCTTTCGAGTGCAATGATCTTGATGGTTCGATTAAATTAAGACCCTAGTCGAGATGGTGCAACTTGGATCTATTCAAGACCATGTATGAGGATTCTTGCCTTCCTAGTATATATCATAAAGTATTAACCAACTACAAAAATAAAATTCAACCTTCTACTTGTTCCTATATTGTTCTTTTATAGTGGTTGATGTTAATTGTAAACCTTTAGCAAACCTAGCAATTATATGAATCAAATTTGTCCAAAAAATAAAAAAAGCATTAATAAAGAATTCACAGGGCCATCACGTGTAGTGTTCTAAATATCCCCGATATAACCCCGATATTGCGCCGATATTGCGTTTACGACACCTAGCTGCAATGATTTGGCACATCCAAACCGATATAGCGTTTTTCACCCAAAATTGCCGATAAATAGGCATGGACCCGATATATCGGCCGCAATTTCGGCGATTTTGGATCCGATATAGCGTTTTGCACCCAATTTCTAGGTAGGTATTTGGGTAACTCGAGCAATGTGACAATATGGCATTTGTGAAGATTCTACACTTGGATAGTGATTATGAATTCATAGGCTTAATGCAAGTTATCGAGTTAAGTATATCTTAAACATATAAGAATGATGTTTTATATAGCTTTATATAATTTATGCATATATTGTCTTATTGAGATGCGATTTAAGATAAGAATATATGTATATTTACAGTCCGATTTTGACATCCTATTTTTGAAAATATCCCCGATATAGCCTTGATATATTCCCATCCCTGATAAATTTTCCCGGCCGATGCGGTCGCTGTGGCCGCCATTTAGAACGCTGATCACGTGGGGCTACTATTATTCATCCGTTTACAAGGAACACCACTCCTTGCTTTGCTTAATATCATTAAGATGAAACTAATGCAAAATATAACAATAATGGATGCATGTACAAGTATTCTTATTTATAGGGTTTCATTTCATTAAAAAGCAAGTGGGAGGGGCTTTATCATAAGTTCGGTTTGGCTTATGTATATAATGGGTTTCTCTAATGATTTATGGCAGTTTTGGAGGAGTGAAGATGAATGGGAATGGAAAGGTGCAATGTGATAGCCTTAGGATATTTATTATGCTGACAGACAACTAGGTATTAGGAAGTATCTTAACGGAGATGTCATAAAACAGAGAAGATATCACAAAAGAATGACGCCCCCAAAAAAAAAATAAGAAGAAAGGTGATTCATTTCAACTTTTAAGTTACAATACAATAGTTATTGCTTGCACCACGATCACTTTGCTTAAAGACACAAAATACTCTAGGTTACCAAAAAGCACTTAAACTAAAAGAAGAAATTCATATGAAAGAGACATGAAAATGCCAAAGAGACATAAAAATCTCCACAATAAGTTGAACCCTGGGTTGATCCCAGTATCACTAAATATTCCAAAAGTTCCACTGAGAATAAGCATCTGTAATGAGAAGAAAAAAACTTAGAAGCACCCTTTTAGCAGGTTGTGCTCTGGACTTTCAAGCATCCTTCACAGCCATCTATTCTAAAAGCAATCCATGCATACCTGAACTTTTTTGGCTTTCCTTCATTTCTCTTAAGTTAAACACTTAGCCAAAATATTAAACTGAGGTCCATTTTCCTTATCATTTCACTGTGGTTATTTAAACTTCAAAAGGTAGCCTAAATGCAGTTCACAGAAATCTAGTCTAGATCTCTCTTAACCCCAAATGACACTAAGAAAAGATAAGTGCTCCCCTTTCTCTTCTCCTTCTCTTCTCCTACCTCCGCCCCCGTTTCATCAGAACCCAACACTTCCCCTTCTCCTCACGTGCATCTTGTCGGGAGAAAAATGTATCAAAAAGACCAAATGTTTCAACCCTTTCTTCAACAAATACTCTCAAGAAATAATCAACCATCACTTATACTGAAATATATAACCAATTTGCTTTCCAAATTTCAAAATGGCAGGGTTTGTCTTCTCCACATCAAAATCATAATCCTCCCAGACTCCCGACCTCTATCATGCCCTGTAATCAAAGTCTCAAACAGGGATTTTGAAGCCCCAATTCCCAAATGGACAGCGCTTTCTATTGCATAAGACGAACAAGTCTACGCTATAATTGGATCAAACATTCGAACAGATTAAGGCAGAAAAAAACATCGAATCATCTGTGCAATAAATTTGAAATCGACGAGATGTGAATATGAAGGGGAAGGGGAAGAGAGAGGAGGACCTGTTGAGAGATGGCTTGTTGGGCGAGCATGTAATCCTTGTACAGATAATAGAAACCGCCCACCGATGCGGCGGCCGCGCCGGCGAAGAAGGACGACAATCTCACCCTGAACATGAAACCCATCGCCGCTCTCTCCTCCTCCTCCTCCGCCTCCTCCTCCGACGGTGCTGCTCACTTTTTGACCCCCTTAAATTTGACGGCCAGATGTCCGATCCCCACCCCTCGCCCTCTCGAACCACTTGCGACACGAGCATCGGACCAGGGAGAGGGTATTTGTAATTATTGGTCCTGTCTAAATGGTTAGTGGGCCCAGGCTGCAGTCTCATTGGACTTGGGCTGGGAAGCGAATTCTGAGGTGTGATTGGGTTGGGCCACAGCCTGAGACGACTGGCGCTCCATATCACGGTGCTGCAATTTCTTTCTTGTTCAAGGCCCTGTTTGTTTGCTTTGAATGCGGGTGGAAACTCCCTTCTTTTTTTTTTTTTTTTTTTTCTTAGAAATGTATATCTCACGAGTTTTTTCAGTGCTCCACTCTGTTTGTTTGTTATGAACACTGATAAAAAAAAAAAAAAGTGTGCGTGAGCCTCATGCTTTCAACTCAGTTTTTTACAGTTACAATATTGCGGCAGAATTCCGAACTCAAAGCTCGAAAATATCAGAAAACTGTTCAAGTAGAGCCCACACACTTTTCCTTCATTTGATTTCCAACAACCAAACAGGACCTAAAGAAGAGTTTATGTCGATCAAGCGAGGTTGACGATATAAGGTTGCTGTAACTTTTGCCAGCATGTGCCCTAGCCCCTTCAGCTCTAGCCTCTAGGCCACCTGCCTAGTGAGAAGGATAATGAAGATTGTATCATGATTTTGGACTGAAGTGAAATCAAATGTATCGGCATTGAATTGGGCCAGCCGATGGCCTGAATTAAGCTTTGTGACAACTGAACCATATCTCGTGAAAAAAGTCTTCTCTTTTAATGACTAGATTAATACTTTTCTTTATTTCTTTCACAGAAGCTTTAGGTAAAAAAAACATTTTTAATGAAGAGGCATACAATTAGGGGTGCAAATGGGTCGTGTTCGGGTCGGATCCGTGCCATATCCAAACACGAACCCGATTAGGAATTCGGGTTCGGACTTGACTTCGGGTCTGAATCTCTTACTTCTTATCGGGTTCGGTTCGGATTCGGATTTTAAATAGGTGTATTAAAATTGTAATGAGAGTTTTTTTTAAAGTGTATTTCAATTTTATTAGACGCAAAATGAAAATTTATATACTTTGCTTTTATAACAATATGATCAAGTTCTCATTTTTATAATTTTATTAATTTAAATATAGTGAAATGTATGATGATAAGTATCATTTTTTAACATTTACTCTCTTTTCGGGTTTGTTACCGGGTTTCGGGTTTGAAATAGTAATACCCGAACCCGACCCGATAAGAATTTCGGGTCTAGCTTTTAGATCCAAACCCGACCCATTTGTAAAAAATCGGATCGGGTTATCGAGTTTTCGGGTACAATTTACAGTCCTACATACAATGGTCTTTAAGACATCCAAGATTGAATCATTTATATTGCTACTATGATAAGTTTGAAAGGTAGCTAGTCTTGCAGTGTGATTAGACGGGCAAGCGCAAACAAAGTTGAAGCATGGCTCTTAAGAGCGATGGTGCCGGGCACGCGCCAAACGGGCACAAACAGACACATGCTCAAGGGCAGTTTTACGATGATTACTTGAGCAAAATTTCGAGGGTGGACTAGAATTTTAGAGGGATGACTCCAGTATCATAATACTGCAATCTGGGACATTGTGTTGTTATTGATCAGTCCATAAACATATGATACATGATTAAATAAACATAACTGAGTCCGATTCTGAGATAGTCACAAGTTTTTTTATTGTGACTATTGGTCTTGGATTCGAGCCTTATGTAGGGTCTGTTCGGTTATTGTAGTTGGCTGTAATTCGTAAGTCGTAATTGATAGTCTTTTATAGTTGTAAATGAGTTACATGCATGTAAATTTTACAGTGTTTGGTTGGTAATATAAAGTTGTAAGTGGGAAAGTGTATTGTGTTTTATGGTGTTTGGTTAACGTAATGTGTAAGTCGTAAGTGAAAAAGTTGACCACAAAATTAACTATTTGGTGATTTAAAATTTTTAACATTGCAAATAAATACTAAAAATGCTAAATATTAAAAAATAATATTAACATAAAAATAATACAAATTTGCATGACCATAAACTTGACTGTACGTGAGCTGTAAGTCAGTGGTAATTGAGTTGCAAGTGAGTGATAATTAAGTTGCGTAAGTTTTTTACGAATTACAGTGCAAACAAACGTCGTAATTGTAATGGGTTGTAAGTCATTTACGAATTATGGCCTTTTACACAGCCTCGTAGTCCTTCCCACTTGCGGTGATCCTTTTTGTCGTTCTTACATAATCCCGTGGTGTGGCTCTCTGACATGCCTCCTTCAGTGGTTACTTGCAGATGACACCACTATTATAGGAGAAGCTACTGACGACAATCTTGGCAACCTCTTCAACATCCTTAACACCCAATGGTGGACGCAGGTGGGCGTGAGTGTGGGCAGCCGCCCTCACTGAAATTTTATTAAATTAACAAGATGTAGTCGGGATTTGATCCAAAAGAGAGGTAAATTTTAGGGGATTTCAGCATGATGATAACCCCAAATAGAAACCAACTTCCAGAAAGCTCCAATCTCCTAAAATATTTGATAATTTCAACTTCAATCTTTTCAATTGCACACCTTCTCGAAGACCCATCAAGTCCACTTCCTTCCATTATGTCTCTTGTGAATCACGATCTCGATCCCCCTCTCTCCCCTCCTCTCTCTCTCACGGAAACCCTAAATTCTCTGTATTTGACGATCGATTTGCTCAAGTTTGATCGCCGATGGGCGGTGATGCTGTTGGAGCTGCATTGATCTCCTCGCGTGATTGGATAAGTACTTTTTTCATTATTATTTGAGAAATTATTTCTTTTTTCTTTTTCCAATCATATGAATTCATTCTTTTTCTTTCTCCAATCATATGAATTCAATCTTTTCTTTTTCTTTTTTCACCTCTAATATATAGATTTTATGCTTTAACTTCAATTTAAATGTTTGACATATTCTTTTAACATGCTTTTGGTAGAAATGCTTGATCAATTTTTGATTAATTAAGGTTAATTTATTAGTTAATGTTCACATTCTTGGTTAATTTATGAGTATGGCATTTCAACTGTAATTCTTAAAAAAAAATTATTTTTGTCAATTGAGTTAATAAATAATAACAAGTATACAGGACTGATTTTTCTATATTATGTTTTGAAAAACTTGTAAAAATCCTGGGCTTGTGGATTGTTTCCACCCCCACTGAGTAAAAATCCTTCGTACGGCTCTACATCCACCGGCGTGCATCTAGCCAAAAAATTAATGTGAGAAAGTCGAATGTATGCTACAATGTTGACTGTGCCTTTAGCATTTTTGTCTAGAGCTAGACATCTTTTCCAATCGGCCCCCCTACAAGAGGATTTTGTATATTTAGGCACACTAATCTCAGTGAGGAAACCCACGTTGCAGCATCTTTCCCCGATCCTTCAAAAACTTGAAGGTCATCTCTCTTTGGTAGTTTCCAAAACTGTCATGGCTGGGAGGCAACCTCTATCAGCCTCAACGTTGATAGCAATCCCAACCCATATTTTTCGTACATCGTATTTCCCGATCAAGTTTTTGCAACTCCTGGAACAACGCTGCAGACAGTTCCTCTTGGACAAACTGCCAAGGCGTCAGATTTATCCTATTAGTTGGGATATTCTCACTTTACCACAAACAAGGGGAGGCTAGCCATCAGGCGACTTTGAGAATATGCCCAAGGTCCTTATCGGCAAACAAGCAACCAAACTCCTATTAACTCCATTGGAGACTTACTGTGGAGATTTTCCCATTCGATTGATCGAACGACCAACATCGTACCATAGTGTAACCCCCAGCCTTAGATGTGCATATCGCAGTATTAGTACTCGATATGGCATATTATCTGATTGACCTTCCTAGAAGTCACTTTGAACCGGTTTCAGCTCCAGATATTTTTTTCTAATATTTTAGATTTTTCAAAATTTTCTAGATTTTTTCTGATTTATTTTGGAAAATTTTCGAATTCGGTGTTAACGATACGGATAATCAACTCAATGATTTTTAATTTACAAACGGAGATGAATTCAAAAATCCACCATATTATTTTTTAAGATCATATTTTCTATTTTAGCATATTTTTGGAGATTTTTCTGAATTAGTCAAAAAATCTGGCCAATCCGGTGTCGACCGGTATCACCGATCGAATCTGGGATTTTTAACTTGCAAACTTAGCTGAGTTTATTGAATCCGATTTCACATTGGTCCTTAGGGTAATATTATCCATTTTATAGAATTTTTTAGAGCCATTACGGACTAGTCAAATTTTAATCCAATTAAATAAATTAATTAATTGTTTTCTTCTTTTCTTCTCTTCCGATCTATTTCTTTCTTCCCTTCTTGGATTCTTCCCCACCAACCTATCTCACCCATTGCCTTAATCCACTGCCTTTCCCTCCTCTATTAGACCCTCTCTCTGGTTCTCAGTCTATCTTCTCCCAACACTCTTTCTCACACACACCCTCAGTTTCTTACTATATTGCTCTCTACATCTCTCTCTCTCTCTCATACTTTCTTCTCTCTCTTCAACTCACACATCTCTCCCTCTATCTATGCCCATCATCGACCACAGCCGCGGCAGGTTGCTTTTGCATCTGGTCCAGCTAGGCCACCCAACACCAACCCCTTCTCCTCTTTTCTCTCTCTATCCTTTTCTCTTCTCTCTTCTCTCTTCTCTCTTCTTCTTCTTCCTATTCTCTCTCTTCTTCTTTCACTTTTCCTCCTCTAACTGACCGACCAGCCCACCTCCGCGCCACCGTTGAGCCACCACGCCACAACACAAAGCCCCCATCTCGAGCCATCATCTCCTCCTCCTCCTCTCTCTCTCACTTCCTCCTCCTCACTTTTCCTCTCTCTCTCTCGATCATGTTCTTCCTATTCCCGCTCTACCAACAGTTAGAACTGTTGCCGCTTGCGTGGTTGCACCCCAGGCCGCCGCTGCCACCGCAATCTCCTGGGCTGCCATCTCCCTTCCTCCCTCCTATCTCTTAATAAAACCAAAACCCAAAACCTATTAAATCTAAACCCAACAACACATTTACCCAATAACTTAAGTAATTGGGTCGAGCTATTGGATCTAAACCCAACTTATTAGCAATCCAAACCCAATTCTAAACCAAGAAAAAGTAAGATTACATAAAACCCCCAGAAAATTTATAATATTTACAATTAAATCTTTTATTACATATTTAACTCATTTTTATATATTTTAGTGTTCGAGTTATATCTGGAGCATTCAGAGTCTGATTTGGACGATTCTCGAGTCATTGCAATCGTTGAAAAGAGGGCTACATTCCTGTGATCATTGTGTGAGTGTTTTTCTTTTATACATTATATTTCATCATGTTAAATACTATTAAGTTATTAATTTATTTAAACCCTGAGTATTGTTCCATAAATCGTTTAAATAATAAATCACTATAAATAAAGATGTGTTAGTAGTTACTAATATTTTAGTGCGAGTCTTGATTTAAGATAAACATGTAGATAGATCATTTATGTACATTGAGTTATTATAAGACAATGGATAAAAAAGAATTCCAGAATAATAATTACATTAATAATTACTAAAATGGTTGTGAAGAAATTGAATGTCTATAATTTCTTTATGATATCTATCACAGTAATAATATAAAAGTGGTGTAACAAATACTGATATATGTGTGTGTGTGTGTGTGTGTGTATGTGTGTGTGTGTGTGTTGGAAAATTTTCAAATGAGAAACTTTCTCATAATAAGCTTCATGAGAAAACCATATAAGAGAGATTTTATGGATGATCCGAACCGTTCATCATGATCTACATACTCTAATTAGATTACCAATAAAAAATCACGCGATTCCAACTTCTTTTACCGATGCATCAAGTGACATCTTTATTCTACGGTGAATATAACATATGTTTTGTAACCACTTGTTGTATGGGTAAAAAAGCTCGGACTCGCGTGATTTTTAATTGATAGTCTAAATAAAGTATATAGATCAAGATGAACGGCTCGGGTCATCCACATAAAAGCTCCTATATAGTTTTCTCACGGTCTTCGTGTGAGAAAGTTTCTCACACGAAGACTACTCTCTCTCTCTCTCTCTCTCTCTCTCTCTCTCTCTATATATATATATATATATATATATATATATATATATATATATATTATATATATATATATATATATATATATATATATATTGTATTAACTATATCACACAGTTACCGTTATCAGGAATCACGAATATAGCCATTGATATACTGGACCCTATTATTTCATGTACTTGTAGCACCGTGACACGGATATACTATCACACCAGACATTATCATTTCAAGTACACCTATTATCGTTACACAAATACTGTTACACTGGACATTATTTTTTCATGTTCATGTACCACTGATACACGGATACACTATTCTACTGGATACTATTATTTCATATATTTATATCACCGCTACACGAATACTCTGTACACAGTTATTACATGTTCTTATAATATTGTTACATAGATTCACCTATATACATGTGTTGATTGCTTCTGTATTCCTGTTGCATGGATCACTGTTCCTATTACATGGATTAACAGGCGTGCTTCTTCTCAATGTTGTAATTGAATTGTACGGATATTTTGGATCTTCATAACTACATGATTTGCACATTGTGATTTTCTCGTAACACGTAGATCACGCCCTTGATTGTTGGATTGACATGCAATGTCTCCCGCTGCTATCCATAACGGTCCGAGCTGGTGTAGTGGCATTATAATGTTTAAAATGTGTGGATGATCTGGCAACGTAAATGACTCCGAGAATCAGGGATCTTGTCGCTAAGCTGTATACAGTGCGAGAGAGTTTATATTCATCGTGAAGGATCTTCGCTGCAGAGGGTCTTCATCGCGGAGGCTGGAACCGCTGTCTAGCAGAACACCTTCGTTCAAGTTCATCATCTGGATGAATGACTTGGGCTGAAGTGGTCTCTAAAAGGTGCTCGAGCTCTCTTCTTGGTCCCGCATTGGGTCTGCTGGTATATCGAGTTATTGCTTGCTTGGGACGCTCCTGATGAGGTGGGACATGTGTCACGATCTTGATGATATCAAAATCCGACCACTACAAGACTACAAACCAATGGATTACTCTTACACAGGCTCTTTACACATCAACTGACCCTAGCATCCCACGTACAAATGTCTCTTGGTATGGCGGGCAATCGAAGACATGTCACCGCTAATGGTTGACCAACCCACGGTATCAGAAATGGTCACTCCACATACATCTGGTTTGATGCATGAACCAGAACCCCTCATTTTTTACCCCGATTTCTTCACCACAGAGATAGTGACGACAGCAATTTGGAGTGCATGCCCCTCGGGTTCGGTTCATGTGTGTGAGAAACACACATACAATAAGAAGACCAATTCCGTCTTGACCCGTGTATTGATCTTTTTATAATATGTAATGTGTGTGTGCCTCACATACCTATTATGAGAGATTATAAAAGATCCAATTCACGTGCCAACGTGAGATTGGCCTTCTTATTGTATGTGTGTGGCTTACACACATGAACCGAACCCATTCCCCTCGCACTCCATGACACTGCAAAAACGAGAGAGAGAGAGAGAGAGAGAGAGAGAGAGAACTGACGGAGCCGTTGCCGGAAAAGCCTCAATCCTATTTCAACTCGTCCGTTGAAATTTGCGGCTCACGCATGGCATTTCAGACTTGGCCCACAGCATCCATCGAGTGAAAGAGACAGAAAACGTAAACAAAAACATACTCTTTTTTTCTATGGAGCAACGTGATCATGAACATCGAGACATGCACCAAATCTTACATGGAAAAGAAAAAAGACAGAGTATAAACTGTTCCATTTCCAATGCAACAAAACTTTATTCCTTCAAAAATTCCATATCCTTCTCTTATTGGTTTCTCTTTTGCCCCTTGTGGCAATGGTCAATGATGAAGACCTAAGCAGTTTGAGTTCAGAGCAGCCCATCACTTGTCCATGAGCTCAAAGAGCTGAAGAGCCACTAGTAGAAGGATTGTTAGTTGCCTGCCGTGTGTGGACCTCTGTCTCATTTGTTGGCTTTAGTTTATTCTCAAGTCAAATATAATTAATACCCCACTTGCTTCTAATTCCATTCCATGGTTACCAACTTATTTGGATAAGGACTGGTTACTCTTGAGTCTGTTTCTACGCAAAAACTGAAAGAAAATAATGAGATCCAATGTCAGTTTTGCTCACTTTCTCAGAATCCTCTTTGTTTGAAAATGAGAAAAAACTCGCTGACATCATCAAAATGTTAGCGATATTCTTGCTTCATTTCAGCCCAATTTCGATAAAGCACGAGTTGGAAAATTGACGCTAGCAGGCGGGTCATAAATTTTTTTCAAAGAAAAAAAAAAAGGAGAGAATTAGCTCATTTTTACCAAACAGGCCCTTTAAAAAATCGTGTGAAACCAAAACCCTAGGCACATCAATGATCAAGATGCAAAAAACTAGACACTTTTTATCCTAGTATCACTTAATATCCAAGTCAAATTCTCAATCTCTTTTTTTAATGGTGCTATTTTATTGGAAAAACCTCTTAAACTCGTCAGAAAAGAAAAAAAGTATTAAGAGAAATATATTACCTATTCACGCATAATTTTTTTAGAAGAAAGCTAGCATGCATGGTTCATATTTTCAGTAAGGGCGTGTTTGTTTTGCCGCAAAACGTCGCAAACGCAAGTCGTAAAACTTCTTTTCCATTTTCCGTTGTTTGTTTCGCTGAAAAATAAGTTGCAAAATGCAACTCTTCTTTTCCCACTTGCAGTTGCTACAGTTAAATTTGTGATCATGTAAATCTCACTTAGTAAATAATTTTTTTTTCTTTCAGAGAGTTTAATTGGTGTAGTGATACTGAGAACCATCTGATAAAAACAGCTCGTGCAAATTTAAATTAATTAATAAAAATATCACCACACTCAAGGTTCTTGTTCTAAGCTCTGGTCAACAATTAAAGAGTGTGTTCAATGTGAATGAGTATTAGAGATTTCTACTTATAAAGTTGAAGATATGTCTTGGATTTATAAGACTTTTTTTTTTCCTTATAAATTACGTGTCTTATTGACTCTTTCAAGTTTCTTTTTCAGGAATCATTTCATTGGAGTTGACTAAACACGAAGGAAGAGCATGATTTTCATTAAAGAAATTATTAGTGCCTCTTGATAAGCTAATTAACAATAAAAAAATAAAGATGGATATAAATTCACTCCAAGTAATTATGTATTTTTACCCAATATATAGATCTAATTAATAAACAATGAAAGAAATCAAATAAAATAGTCCTCATAATTAAAGTCCTGACTCGAACAAGCAAACTTAATTAACTCCTAGAGAAAAATTGGCAACGAAGTGATGAATTCAAACCGTCTACTTCAAACTCATAGGCCATCAAATTGATTATTGTTTAAATCCTTAATCAATCAGCGAAAATTATTGAAGATACACCCATTCACTACAACAAAAATGGGTTTTCATCGCTGTAGTGGTCGATTTTCAAGGCATGTTGAGATCGTGCCACGTGTCATGCCACCTAACAACATCCAAGCTACATGTCGCTCTTCCACCAGTGGGCTCTGCATGCGCGTAAGCCCAACATGGGCCCAAAAGTCGTAGGCCTGCTCCGGGCCTGGGACGAGTCAGACACTATCTATTTCTATTCTCTCACTGGAGTTGTAGAGTTCTCCGAGTATTTCAGTAATTAGTACGAGAATTCTTTCTGAAGAAATTCAAAGATCCGACACGAAGACCCTCCGCAACCAGCTGCTCTTGCGCAGCTTACAGCTGGACGACACGATCCCTGTTATTTGTAGATCTAGGCATACTGTCAGATCATCCTCACGTTCAAAACGTTACAATACCCCTACATCAGTAATCGGTATTAGAATTCTTTTCAGAGAAATTTAAAGATCAGACACGAAGACCCTCAGTAACCTGCTGCTCATGTGCTGCTTACAGCTGGATGATATGATTCCTGTTATTTGCAGATCTAGGCATGCTGCCAGATCATCACTATGTTCAAAACGTTACAACGCCCCTACATCAGTAATCAGTACGAGAATTCTTTTCAGGGAAATCCAAAGATCCGACACGAAGACCCTCCGCAACCTACTGCTCATGCCCTGCTTACAGCTGGACGACATGATTCCTGTTATTTGCTGATCTAGGTATGCTGCCAAATCATCCCCACGTTCAAAACATTACAACGCCCCTACATCAGTAATCGGTACGAGAATTCTTTTCAAAGAAATCCAAAGATCCAACACGAAGACCCTCCGCAACTTGCTGCTCATGAGCTGCTTACAGCTTGATGACACGATCCCTGTGATTTGTGGATCTAGACATGCTGCCAGATCACCCTCACGTTCAAAACGCCACAAATCCCCTACATTAATGCAGGCTGTTATGAATGGTTGCAGATATCTCTGCATGGCTATCTCAACAATCAAGCGTCGCGATCTGGGCAATTACAAGAAATCATAATATACCAATCATGCACTTATGGAGATCCAAAATATCCACAGCCATAATAACAGCTCAGGCAGGCATAAATTCACCATCATAGAGTTTCGCTTCTGATCATCTCTGAGAACACATTTTACAATACACTTTTTCTCTTTCAACAAAAAATATTTATTCTCACACTCAAAGGTCTTTGTTCTGCACCACACCGATGCTCTTGACCGAAGATGTTCTATGTTTTTGGTGGGACCAATCGGGAACGTCTTTTGTGGCGGAAACCGCTCACCACAACGGTGATTTAAAACTGTCGTTAAAAAAAGCAACGATGGCGGTTCAAACACCACTGTTTATCCAGGCAACGTGAAAATTTCACGGCGGTTTTTTACAGCCGTCAAATCGAACATGTCATGGCAGTTCAAGAATAACCCGAAAACACGGATTTTTCACGATGGTTGTATATATGACTGCCATGAAAGATCTGTGAAAAATAAAAATTTCAACCTTTTCACGATGGTTCTTTAAATAACCGCCATGAAAGGTAGTATTTTATATCTGTTATTGTTAGAACCGTCATAAAAAGTATTTCTTTTTTTAAATTTAAAATAAAAAATTACAAGTTTAAAGAAACATTCATACAACAACAGATACAAAATTACAAACATAGTAGATTTTTCTGTAACAAATTAACATGTTTGCACTGGATTACAAAAAAAAAACATATAAACAAAATTGGATTACAGAAATGAAACATGCTTGATTTCCCTGTAGCAAAACACGTAAATAAATATTGAATTATAAAAATAATTTACAGATACAAAAAATCAAGAACTCTTTAATTCTTGAATCATAGAAATAAAGTACAGATACAAAATTAAGAACTCATACTATTTCTATACTCAATCTTTTAACAATCCTCAGTGAAAGATCTTGAATTCATGACCATTGGAGGGTTAGTGATGTTTGAAGACTTTTTCTCTGTATCAAGTAGATATAATTGTTGGGGACATCATTGAAGCTGAACTATTGTTGTAGTAGTGGTGGTGTGTACATGTATATGTGTGTGTATGTGTGTGTACATGTATATATATGTGTGTGTTGTGTGCATGTACATGTATATTTATATAGGTGTGTACATGTATAAAGTGTGTACATACATGCACATGTGTGTATGTATATATGTTCGTGCGTGTCCATGCACCAAATAGAAAACATGCATCCTCACTAAAATCAACTTCTTTTCTTTCATTAAATCTTCTATCGTTTAAATTAATTGGTCATCTCCTCTTACATTCTCATCATGCTATATCCATCTTGTATAACTTTGAGCAATCACATTAATGTTACATCTATTTCTGATCCATATTTATCTAGTGTAGACATTATATACAAATATTGAATTAACAATAACATACATAACATGTAGATAGTTCAAATTAATAGTCTAATTATAGTTATTCTTCTTGATTTTCATTTTTCTTTTTGTTCAAATTTTTTGTGAGCTCAGTTATTTTGATTATAATATTTTCGTTTCTACATACATACATTAATTTTTCTACATGTATACAATAATTTTTATACACACACCACATGCACACACACTACATGCATGTGGGCGTGCCACACACCCCACCACCTACACCACATACACACACACATCACACAACACCCCCCAACACACACAACCCACATGTATTCACAAGCACCAACACACCACCAGCAGCACTGCCACCACCACACACGCAACATACACACCACCACCATCACACTCCCAACCCCCTACACTGCTGGCCCAAAGGCCCATCACTCTAGTTTTGATGATGATTAACTCATATAGTTATAGTATTAATGATCTTGTGTTTAATTAGTCTCGGATATATGATCAAGATCTTAGTAGGTGTTTAGCTTCAATAAAGGATTTAAAGTCAAGTTTTGGAGCTAGCACGTATTGATTTAAGAGTTTGTGCATCAAGACCACATCAAATACTCAAGAGGAGTCTAGCTCATTAGATCATGGTTTGGACCAAGTCAAGAAGGAGAAGAAGATTTTCAAGTGAAGACCTTCAAGAGAAGACTTATGTCTAAGTTTGTTTTTTTAGTAAGATTTTATTTTTAGATAAAATGTAAAGGATAGATTAGTTGATGGATTGCTCAAGTATCATATACACTCACACACAAGATTAATATGTGTTTTCATTATAGAGTTTTCGGGTTGAAAAATTATCGTTTTGGTTTTTAAGCCTCAAAATATTCATGTGTTTTATCAAAACTTTATTTAAAGCTTAATGTCAAAAATATAGATATTTCATCATATATGTGTAGTGGATCATATCCATACACACTAAACTTTAATAGTGTTTAGAATATCTTGTTTTTGTATTTGGAGAAGTTTTGAAAAATCAATTTGAAAAAATACAGATTTTGTTTTAAGCCAAAATTTCTAAGTCACAAAAATAGTTCAAAATGTTTGTAACATGTTTTGATTTTTACTCAAACATGTTTGTATATCAAAGTATATTATTGAACTTAATTTTGTAGATTTTTAGAGAATTTATGGGATTTTATTAAAGATAAAAAAATAAACTTTAATCCCTAAAAAACTATTGGACCAGCATTCTGCCAGTCGACCGGGCAGTCGACCGATCCAGAAGTCGGCCGACCGCACCGGTCGACTGATGTGCACAGACGTGCACAGCTTGGGCTGGTCGACCGCACGGTCGATCGCCAGAGAGTCTCTGCTCTCTGGAAATGGTCCGGTCGACCGCTGGGTCATTGCCCAGTTTGCGGTCGACCGGTCGGTCGACCGATCTGCCCAACGGCCGAAATCGACCATTGGCGCTCGACCGGGCGGTCGACCGATCTGCCCAACGGTTGAAAAATCTGCTGACTTGGCCTCTAACAACCATATTTTGGAGCCTATTTGTATGGGGCTCCCTTGGACTGTTTTCTACAAGATTTGACGTGGATTTTCAAGTTAGGTTTTCATACATTTTTTAGTGTTTATCTCCACTTGTTTAAGAGTCAAAATTTTCATATCAAAAGGAGAGTTTATCAAGAGTATTTTCGAAAGAGATTTCTTGAGTTTTTCACCACAAATCAATCCTTATTTTTCTCACACATACTTGAGCTTTCAATTGATAAATCCATCCTATAGGAGAGTTGTTGTGAGAGTTATTTTAGATAATCAAAGTGTTTCGATCATCAAAGTGTTCTACTTTGTATTTGAGGAGGCGGGCTTGTGGGTTCGCGTTGTTTTGAGTTCTAGTGAGAGCTCGGTATAAAGGTGCGGCCTTGGCAAGCTTGCGTGCTTGCGTGTGTAGTTCTTGAGGGAACAAGAGAGGGACTAGAGAGTCCAAAGGAGTTCTAGTGCGAACTCGCTTGTAGGTGTTGCGACACCGAGTGATCCGGTGGGATTGTTTTTAGTGAAAATCCTTCATAGTGTTGAAGGCGGGGACGTAGAGCAAGGGTACTCGAACCTCGAAACAAATCTCCCGTGTTTGCGATTACTCTCTCTATCTCTCACTTGTGTTTATATCTTACATGCTCTTATTGTTCATATTCATTACTTGCTTGATATACTTGTGCCATATTGTTATATGCTTGGGGATTGTTTGCTCACACTTGTATTCAACTAAGAGAGCCAAAGCGGCACCTCAACTCTTATCTAGAGGAATCTTGAGGAGTTAGTCCAGAGCCCTTCACGGGGAATTCAGCTACACTCTTAGGTTATACCTTGTGTGTTTAGCTTAAGAATTTTTAGTTTGCATAAATAGTTTTAATTCCGCATTAATTCACCATTAGATTAGCAAATCACCTAATTCACTCCCCTCTAGGTGATTTCAATTGGTATCAGAGCCTCGTGCTCTTGATTTGGGTCTTAACAACCTTGAGTTAAAGATCCTCTTTTATAGCTAATCACAATATTTATATACACACATGGATTTCATGTCATCTCCCACTTTTCATATTCTTAACATTCAAGCTTGGAAAGTTAAGATGTCATTATACCTCAAAGCCCTAGGCATTCATGTTTATTTTGTCACTATTAAAGATTCTTATTGTTTAAAAGGCAAACACCCTTAGGCTAATGCAAAAACCATTTATGCTTTAAAGTCA